>JAVJIF010007757.1:0-213750 GCA_038442645.1 Agave tequilana | reverse complement strand
ATTCAGAGGCCAGAGAGAACGATTCAGCAGAAAGTATTGCCTAAGCTATACTTTAGTTTGTAACCTAGGTTTTTACTTTTTATTTATGTAATTTTCATTTTTCTTTATGTATCTGAGAATAAAGAAGAGTTTCATGAAGGAATAAGAGTGAAGCTTGTACTGAGGGTGACATCGGTGTAAGTTGTTCTTTTTTCTTCCATTTTTACTTTATTGAATCAAAGTTATATTTTTATGTTCTTCTTCTTCTCATATTCTTCTTCTATTGGGTTTTGATGATAATCCAAATGCAACCTATAACATCGAACCTGCCTTGCCACTGCAAGTGCCCTTGATGGCTTATGGTGATGGATAACTGTTCCTTTGTTAGTTTAATTCGCCCCTTAATTCAAGTTGAATTCTGGGAATGGGGAAGATCCGATTTGTCATGCTTTGCTCGCCTTCAAGACGAGATAAGTTTTTGCCAAGGATTCAAGGTAAGTCATCAACAAAAAGAGGTAAGTATTTTTAGGGGTTTTCCTTTTCCCCCCCTAATCTTTAGTTTAGATCAACTCCAACACTAACTCTCAACTCTTTACTATTTTTATTTCTTTGTATAAATTCATTTTTGATTTTCTCCACCTTCTCTTATCTTCTACTTTCTTCATAACTTAGCAATAAATTCTTTTTCTTTTTCTTTACAAGAACAAGAGAAGAACATTTAACCATTTTAAGTAAACTAAAGAGAACTTACAACGCGCTTCCATCGCAAGTCCCTCCTTGTAGATCATGACCCGTATAGCCACTTGCTATCATAGTAGTATTGAGTACTTTGTACTTTTTATTCTTAAGTTCTAGAATTCTGTATTTTCTGTGTGCAGGTTACCCCCAATCACAAACTATTGCACCAAAGTATAAAGATCCAGGGAGTCCAACGATTTCAGTAAGGAAAGGAGATCAGGTTATGGACTGATGTCTGTTAGATCAAGAGGTGAGTGTAAACCTTTTACCCTATTTTGTGTGCAAAAAGTAGGTTTAGGGGAGTTAAAACCAACTAACCTTACATTGCTTTTAGCAGATCGGTCGGTTAAGGTTCCAAAGGGAATTGTTGAGAATGTTATATTGAAGGTAGACAAATTTATTTCTGTATGTATTTTGTCGTTTTTGCCACTGAACTGGTAACTAATCCTAACAGTCAGTCTCCGGTGATCTTTGGGAGATCATTCCTTACTACCGCTGATGTTGTTATTAGATGTAGGAATGGAGTGATGACCTTATCATTTGGGAATATGACAGTTGAGCTGCAAATTTTCCATACTGAATCCCAACCACCTATAATGAATGTAAGGAGGTCAACATGATTGAAATGTCGATCAGTCACACCTTTGAGGAGTCTTGTTATGAAGATCCTCTGGAGAAATGTTTAGCCCATTTTGGAATGAACTTTGACATAGATGAGTCTATAGAAGAGGTAAACATATTGTTTGATTCTGTTCCCATCATGAAAACTAATCTATGGAAACCAAAGGTTGAACTTTTGCCTATGTAAATATCTGTTCCTTTTCCATCAATCATTGAGCCCCCAAATTGGAGCTTGAGCCTCTACTTGACACGTTAAAATATGCCTTCCTAGGTGATTCGGAAACCTTGCCTATGACAATTTCTTCTCATTTAGATGAGGACTAAGAAGGGAAGTTGCTAGATGTTCTTAGTGAACATAAGGAACCTCTATGTGGACCATAGCAAACACTTAGAAAATTAGTCCCTCTGTGGTAATGCACCAAATTCATCTCGAAGAGAATGCCAAAATCTCGAGTGAACTACAGAGGTGGTTGAACCCTGTTCTAAAAGAGGTAGTGAAAGTGGAGGTCATGAAACTATTAGATACAGGCCCCATATTCGATTGTCATTGGGTAAGTTCAGTGTAAGTTGTGCCCAAAAGTCCGGAGTCATAGTTGTTGCTAATGAGAATAATGAGTTGGCTCCAACTCGTGTTTAAACTGGTGGCGAGTGTGCATAGACTATAGGAAACTCAACTCTATGACTAAAAAAGATCATTTTCTTCTGCCCTTCATCGACCAAATGTTAGAATGTCTTGCCAGTAACACTTAATATTCTTCCTAGATGATTATTCTGTATATAACCAAATCCCTATTTCTCATGAGGACCAAGATATTCACCTGTCCATTTGCACATTTGCCTACCGTCGCTGCCCTTTGGGCTATACAATGCACCTGCTACAATTCAGCGACGTATGTTGAGCATCTTTTCTAACTTGGTCGAGCGATTCTTAGAGGTATTCATGGATGACTTCTCTTTTTTGGGTCTCATTTTAATGAGGGTTTATATTATCTATCATTGGTATTGATAAAATGTAAGAAATAGAACCTAGCTCTTAATTGGAAAATGACATTTCATGGTGAATTCTGGGATTGTCTTAGGACACATTGTTTCTGTAAAAGGCATAAAGGTTGACAAAGCTAAGGTAGAACTAATCTCAAAATTACCATCTCCGAAAACTGTTCGAGAAGTGTGATCATTCTTAGGCCACGCCTGGTTCTACCGCCGCTTTATTAAAAACTTTTCAAAAATTTTCAAATCTCTGTGTGACCTTATAGCAAAGGATGTTCCCATTGAGTTCACCCCTTCCTGTTTGGCAGCCTTTGAAAGGCTCAAGATCGAGTTGACCTTAGCTCCCATCATCCAACCACCTGACTGAAATCTTCCATTTGAGGTGATGTGTGACGCTTTTGACTATGCGATAGGAGTTATCCTTGGCCAGCGAGTAGATAAGCTTTCTCATGTCATTTTATATGCCAGCAAGACTCTCAATGACGCCCAAGTTAACTATTCCATAAATAAAAAAGAGTTGTTGGCGGTCATTTTTGCCCTTGACAAATTTTATCCCTACTTGATAGTTTCTAAGGTCCTAGTTTACACCAATCATTCGGCTTTAAAGTACCTTCTCACGAAAAATGATGCTAAAGCTCGTTTAATCCAATGAATCCTACTCCTATAGGAATTCGACTTAGAAATTCATGATAAAAAGGGGGCTAAGAATGTTATCGCGGACCACTTGTCTAGATTAATGGTCAAACTTTCATCGGACTCGCTACTTGTCATTAAGATATTTCCTGATGAGTAGTTAATGTTCATCCTCCCTTTGACTTTTTCGTGGTTTGCTGACATTGTGAACTACCTTGTCATGGAACAAATGCCTAATTTTTAGACTAAGCAAGAACAATTCCATTTCTTAGCTAGAGTTAAATAGTTCTTCTGGGATGAATGATATTTGTTCAAATATTATCCTGATCAAATCATTAGATGTTGTGTTTCTGACATGGAGTTTGGGAACATCCTTTCATTTTGCCATGACCAAGCTTGTGGTGGTCATTTTAGTGGGAAGAAAACTGCTGCAAAAGTTTTACAATGTGCTTTTATTGCCCCCACATTGTTTCACGATGCTCATGTCTATTGTCAATCTTGTTATCATTATCAACGAAAAGGGAAATTTTCATGATGGAATGAAATTTAGTTGAGCCCAATCTTAGTTGTTGAAATTTTTAATGTTTGGGGCAATGACTTCATAGGTCCCTTCCTTGTGTTTTATGGATACCAGTATATCCTCATGGAAGTTGACTACGTCTGTAAAGGATAGAGGCCGTGCATGTAAATCCTAAGACCATAAGGTTATGGTAAACTTCTTGAAAGATAATGTATTCTCTCATTTTGGCTTTCCTCGTGCAATAATTAGCGATGATGGAAAATATTTCTGCAATCGTACATTTGAAGCCTTAATGAGAAAATACTACATCAGTTAAGGGTAGCTACCCTTATCACCCATAGACTAGCGGCCTAGTGGAAATCTCCAACGGAGCCATCAAGACCATTCTAGAGAAAACTGTGAATACCACTAGAAAAGATTGGTCTTTTCGATTGACTGATGCCTTGTGGGCATATATAACCGCATTTAAGACTCCTATTGGAATTTCTCCATATAGGTTAGTCTATGGCAAAGCTTACAATATTCCTGTCGCATTAGAACACAAGACATATTGGGCGATCATACGCCAAATTTTGTTCTTGACAATGCAGGAGAATCTAGGAAACTTCAACTCGATGAGTTGGAAGAGATAAGTAGCGATGCATATGACCATTCAAAATGGTATAAGGACTGTATGGAAATGATACTTGATAGCGTCATAATTCGAAAGGATTTTCAGCCATGACAGAAAGTTCTCCTCTGCAATTCCTGTTTACATCTTTTCCGAGAAAATTGAAATCTTGTAGGACCGGTCCCTACATTGTTCATAAGGTGCACCCACATGGTGCAATAGAGATCCACAATGTCACGAATGGTACCACTTTTCGAGTGAATGGCCATCGTTTAAAATCATACTGTGAGTATCTGAGCCCAGAAGTGGAGAAAATCTTTCTAGAAGATCTTGTTTATAAAGATTGATCTCTATACCTACTAGGAATCCATTGCTATATTATAGTTTTTATATTTTTTTTGTTTCTCTTTCCAACTAGGAAATAATGGATAATATCCACATGTCCTCATCATGTACTATCTTCCTTCACATTCTTACGTTTGTATCACGCTATGCATTAGTTCATATATTGAGGATAATGCATGAGATAGGTGTGGGGAAGGGTTCTGACATAGGTTTTTCTTCTATTAGTATAGAAAAATTCTTTTCTTTTAAAAAATTTTTGAAAAGAGAAATAATATTTTGACTTATTTTTTTAAGAAATTAAGTTAATTTTAAGGAATAGAAAATCATAATTAGGATTTCGTATACTTGATCAAAATAAGATTATTTGTTTGATTTCTAGGGTTAGGAAGAAATTTTAAAAAAGTAATTTAGTCTTGATTTTTATCTTGATGAAATATGGACATTTTGTACACTTACACACTTAGAGTTCAAAAACAAAGATTCTTGTGTCTTATAAAAAAGAAAGAAAAAAGAAAAAAATATATATATATATATAAAATTCTCTGATTAAACTGGGTATTTGTGCCTCATAAAGCATAAGTATTCACGCCTAAAAGTGCTCTATATAATAAATAAAATTCTTGATTTTGTGACCTTATTTGCTCGAGTCCTTAAGTCCTTGGGGTATTTTCTCACCTGGTATCCTAAGACCGTCCAGTTTGGTAATCACCAACTAAAAGCTCGTTACATGGGAAGATTAAAAAACCTAATAAAACTAAGGGATAATGCCACCAAGAATATGAAAAATAAGGCATAAGATTTAGAGTTAAAGAATCCCAAGTCAAAATTTCACTGTCATAAAGGTGCTTATGATTTGGGGTAAAATAATAAACTAGATAAGAAATACAGCTTGACTTCTAATCTTGATTGACAACAAGTTGTTGAATAGAGACTAAGTATAGAAATGAATAGTTTGGTATTCCTATAACTTATAGATTGCTTCAGTTTCGTAAAAATACTTCAAATATTGATTTTCTTTTCAAAATGCATTTTCAAAAATACTAACACTTTGTTTCTCTTTATTTATGAATTTTGTAGGTGTAATCTATTGAAAACCCTCACGAGACAAAACTTGTCTTCTAAGGGTAACCTAGAGGTTTAGCTGCTTGTAGCATATGCTAAGTACAATCATGATCCTACAAAAGTGAGATAGGTTTGGTTGGTTTTATTTTTTAATTTTTTTTCTCGAGGACGAGCAAAAGATGAGTATGGGTTATGATCGTACACACACATGGCATATTTAATATCACGTGTCACATATATGCATTTATTTTATAATAGAATTTTACTCTTTGGTGTATTTTCATGTCTAGTGGCATGCAGGATAATTAAGGAAGAACCGAAAACCAATATTATATACATGCATGCTCTAGACAAACTGAGTTTAATAGTCTATTTCATGTGTTTTATGTTTTGGTATTTTTGACAAAACATATTTGGAATTAATGACAAAAACATGGATATATATATGTTTCATGTATATAGGATTATATCCATATACATCATGCCTAAATGTTGTTTAATTTCATGTTTTTGTATTTGGATAAGTTTGGACAAAATGTATTTTCTATTCAAAAATTCAAGTTTTAGAAAATATAAGTTTTGGATTTTGGTAAAAATGATAAGACACAAAAATGTTTAAAAATTTTTGTTATTTGTGATGAAATTTCTATCACATGTTTATATTTCAATATAAAATGAGAAAACTATTTTTGTGTAATTTTTACAAGTTTTATGGATTTATTAAAATATTTTTTCATCCTGTTTTCTGACCCAGGACACTGGCTAACAGGCCAGGTCGGTCGACCGGGGTCGACCGACGTGCACAGAGCTGTTCACGTCTGGCAGCACAGTGGGACGGTCGGCCGGCCGGCCGACCAGACCAGAAAGCAGTGCTCTCTGTTCTTTTCAGTCGACCGGGCGGTCGACCGTCAGTTGCCAACAGTCAAAATGTGACCGTTGGACGGTCGACCGAGCGGTCGACCGGTAGGTCATTTCTGGCAGTTTCTGCTGCCAACGGCTATATTTTTCTGGGGGCTATAAATGTAACGCCCCGATCCTAAAGATACGGAGACGTTATGGCGACGCATATACGCGAGGTAAAATACCCCTCGTATACGCGCTAAGCCTAAATTGTAACCTGAACAAGCTATAAATTGAAAGCATAATGATCAATGAACACTGCAATAATACATATAGTGACAATTCTAAGGATAGCAGATAAATGATGGCAAGAACATGACAGCTGAAAACAATAAATGCAGAATCAAGAAATGTCAGAATATAAAGAGGTGAAATACCAGGAATAGAAGAAAGAGCGTCCAGTCCCTCGCAAGACGAACAGTCTCGTAGAACCCTGCACATTAGAACAACCGTCCAATAGCTGGACGTGCAAACCCAGGGTCGTCAGAACGCGACCATAATGAGTGTGTGTGTAAAGGGGAAACAACTCGTGCAGAAGAAACCATGTGCATATATAATAGTAAGAACAACTGCAGATAGAAAGACTAAATAACACAATAAATAACTGAATAGTAACACATATGATAAAAACATGAATATAGGTGGCAGACAAATGGCACAACTGTAAATATATAATCAATGTCAAGGCGTGTAATCTATCACATGTCACTAGGTTGGTATCCAAGTCTGGTCATAAGTCTGGTCCTGGTTATGGTCATATGTCCATCACAGTGATATAAATGCACAGTCAGGTGATTAATGTCAGTCACAATACGTTAACAGTTTATTATCATTTATTATGTCGGCGAACACCAATTGCCACCTGTAATAGACGCATCCCATACTACGCCTATCACACGTGTCAATCAGGGTCCTAAGTTATTGAAATTAATAGAAGAGACTTTGTCCATGCTTTAGGTGGGTCCCGTACATACCCGGGACCACGGCCCAGATGCCTGGCGCTGAACCAGGCCCTACCGCCAGGTAGTCAGTAACAGTAACAGTACTCACAGTATCACTATGGAACAGTAAACTCACAGTAACACTGTGGAACAGTAAACAGATGGGATGTCAGTCATCCCCCGGAACCCTGCAGTGGAACCGTATCTCGGCTGCGCAACCTGTATCCTAGGTCCACCCAAAATACAGACGCTGTCTCCTCCATCAATTTCCCCAATCCCAATGTAAGTTGTCCATTTACATTATTATTCATTCAATTCAGTTAAATCAGTCAATGTTCATGTTCTCTAGAATACTGGGACGATACGGTGACAGTAACAATAACAGTACAGTAACAGTCAATCAGTGATCGTATACACGGTAAACAATATCAGTAACAGTGAACAGTAATAGTAACCGTGTATACGATGAACAATAGGACTGTACCGTGGTTACGGTCAAACAATCATTTCCCAGTAACTTCAATAACATGGATAAAATAACAGTAACAGTCTAGCTACTGCTCAATAATCAGTCTTAACTAAAGCTGATCATAATCTCACCCATCCACACTAGAGAGATATCATTAATTATTCCATCAACTATTTCCCAATACTATCCTTGCAAATCGTTAAGTATCAGTCCGTATCAGTGTAAGCCGAACGGTAAACTACCATATCAATGAATCTGTAATTAATCTTCTCACTCAACACCAATATGTTCTAGTCCTATAACCACCAATAACTGAGATTAATTACTAACTGTTATCAACTCCAAGGTATAGATCGTTAATATCGACTACATTACCATCGTCACAATTCAATCTCTATCAATAGGTGTAATCAATAACTATGCATGTCCTCAAGATCAACAAGTCAAACGCATACTCCAATCATATCTGAATAGGAGACATCCTCAAAGAACATAGTAACAAGTCAACCTCAATATCTGAATGAATTATCAACTAAGTTATTATCAATGAGAGAATATCAAGTCAAGAGGTCCTCTACATAAAATATGTCAACTGTCCTCTATACCTCAAGTCCAGTCCAAATCACAGTCCAACTCTGAAATAGTCCATGTACCATCTAATCATCAAGAACTCTAATCTTTAAGTAAAGTAGGATCATAACTTACATGTCCTCAAATAGCTGCAACATAGAATAGTTACTTCTGATACTTAGCATTAATAACATATCATCTGATAGTCCTCATATACTCAACTTATAATATTATTGTCTAATCTCTGATCACCATTCAATATGAATATCACAAGTCCCAGGTCAATCCAAAGTCAATACAATCAAGAAATGATTACAATAGTTCCATAATCATCTAGTATCAATACACAATAAGAAATCTGATATAATAATTGGCGTACCAACATATAACTATAATCAAGCTCAGCTCTCTCACTCTAACAATTTAATCTAATTCCCAAAACCTCAAGTGTTCACACTTTTATTAAGATTAAACATGATATCCCAATATTCGGTATCAATATTCGATGATCTCCACACATAAACATGTCACATAAGAAATCTACTCAACAATTACATCACATATAAAATAATATTTGTGATCATTTAATAAATAAAGAGAGAGAAAGAGAGAGAGAGACACTCACATTGGGGAATCTGGTCGTCGCCGGGCGAGTCGCCGTTACGGTCGCTGTGGTGTCGTTCCTCGCTATCGGACTGCATGGGAAGGTAGCCAAGGTGCTGGAGAAGGCCACCGTGCTAGTCTCCGATGACGACCTGGCGTGGATGAGAAGAACTCGCTGCTCGCCTGTCATGTGCGCTGGTTCTGGATTGCCGTGCTGCTGCTCTCCTTCCTGGGTTGCTGGTCCGGATCTCACCAAACAAATCCAAAATGCTGTAACACGCAACCAATACATACAAATAATCATAAATACACGCTGAACGCCCACACGTGCATACGAACATATACGCATACACGTACATAAACAAGCATGCACATACATACATGTCCAATTTAATAAATACCTATTATTAACTAAAATGCATATACAAGTATACATATACATACATACATGCATACTTAAATAAATGCCAACACATATTAATATAAGTACATACACTTAATTAAATGACATACCCATCTACACAACTGAATAGAAACACATGCATATAAATCATGCATACATATACATGATTATACATAAACACATGCATGCATCCAAATTAATAAATATACCTATACATTAATTAATTTAATGCAAACATATCCAATTTAATTAAGTCCCATTTATTAATCACTAAATATACACATAAATGCTTAAAGAATAAATTCATGCATACATATATACCATGCATAAATATCTAAATTAATACATATCTATTATTAACTATAAATACCTATACATATTAAATAATTCACATCCCATGCATGCACATTAATTCACCCACCAACATGCAAATATTTACACAACACACCCAAGCATGTAAAAAGAAACTCACCATATAATATATGAAAGGGAAATAAATAGAAAATGGGAAAAATTACTCACACAACTAGGTGCCTTGCGGCACGCCGACGGAGGCTCCGACGGAGGCATCCGGGCCCGCGGAGGGTGTCGTTGGATAGAGCAACTCGCCGTGAAGGGCGTGGGGTGCGTTCGCGCTCGCCGACGGCGATCTACGACATCCCGCGGAGAGCCCGAAAACGGCTCGGAGGAAGGTGCTCACACATAAGAATAAAACCCACATGACACTCACATTCACGCACAGGCCTACACATGCACATAATATAAATAAAAATGCAAATCTCAACTACACATTAAATTAATATATGCATTCATTTGCATTACACTTCACAATACAAAATGAAGAGAGAGGGAGGAAGGATAACTCACGCTGGCTGTGGTTTGCAGGCCGCCAGGGAGGATGGATGTGGCACAGGTCTGCTAGGGGTGCTTAGCCGACCATGGGAAGTTGGGAGAGGGGGCATAGTGTTCATGATTGTAGAAGAATTGATCCATGGTTATGGCTTGTCCAAAGGAAGGAGAGGCACGCAAGGGCTCCGCAACTAACATGGGGAGCTCCGAGTTACCAGCAAAGGGAAAGATGGAGGTGCAGCAGGCAGGTGGGAGGATAATTTCAGGGGAGGCACGCAATGGCTGCTGGGTCCACCGGCGGAGGCTGGCCAATAGGAGTAGTGGGCACGGCCAGCCAAAAGGAAGGGGATTCGGCCTGCTGGAGTCGCTGGCGGCCTAGACCAGGCCAGGCGGCTGCGTGACCTGGAGGAGGAGGGGATCCGGGCGAGATCCGGCCATGGCTGGTGCTGGATCTGAGCGCAGATCGGAGGGGCTCGCTGTTGCTGCCGGCTGGGCCGAGGAGGAGATCTCAACGCTGATCTGAAGCCCTGGGTGATTAATCGGGTTCGCCAGAGGCCCGAGGAGGAGGTCGTGCAAGAGATCATGGCGATTGTCGTCGAGTGGAGGTGGATATCGAAGTTGAGGCTCGCTGTGGTAGAGAGATGGAGAAGGAGATCGGGTTTGGTTGGCGGCTGCGTTTGGAGGAGAAGGAGATTAGATTGGTTTAGGTTTAGGTTAAGATTAGGATTTATATAGGGTTAGTGGGTAATGGGTATGGGCTTGAGTTGGGATCTCAAGTTGGGCTAGGAAAGAAATGAAAGGGGAAATAAAAGGAAAATAAAATGGTAGAAGAAGGGAATGGGTATACTAAATAAAAAGAAAATAAAAGGGATTAATGAAAAGATAGTGGGCTTGGTTGAATGGGCCTAGGAAAATAAACAATAATAATAACAATAATTATCATATCAAAACTAATAATACTAATAATATTTATAATGATCATAGTAATAGGAAAGATTACTAAATAGTAATTAAAAGATAACAAGCAATAATGGTAAATGCATAAAGCAAAAATACCATTTAATATTACAAAATAATTTATATATGTAATAATGCGATAAGTCAGAAAACAAATTAATAAAAAAAAATCGGTAAATCATAATAAATACTTTAGAAAAATAAAAATACAATATTATTAATTAGGGATCTTACAATAAATACCCCAATGGAAAGAGTTTTTCTCTAAGATTTTTTGTGCGAATTTTTCCTTACTCTCTGGTGTTTTCACAGCAATCAAAAGAAGTTTTGGGATTTAAATTGAACAATCTATTTGGTATTTTTGCTAGGGTTTGAATATCAAAGAAAAGGGTTTTGGGAAAAAGAGTTTTGATTCAACTTCCTCATCTTGGTTTCTAGTTTTTCCAAGGATTTTCTTTGTGATTTTGATTTCCATTTCATTGTTTTTCTCCACACTTGAGCTACATCTACTTTCTTATTCTATAGGATCTTTGTGTGGGAGAAAGAGATTGTTTGTGGTTGTTGTTTAGACCACCAAGTTGTAAACCCAATCTTTTCTTGGCTTTGTGCCTTTGGGTTGTATCCTCAAGTTGTGAGGTGATCCTTGTATTGGTTTGTGCTAATCCCTCAAGTTGTGAGGTGATTGTTGTTGGCTTGGAGTTGTGCCTCAAGGAGGAGGTTGAGTTTGTAAGGAGAGGAGTTGGGTACTCCTTGTAATGTTATTGCCCCAAATCCTCGGTGGAGGTTCCCTTTGTCGGAGTCCTTTGTGGACAAGCTAGTGGACTTAAAATCCTTCTGTGTGAAGGAGGGGTGTAGAACTGGGTGCTCAAACTCGAAACATATCTTGTTGTTTGCGCTTGATCCTTGGCTCTTACTCTCTCCCTCTCTTTGCTTTGTGCCTTGCATCTATTCTTATTGTTCATTCATAATTATTTGCTTGGCTTGTTTGAGTGTGCATCTCTTGTTAATTGCAATTAGTTTTTAAATTTCGCATTAAGTTCATTAGATTAGCATAATCACCTATTCACCCCCCCTCTAGGTGATTTCAGGTTATACTGGCCCACTTTGTTCAAAGGCTTTTTCAATTTTTGCAAGCTATGCAAAAATTGCCAAATGACGGGTAGGATTTCTAGAAGAGACATATGCCCCTGAACCCCATTCTTAATGCAAAATTTTTTTTATTTGGGGCATCGATTTCATCAGGCCATTTCCAAGTTCATTCGGCAACCAGTACATCTTGGCTGCAGTGAACTATGCGTCAAAATGGGTCAAATTGGTGCCAACAAGGACAAATGGCAACAGGGTTGTTGTTAAATTTTTGAAGGATAACATAATCTCCCACTTTGGTGCCCTGTGCCATAATTAGTGGGAACGGGTCCCATTTTTGCAATAGGGATTTTGAAGCCTTAATGTGTAAATACTCGATATCCCACAAATTATCCACGATGTAACATCTTCAAACTAACAGGCAGGTTGGACAGAATCAAAAATTTGGTCCGTTAAGCTAATAGATGTGCTATGGGCTTACCGGACTGCTTTCATGACTGTCAAGGCTTTTACAAAAACCGTTGGCAGCTAGATAGTATGCTATTGAAGACACACTTTGGATCTTGAACTTATTATAGAACCTCTGAAATGCTTGGCTGACGAATTGGATCCATTATCGTGGGCAATTCGTTGGGGTACGCCAAAGCGATAGAGCACGTGATATTTGATGAATTTGATCATGTTGATGTCTTTACTTCCTTCAGAGAAATGGCTTTTGCTACTTAAAGAAGTTCTCAGTTATGGACAAGATAAAGCGATGTCCCTTGGATGTTCGAGGGTTGATGGTTCTGATAACATCCACTCCCCACATCTCAAATGGCCATGAAGACGACATCTGATGAAGACGTCCCGATGCTTGATGGATGAAGTCACCGGGGATCTGACAGGCATGGAATCACTTAGCATAGGTGATGGCATCAGGGATCATCTTCAGCCAATAGTAGCCAAGTCTTTGAGGCTGGTCTCTGAGGTTGGGTTCGGGTTGGTGAGCACCGCACATACCGTAGTGAGCTTCCGTGAGTGCCTCCTATTCCTCTTTATATGAAAGGCAATAAAGTTAGATTCCATCATACGATCAGCGATATAATATTCATATAATTGCGTTGTAGTAGGAGTCTACCTCCTTCGATTCGTCGGCCAAGATGTCGTATAAGACAAAGTCGATGAACGGGAATCACCAATCGCTGAGTTTTAGACCTATTGAAGTCTCCAAAACCTCTTCGACTTAATGGTCTTCTCTTGGATTTTGACTTTATTCAAAGGCAAATTTTAGAAAGTATAAGTCATAGATATGGACGAGTACTTTCTCTGTGGATTTGGCTGGAAGGGATGAAGTAGCAAGAGACGCCAATGCGTCTGCATGCGTATTTTGCTGACGTAATACATAGTCAATGTAGAAGATTTTGAACTTCTCTGCCATGTTAATGGTTACTTCGTGATAGGGCACCAAGTATTCATTTCAGACTTCATACTCCCCGTGAACCTAGTTGACGATGAGCTTTGAATCACCGTATGATTTGAGATTTTTGACTCCAATCTCTTCAGCAAGTTGCATCTCAATCAAGAGAGCTTTGTATTCCATAATATTGTTGGAGCATAGCTCGGTTAATGAGAATGCATTAGGGATCACGTATTTTTGTGAAGATACAAGAACTACCCCTACTTCGGCTATAATGTTTCTTTTGGGACCCATCCTTGATGTACCGTCAAAGAATATTTGCCAGACTTTCTCTTTGAAAGATGTTTGGTTCATGTAGATGTCAGCGATCTAATTTAAGAGATCTTTGTAAAGTCTGACTGCTCTTGGATTTGGATGTTCAGCAAAGAAGTCTGCCACTGCTTGTCCTTTCGAAGCTTTCTGTGGCAGGAATTGCGTCTCATATTGCGAAAGAAATATAGCCTATTTCGCAAATTGACAATTTAGCGAAGATGATTTCATCATAAGCAATCTCAAAGGATTAACTTCCAAAATGACGTGAACAGTCTGGCCCACCGGGTAATGTCGCATTTTTAGATAATAAACACTAGGGCTAGACATCCTTTTTAACTAAGTTGTTAAGATGTTTCGCTCCGATCATAGTTCTACTTAGGTAGTAGATTACTTACTCGTGTCCCTAATCATTATTCTGGGCTAGTAAGGTTCCTAGAGAATGATCCTTAGCTTGAACGTATATCAGGAAGAGTCTTCCTGATACTGGAGCTGGGAGGACGGGTGGATTCATGAGGTATTGCCTAATTTCCTCGAACGCTTCTTGGCAAGCATTGTCCCAAATAAATGAGACTCTCTTCTTATCATCTTGGTGAAAGGTTGGCAACGTCTAAAAGGTTCGATATGAATCCCCAAATGTAAGCTAGCTATCCTTGCAACCCACTGAGTTCTTTGAGATTTCTTGGAGGTTGTAACTCTTGGATGGCATGAACTTTTTCTGGATCGAGATGGATTCCTTTGGATGTCACAGGAACCCCAGGAATTTGCCATTGGCTACCCTCAGGAAGGACTTGGTTGGGTTCATCTTTAGCTATTGTGCCTGCATGATATTGAATACTCTTATAGATCTGCAATATGATCACCTTTAGCACGGCTCTTTACTGCAATATCCATTCACGTGGTATTCTACGGTCATGCGTATATGCTCATGGAAGATAGTATTCATTGCCCGTTGATATGTTGACCCTGCTATCTTCAAGTCGAAGGGCATTAAGGCGTAGCAATACACCCCCAGTGGCATTCTAAAAGAAGTATGCTTTTCATCTTCATGGTACATCTTGATTTGACTGTATCCTGAAAATTCATCCATGAAGGACATCCGCTTGAAACCGCACGTATTGTCGATCATAACATCCATGATCTGGAAAGAAAATTTGTCGTGGGACAGGCAGCGATCAGATCTCAAAAGTCGATACAAATCTGGATCTTTCCATTTTTCTTGATAACGGGCATGATGCTGGCTACCCAGTCAGGGTGTTGTTCTTCCCTGATGAAACCAAAGTTTATGAGCTTTTTAACTTCCGATTCAACTGCTTCCATTATTTTTTGACACAACCGTCGTTGCTGTTACTTAACTAATTTCACGTCTGGGTTAATGTTGAGGCAATGCATAGCCACTTGAGGATCAAATCTGAGCATGTCCTCATAGTTTCAAGAGAAGACATCTATGTACTCTTATATAAGATGTATTAGGTCTTCTTTCTCTGGTAAGCTCTTACTTTTGAAGATGGATTTAAGTTAACCTCATCTCCTAGGTTAATCTGAATCATGTTATCATCTGTGGGTGGCTCATGCTGCTCGAAGCAGATGTCCCAGAGATTATTCAGGTGTTTGATCCAGAGAACGGTGTCTGACTGGATCATTTCTTCATCTTCGACTTCATCCTTCAAATGGCTAGTTGATTAGTCTCTAAAACTGCATATTTCATATCACATCTACACATTTATTTCATATTAAATTCTGCTAATAAACACCTATCTTGCATGTTTCTAGGTCCATGGTGTGCAATGAAGAAGAAGACCCCAAATCACCATTTAATGGGTGATTAAAGTCCTATAATTTAGTCATTGACCTTGGAGAGTTGTTTTGTCAAAAACAGGGTTGCAAACTAGAAATCGGGACTGCCATCTGACAGGGGATAGATAGGACAGCGCGCGACGCAAGGCGCCACGCGCACGACCACCCTATTGTCATGGAAATGCGGCCATAGCCGCGTTTTCGCGGCAGTACGGGCGCGGCCGCGCCCGTACTTTGGGCCAGGGTTTGTCCCTTGGCCCCATTTCCCCCTGATGCCTATATATACCCCCTTGGGGTTTTTCAGTTGGGGATATACAGAGAGTAGTGTAGTTTTAGGGTAGTTTTCTTCTCCATGTTGCAGTTTAGTTTAGGTTAGGTTAGTTCTTCTTCTTCCTCTTTGTATTTTCCATTTTCTTTTAGATCTTATATTAGGAGAAAGAGTGATACATGAGTGGAATGCAAGAGTGCTTGTAATAGAAGGTGACAAGCTATGAAAGATGCTCCCTTTACCTCTCTTTGTTTTTAATCTAACTCTTTTTACATGTGTAGCTAATCTTTTCTCTCATGGCAACAAACTACTAAGCACTAACTAGTCTAACTTCTTAGGTGATAATTCACATGAATCTAATAGCCTCTACTTGGCCTTGCTCTTGCAAGAGCCATTGATGACTCATGATGTGGATCTAACACTCTAACTTCCTAACTCTCTAACAAGCTAACATTACTTTACTCCATTCTTACTTTTAGTTTTGATGATTTAAGTGTAGCTTGCTCTTGTTTTGCTGAGTTGGATGTGATGAGTTACATATGGGTCATGTTTTGAAATGCTCTTGAACTATATATGTGAGGAAACTATCACTAAGAGGTTAGCATGTTAGTGGAGCCATTAGTAGTTAATAGCCATGAGTTTTCTTTCTTTTTCACTTTATTTTAGAAATACAACAAAAATCACAAATATATTCTTTTCTATGTTTCCCACTTCTTTGTTTTCACTTACTTCTCTTTTCATTCTTTATTTTATTTTCTTCTCATTCTTTCAAATATTGAAGAATCTTTAACACACACGTGAATTAATCGTGTAAGCTTCTATCGCCTCCCGTCCTTGTGGATTTGACTTCTTTTAGCCTCTATGTTATAATGGAAGTATCGAGGAAGCTAAAGCACACACACTTTAAATATCAATTTCAAAACATACACCTTTTGTGCGCGATTTTTCCCCGATCAATTTTTGGCACCGTTGCTGGGGATGGGAACGGTTTGATTTCACGTTTTTGTTAAGCTTTCCTTTTTGTTTTTGGTGTGCAGATTAAACATTTAGCATTGTAGAAGTCCGCACTTGCTCTTGTGTGGTTGGGTAAATTCTTGTATATTCTTATATTCTGCTGCTAATTTTGTTTATATTACCTGTATACTATAAATAATTTTAAGAATTAAAATACGGTAATTGGGTGCTTTAAAACGGTTTAGATATTTACATCTAGGCACCTGTTAATTTTAATTTCAATATACTGTATTTTGTTTTTGTGTTGTTGTGATATTGATAGGAGGTGTACATATGACATTACATATAGTATAGGACAAATACTTCAGTGATTTACTCACTTTTTATGTTCATTCTTATCTATATTGCATACTTGCACAAATTAAACTTAAGGGTAAAACCCAAAATAATATAAGGTGGGGAAGTGATTACCCTCCCTTAGCCCAAAAATCACCTCCCAACACACATAACCCAAGCTTTAATAAAAATTGCTAGATGTTGGCCCCTAGGGACATCTCGGACTCATTTAATAGATTGACCTAGGGGAAGTTGGTAGAATTTGACTCTTGTCAAATCAGTGTCTAAGGTTGGGAATTGAGAGGCGAAACCTCGAAGAACAGTGGTTTGGCATAATTAGGCGCGTTGCTCTGGCACGGATACCTCCCAGTGATCTTGCCCCTACCTGACCTTGATTCGTGGTCAGATTCCGACAATATACCCCCCGTGGACAGTCTAACTAGTTAGGAGTCGTCAAGGTCTAAGTCAACCCTAGCATAGGCTTGTTTTCTTTTCTTTTTCTATTGTTTGTTTGTTTTTCTTTTTTGTAAATTGTGATATGAATTTAACAACAACAATTTTTTCAATCTGAATATGAATCCATATTTCACTCCGACCTCATTTGACTCGGATAACTCTGACCCGGCTATGTACAAATGAACCAACCATATATGTCGGGTTGGAATTATCCGAATCAATATGACCCGTACCCCCAATCTTATGACCATAATTTTTAAAATAATTTCAACTCTTCACAGAGTTCATAGGGATTCACCTCCCCCGAGTCAAATTTTTAACCACATTGCCCACAATTTTCACAATATTCATTCCCCAATTCTGTTTCATATCTTCCTTTCCTGAACCACCAATTGAAGAGAAATCTTCGTTGCAAAGGACTTGGAAGAAGCGATAGAGGCCCAAAAACAATTTGAAAACAATATGGTCTCATCATGTCCACAAAATTTCCAAAATTCATATAGTTCTTTTTCATAACCAATTAAAGAAAAATCATTGTGGGAAAAAAACTATGGAATTCGTGCAAGAGACCAAGTGAATAATTCAAAATATGAATAAGTTCCCATGTCCATCAGACGTTCATATGACTCAAGAATATTGTCATTTGAAAATCCAGATTCAGTTTCATCATACCAACCTGAACTTGACCAATATCACCTCCTGACATTTTGGCAAATTATCCTTTTTACGAAATTGAACTTGAGCTTGAAAGTGATCCTGAACCTCAAGTTGGGAATTTCATTTCACTTTTGATTCAATAATGACTCTGGTATCTTTACCAGATTTTTTTCTCTATTCCGAAGTCAATATTGAATCCTGTACCAGTACACTATGAAATTGAATCACCAATATCTTATGATCACACTTCATTCATGGGGAAAGAGTGTGAACATCAATTCTTTGATTTGGACCCTATTTTTGAACCAATTTCGACTCCTATTGTTGACTCTCGACTTGATCTGAGTCAAATTCTCGAGTCAGTATCGGTTTTTACTCTTGTTCCATTTGAGTCTAAATCAGTTATCTCCCAAAATCACACTTTCATTGTTGAACAAGAAAGTTGAAGAAAATGACTCAATAATTATTTTAAAAAATTGGAAATTAGATGGCGATAAATTTTACATAAGACCATTCACTCAATAATTCTTTTACTGGGTCATATTAGAGAGGTCTCTGGTGGGTTCCTTCAAGATCCACATTATCCTGATTGGGTAGGAACGCTTGCCCCAATCAGACCACCACCGGGGCCACCACCATGAGGTAATTTTTCTTCCCTTCCCATTTGTTTCATGTATATACACATTCGCGATGCATTAAGGACAATGCATGAGATAAGTGTGGGATAGAGTTTACTAATATAGTTAGTTTATATTTTCTTTCTTTTACACTTCTTTTAATTTTAAAAAAAAATCTTTTAATAAACACTCTTTTCTTTTCTTTTTGCAAAACTTTTTGAAACAAGATAAGTAGTTTCGATTTATTTTTAAGAAAATTAAGATTATCTTAGGAATTAGAAAGACCTAAAATTATGAAATTTTAAATCGAATCAAAATAATAGATCATGTTTAAATTTAGGATAAGACAGTAAGATTGAACAGATAATTTGATCATGAATTTTTGCCTTAGATTTATGTACTCCACACTTACACAATTTTGGGATTGAAACAAACACTGAAAAATGCCATAAAATATATATATATAATATATATATTATGATAATAAAAATCACTTATTGAAGTTGGGTAATTATGCCTCAGGAGTACGATTAGTCACACCTAAAATGGTAGAGAAAAATAAAATAATCCTCTTTAGTTTTGTAGCCTTGTTTACTCGAGTCCTTAAGTCCAAAGGATGTTTTCTCATCTGGTGCCCTAAGATCATCTGGTTTGAGAGTCACCGGCTAAAGGCTCACTACCCGGGTAAATAAGAAAGCCTAAGAAAACTAAGGGAAGAAAAGAGAAGGGGAAAAAAGGAAAATATATATATATAATATATTAAATAAATGGCATGAAAGTTTGAGTCGATATCCCAAAAATCTTCACAGTTCACAAAATGCATATTTTTCTAAGAGTTTTATGAAAGGTCAAAGAATCAATTCAATTTTAAATTCTTACATTTAATTTATAACAAGATTTTGCATTTCGACTTAGTTTAAGGAAGAATAATTTCTGGTTAACCTCTGACCTCGAATCACTTATATTTTCATAAAAATACTTCAACACTTTTCTCTATTTAAAAATGTGTTTTCAAAATACTAACATTTGATTTCTTTCTTTATGGATTTTGTAGGTGTAATCCGCTGAAAACCCTCAAGAGACAAAACTCCTCCTCTAGGGGAAACTTAGAGGTCTAACGGCTTGTTGCACATGCTCAGTGCAATCGCGTCACCTGCGAAAGTGGTGTCATAATTTCATTAGTTTTTGTTTTGCTCGGGACGAGCAAAAGATAAGTGCGGAGTGTGATTAGTCTCTAAAATTGCATATTTCATACCACATCTGCACATTTATTTCATATTAATTCTGCTAATACTCTTGCATGTTTCTAGGTTCATGGTGTGCAATGAAGAAGAAGACCCTAAATCACCATTTAATGAGTGATTAAAGGCCTATAATATAGCCATTGACCTTGAGAGTTGTTTTGTTAAAATCAGGGGCTGCAAACAAGAAACCAGGACTGCCATCTGGCAAGGGACAGACAGGATAGCGCGCGGCGCCACCATATGGTCACGAAAACACAGCCATAGTCGTGTTTCCTCAGCAGTACGGGCGCGACCGCGCCCGTACTTTAGGCTAGGGTTTGCCCCCTGGCCCCCCTTTCCCCTGGTGCCTCTATATACCCCCTTGCGGTTCTTCAATTGGGACATACAGAGTGTAGTATAATTTTTGGGTAGTTTTCTTCTCCATATTGTAATTTAGTTTAGGTTAGGTTAATTCTTCTTCTTCCTCTTTGTATTTTTTATTTTCTTTTAGATCTTGTATAGGAGAAAGAGTGATACATGAGTGGAATGCAAGAGTACTTATAATAGAAGGTGACAAGCAATGAAAGGTGCTCTCTTTACCTCTCTTTGTTTTCTGTCTAACTCTTTTTATATGTGTAGCTAATCTTTTCTCTCATGGCAACTAACTACTAACTAGTCTAACTTCTTAGTTGATAATCCATACGAATCTAATAGCCTCTACTTGGCCTTGCTCTTGCAAGAGCCATTGATGGCTCATGATGATGGATCTAACACTCTAACTTCCTAACTATCTAACAAGCTAACATTACTTTACTCCATGCTTACTTTTAGTTTTGATGGTTTAAGTTTAACTTGCTGTGTTTTGTTGAGTTGGGATGTGATAAGTTACATATGGGTCATGCTTTGAAACGGTCTTGAACCAAGCACTAGTGATGGCTAATGATACATGTGAGGCAACAATCACTAAGAGGTTAGCATGTTAGTGGAGCCATTAGTAGTTAGTAGCCATGAGTTTTCTTTTTTTTTTCAGTTTGTTTTAGAAATACAATAAAAATCACAAATACATTCTTTTCTGTATTTCTCAATTCTTTGTTTTCACCGTACTTCTCTTTCATTCTTTATTTTCTTTCTTTTCATTCTTTCAAACATTGAAGAATCTTTAACACACACGTGAATCAAACGTGTAAGCTTCTATTGCCTCCAGTCATTGTGGATTCGAATCGTTTTAGCTTCTATGCTATAACGGAAGTATCGAGGAAGCCAAAGCACACACACTTAAATATTAATTTCAAAACATACACTTTTTGTGTGAGGTTTTCTCCTGATCACTAGTTGAAACCATATTCATTGAAAGATCTTTGAAGATAGCACTGACACTGATATCTGATTCCCATGATGACGTTCCTGACAAGTAATCATGATATAATGATTCTTCTGACTTGGAGCCTGATGGGATTGGAGTTGACACATAGCCTAACGCTCTCCGAGTTTGATAATAGTAGTCAGGGATGTTCCCTTTTGGGACAAAAGATCAAAGCAGTGTTCGTCTTCCTTGGCCAAAGTTCAAGCCAGACCTTTTCGTCATGTCATACCCCATATTCTCCATCATACGATATGCATTTAGCCTATAATGAGAAAGCTGTGAGGACTTAGGATAGTCATTCGAGTTTTCATAAGTCACTAGCTCAGACTCGATTCTCCGACCTTGCATTTAGCTAGCACTTCGAAGAAAGCTCCTTGTGCATCATTGGTCTTTTTTGTGCACCATGAAGGATGAATTGATTGGTGCATGTAATGATATCAGAGCATCTACTACTGACGTGGATACTACTGACCATTGACCCTATCCACGTCAGTACTTGTGCCTGATGGTACAAAATCATAAGCAAAAGCAGAAAAACCTAAGTTTTCATTGCTCAACCACTCGCCTTCAACATTGACTGTGGTATTGAAATCGAGCTTATTAATTCTCGTTACAAGAGAATTATTTCCAAAAGCAATTCTTCTTCTATCTCTGGTTTCATATCCATTCATTGCCTGAGTCTGATTCTTCTGGCTGGGGATTCTTATCAGTCTCAAGAGAATCTTGATAGAGGAGGGAATTAGGGAAGTAATTCTCTACCTCTTTGAACGGATGCTTTTCAGCGATTAATATTCTCACTCTTCCCTAATTATCAACATATTTAATTACTTGATGAAGGGTAGGCAGGTCGATGGAGTTACGGTGTATCCATGGTTGTCCCAGCAGCAGGTTGTAAGATGTATCAGCAGTAATGACATAACACGTCACTTTAGACTTCAAATCCCTGATCTGGCATCTGAGTTTGATCTTGCCCATTGGGCGCATGCCATTGGCATTGAAGTAATAAATGATAGTCTGTGTAGTGCTCAATCGATGGGTGAGAATCCCTAAGTGCTACATGACCCGGTGGAGCATAATGCTCAATGCGAATCTTGGATCAACCTGAATGCGGCTCTCTTCAGATGATCCAATGTACCATGTATAATATAAGGGTCTATCATGTTTCTCCTTTATTTGCATATCCTCCAGAGAGAATGTGATGCATGGGGAACGTCTGGAGGCCTGATGACAGTGTCCATTATGTTCCTCCTCTAGGATGGCAAGAATCTAGGCTAATAAAACCTCAGAATCTACCAATGCTTCTCTTAAAGCTTTCATCAAGGATTTAACAAGTCTGAAAAGCTCTATATAGAGTGATCTGAATAGGGATGTTGGCCAGCTGAGCCAAAACATCAAAGCAGAAGGGAGTTAATGGTCTCGTGTCATCTTTTTGAAGGGCTTTGGTATAACAAAGCTCCTTCTGTATGTCCATGTGCTGCTTTGTGGACTACTCAACTGTCTCCTTCACTGGCTGGGAAGAGCCTGACTAGCTCACCATATTGTTTCAAGTACTGCTTGCTGGATTGGGTCTTCAACGTGGAAGGACTACATGTATCAGCAGCGAAGGCAGACTCCTCTTCTCCTGAGCTGGTGAGGGAAGCAACATCTTCCTCAATTTCTCCTTTGTTTAAAGTTGGGTCTTCGTATAGCGATGGAGAATGAATCCTATTCTCTGTTGATTGGCCAAACGACAAGCTTCTCTTGGAACATTTTGAGAATACAAAATAACTCCACTTGGACACAACGAGTGTTCGAATTCTCCTTTGAAGAAGAATTCTTCTCTCTCTCCTTTTGAATGCCTAAAGTTTCTGCACTTTATAGCTGTTTTGCCCTTAAAAAAAAAATAGCTCCCCTTTCAATAGCTTTCATGCCTACTTATAAGGGTATCTAGGGGTAAAATTGTCCTCTAGAATCCCTCCATAATGGTGATTAACTCCTCACATTAAGTGGGCATTAATTGACTCAGTAATAGGGCATTTACAACGGAAACACGACCCTCGTGGGTTTTGCTCTGTAATTGAAACGTGAAGCTCACAGGATTGCGTTTGAATTAAGACGCGGGTGTGGCTATGCTCTGCATTTAAGTTGAGACACGAGTCTGGCTAAGCTCCGCGTTTGAAATGGAACACGAGCTTGGCTGAGCTCCACGTTTGAAGTGGAACACTGGACAGGCTGAGCTCCTCATTTATAATTGGGTGTGAGGTCCGCGTTTGTATTAAAATGCGACCTTTGTGTTGGAGTGAAGTCTGCATCTTAGGACTTGTCTTTAGTGATTTTTAGAAAGTCTACAATGAGTCACTCACAACAGCATTGAGGAGTGATTTGATGGAAACTCAATTTTTTTATCAAGTAGTCCCTCAGATCCATTGTAGGGGCATCTGAAGACCAGCGACGAACCAATGATAGTGAGGGCTTTCAAGTTCAGCACTCTTCTTGGCCTTTGGAGTCACGGACTTCACATTTGTGTATTGAAATATGAAGGTCGCGTTTCTGCAAGTCTTGCTTCTGAACGTGAGTCTCCTGTTCTAGCAGTGAAACATGGAGGTTGCATTTAGGCAAAACCCCAGTTTGAATGTGGTTCTCATGTTCAAGGAGAGAAACGTGTTAACCACCTAGAGGGGGTGAATAGGTGATGGCTAAAAATAAATGACAATTAATGCGGAATTAAAAAAAAACTAAGTCTAGCAGAACAAGTAAATACCAAACAAAACACACAAATAGTAACTTGAACAAAGGAGAATTGCATTAAAGAAAAGCAATTATAGCATGCAACTAAAAAATAGAGTGAGACAAAGAGAAAAGGGGGAGAGAGTTGAGCAATCACAAATATGGGAGATTTGTTTCGAGGTTGGAGCCACTTGCTCTACGTCCTCGCCTTCACCGCGTGAAGGGTTTCTACTAAAATTTGATCCCGCAAGATCACCACTCTACATGTTCCCTCAAGCACGAATCCGAACCCGCAAGTCCTCTCACTCAATGTCTTCTACACATTACAATAGTCGAACCCGCAAGCTCAAACGAGGTGTCAACCTCTACACTTCTTCTTAATAACAACAAAGAAGATGACTTTCTCAAGATCACAAAAATAGCTCACAATAGCAATCCTATAACCAAGAGTGGGTTTTAGCTTTGATATTTGTGGATGGGAAGGATTGTACTTAGTAGAGTGTGAGAATCAAAAGCAAGTAGAGAAACAAAAATATTTGAGGTGAAGAACTCTTTCTCTTTTGAAATCTCTCTTTGGACATTTGAATCTAAAGGAATGAAAGTGTTCTCTTGATTCAAAGTGTTTTTTGTTAGTTTCTTGATTATATTCTAATAGTCAAAATGGTATCTTTATATAGCGAATCAAAAATATAGAAAGAACCTAATATAGCTATTTTTGATTAGTAATAAAATAGTTTCTTAACAATATAGTCATTATAGGCAAAGACTGCAAAAGCAGACTGGTCAGTCGACCGCCAACAGTTATATTTTTGACCGTCGGGGATCGTCGGCCAGCCTGTTGATCGATCCCAACCGAGAGCAAAATGCTTACAATCGGTCGACCACCCGGTCGACTGGTATGCACATTAAATTTCGGTGCAGGTTGGCCGACCGCCCGGTCGACGGCTAAGGTAAAAATATCAATTTCTGAAAAATATGAAATATGTTTAAAAGAAAGTAATATATTTTCAATCCAAATGATGTGCAATATTTTTCATGGGATTTATGTAGAGTCCAAAACTATGATACTAAGTATCAAACACAAAATTCAAGATAGGATATATGTTTTAATAAAAGGTAGAATTTCTTTAATAAACATGAAATAATTTTCATAACGAAAATCATTTTGTAAACTTTTGAAATTAATTCATCCATTTGTAAAACACAAATCTAAATGATGTTTTGTATGTATATGTGGATGTGAATCTCAAGAGCTAATGACTATACCACTTCTTGGTTTTTGACAATCTAAATTCTTTACAAAAAGAAATAAAGAAAAATCCTTTTCTTTGTCACTTTGGATTGATTTCCAACTTTAATATGGATAGCTTCGGCTTTAGGATAATCATCTTGAGTTCTTCATAAACTTGTAAGTCTTTTTGTTGAAGCTAAACTTATCATGAAATCAGACTTTTTCCTGAAATTTATATAGATGCAAATTTTAGATTGCTTTCATGGGATTATCATCATCAAAACTAGGGCAAGGGACCTTTGGGCCAACAATCTCCCCCGTTTTGAGGATGGTAAAACCCATAGAGTTATTTTAAAATAAAGTTGGAAGAGGCTTTAAATGAAGCTCCCCTAAGCATGTGCAAACATAATGAATGTGACATGTAATTTGAAATAGGATATGCAATAGTGACACAATTGGTATATTTTGAGCATATGTATGTGAGTATGTGTGATTCAATATACAAGCTCTATGCAACCCATTTATGCATAACTATGACATGACAAGAAAGACATGCATAAAATATTCCTCCATCCATCCATGACCTCTAACCTCCATAAGAGGTGTTCAATATCCAATGTAACAAAAGATACCAAACACAAAGATAAAGAATGTAAACAAAACAAAATAGATATCCAATAACAATAAGCACTAAAGCAAGATAGATAATATCCACAAACAAGATAGATATTAGTATCCAATAGTACAATAACAGCTAGATGTCCAATAAGAAAATAACTTTCTCTACTAAAAGCTACTTAAATATTTTCAGAGAAAGTGATATATTTTCAATCCAAAGGATGTGCAATATTTTTCATGGGATTTATGTAATGTCCAAAACTATGAAGCTAAGTATCAAACACAAAATTCAAGATAGGATATATGTTTTAATAAAAAATAGAATTTCTTTAATAAACATGAAATAATTTCTTAACGAAAATCATTTGTAAACTTATGGAATCAATTCATCCATTTGTAAAACACAAATCTAAATGATGTTTTGGGTGTGTGTGTGAGTGTGAATCTCAAGAGCTAATGACTATACCACTTATTGGTTTTGACAATCTAAATTCTATACAAAAAGAAATGAAGAAAAAATCCTTTTCTTTGTCACTTTGGATTGATTTCCAACTTTAATACAGATAGCTTTGGCTCTGGGATAATCATCTTGAGTGATTTATAAATTGTGAGTCTTTTAGTTGAAGCTAAAGCTTATCATGTAATCAGACTTTTCCTGAAACTCATATAGACGCAAATATTAGATTAAATAACTTCATGGGGACCTTTGGGCCAACAGTCACCCCCTTTATAATGATGGTAAAAACCATGAAGTTATTTTAAAATAAACTTGAAAGAGGCTTCAAATGAAGCTCCCCCTAAGCATGTGCATCATAATGAATGTAACATGTAATTGAAGTAGGATATGTAATAACTGACACAATTGGCATATTTTGAGCATAGGTATGCGAATATGTGAAATTCAATATACAAGCTTTATGCAACACATTATGCATAACAAATATATGAAAATAAAGACATATGCATAATGTTTTCCTCCATCCATCCATGACCTCCAACCTCCATAGAGGTGTTCAATACCCAATTTACAAAAATATAGCAAACATGAAGATACAAAATGTAAACAAAAACAAAATAGATATCTAATAACAATAAGTACCAAAACAAGATAGATAATATCACAAATAACATAGATAATAGTATCCATTAGCACATAAAAAATTAGATGTCCAATAGCATAATAACTCTCTCTACTAAAGCTACCTCTCCCCTTTTTGCCATACATAAAAATTAGGGAGGAGTCAAAAAGACACCAAAATCAAGCATCATCTTCTCCATCAATATCATCTTCCGGTTCTGCGACTGGTTGATGAGCCATAGAAGCATCTTGAGAGGCCATCCATGGATCAAATGGTGGACCAGTCAGAGGGAGAGGATGTCCATAAGCATCTGGCACTGGAATAAGCCAAACGTGCCTGAAGAAATGATAGTCTTCTCATCGCTAAAGGTACCTGATGGAGGAACACACATATGCCACGCCATTTTGTGGTTCTCTCCTCATGGCTTCCTGGCTTGCAAGTATCCTCTCAGCGAAAGAAGTGATCTGAAGTGAGATGTCACTCAACTGCGTCATCATACTTGCATATGGATCAGCAGCTAAAGAAGAGGAACCAGGGACAAAATGTTAGACTGGGGGTAAGGAAGGATAGGCAAGAGCCTGTACATAAGCACCAACATGGATCCTCTTCGAGAGGGTGCTCTTGATATCAATGGAAGGGTTTACGGCTCTCTCATCGGACATGTTGATTTTGAAGTGTTTAAAGAGTTGGGTGAGGATCAACCCGTAAGAAAGATTCTTAGTGGGAATCAGCAAGTGATCAGATAACATGTGGTCAATGATTAGATGAGGAATGTTGATTCTAATGTCTTTCAGAAGGCAATAGATGAGCAAAGGAGCACATACTCGAGCATGACTATGTTCTCCTGATTTAGGTAGGAGATTATGGAAAACTATTTAGCTATGACCTGAGCGCGAAGTGTGTAGCGCTTCACTTCGTGATTCCTTACTAAGGCAGGATTGTCATCATCATACAAAAATGAGATGCGGTGAGAGCACTCTCACCGTCAGGATACTAAAAGTCATGAAGATCAGAAAAGAAAATTTCTACATCATCGCAAGTTAGTCTAAAAATTCTCGCAAAGCGTTCAAGGGAAATATTGATGTCTACATCCTTGACGCGAGACGCGAGACTTGATATGGTTGTTCATAAAGGATAGATTTTAATAGAAATACTGGACCAATTTAGGATAAACTTGTTCCTTAATGGTGACAAAGTGTTCTAGGGAGCAAGTTTGGGAATGGTGGTTAAGTCCAGGTGATCAAAATCAGATAAGATAACACACCGACCAGATGATAACATGTTTATTACATATGATCGTGTGTTTATACAGAGCATTTTTAGAAAACAAAAAATTTTAGGTTTGGAAGAGGACTCGATTTGTTTGGATTTTTCTGTTCTGGGACGTTTAGAAGACATAGTGAATGAACTAGTTAAAAAAGTAAAGATTGCAGAGTTTAATAGCAAGAATTAGTACTAATCCACAAAGAAATATTGATAAAATAAATACACAAAGAGAGGATAAAGATATACCTAAGAATTTTCTAAAAATTTCTTCTCAAAAAGGGTCTAAAAAGGTGCTAGAGTAGAGATCTAGAGAAATTTTGAAGAATATTTTGGGGATGTGGGTGTAAGGGAGAGAGGAAAAGATTAGGTGTGGGGAGAGGAGTTAGTAGATGTAGAGGGTGAGGAGAAAAATAAAGACCTAGGGATTCCTCATTTAAGCAGCTTTATATGCAGATTCGACCGGCGGTCGACCGCCTAGTCGACCGGCGGTCGACCGACCCGAAAGCAGTCTCTCACAGTGTCGGTTGACCGCCCAGTCAACCAGCACAAATGATAAGCCTTATGATGTGGTCGACCGAGGTTGCTCCTCAAACAACAATAGATTTAAAACAACAAGATTTTTATAAACTCTTTTTGAAACTAAGTTTTTATCAATTGTAAATTTTCATCATCTTTAGAATATACTAATAGTAGAGATAAGCATCTAGTACTTATCAAAACATCAAGAAATTTAAATTATAAATATTTCGAAGAATAAGTTTTGGTAAAAAGTAAAATAGAATTCATAAAAACTCATATATATATAATTAATTGATAAATTAGGCCAATTAAAAATAAGAAATGAAGCCGGGCTCCCTTGACAGGCTTTGAAATTCTCCTTATGCTTCCTCTAAATTATGAGTTTAGATGCACTTTGCTTTTCTTATTTGAATTGCCTAATAGTGAATTAAATTCAAAATAGATATAAAAAATTATTTATAAAACTAGAAGACATTATGTTCAGTAAAATAAAGTGTCCCAATGTACTACAAGTCAATCAGACAATAGTTCATACAAATCATGTATACAATCTAGAGCATGTAGATTAACTAGAGCATGTAGATACTAATACATACTCATGAACATGTTTACAAAATAAAAAAGATTAAAACATGTACATGCAATTCATGTATTGATATTATACTAAGCAAGTTAACAATGTTAAGCTATAAACAATCCTAAGCATGCATGAGAAATATTAAACTTTTTAAAATTTTTTGAGATATTATCGACATGAGCTAGAGTTTCTCCAAATGGGTGGTTTTCTCCCACCTTATCCTTGATAGTGATGCATTTACATTATAGATTACTTGAGCTCCATTGCATTCACCACCAAGGTACGAATTTCTCCTATGTCTTGGAAGATGACACACCTACATCCAGATATCTGGTATGTTTTTTGGTACCCACATCTTTTTGGGCCCAATAGGGTTAGCCTTTTCTCGAACCCAATGAATTTTGGTCTTTAAATTTAGTTTAGAATAATTAAATTTGGCTAAATGACCTTTGCGGTCATAATGTGTACAAGTGTACACTTTACCATACATAAATACATGATTGTGATGTGCATTGTGATCATGCTTGGTGTGTGTCAATGAAATATGTTTTCCTTGAGTTTTATCCTTTGAAAACATAGTATCCAATTCCTTAATATTGAAAGCACACATTTTTAATGTAGAATCTAAAGTATCCATTCGATCTTTCAATGATTGAAATTCATTTTTATCCAAAATTGTGCTAGTGCCTTTTCCTTTACAAATGCGTTTGTGTTTTTCAAAATCCTCTTTACTCTTTTTAAAGTACAAATCCTTTTCTTTTAAAACATGTTAAAGTTTATTTTTCAACATATCATTTTATTTTCTTAATTTTTGGTTTTGAAGATTTGAAAACTCATACCTACTTTGGTGTTCTTCAAAAAAATGAGCTGGTTCATCCATAATTCATCATCATCTAAGGAAGATGCAAGAGTTACCTTTGGACTTTCCTCTCCATTTGCCATGAAGCAAATGTTTGCGGTGTCAATTTCTTCATCATCAGATTTTGTCTCCAATTCATCCCAAGTGGCCTTCAATTCCTTTTCTTCTTGTGCAATTTCTTTAAAATGGTTGCTTGAAAGGAGTAGACAATCCGTTATTAAATATTCCGTCTTCTTGCAATGATAGCAAGGACCCATCTCTTCTTTCTTCTTTTCAAAGTTGTCTTGAGTTCTTCCTCTTCGATAATTGTTTTGCCTCCCTTCTTGTAAAATATTTTACCCACTTTACGAATAAGCATGGTGAAGTCTTCTTCACGTTCTTCCTATGAGTTTTCTTGGTCTTCAATTGAAGGAGTTGCTTTGAAGGCTATAGTTCTTCTTGGTGGGTCTCTTCCTTCTCACACCTTCATTTCCATTTCATGTGTTTTGAGATTCTATATAAATCTGAAGAAGTCCATCTGCTCACGATTATTTAGTACCTTGAGAGTAGTTGCCTTAACCTCCCAAACTTTGGGAAGAGCTCTTATCACCTCCCTTACTTTTTATCAATAGAGTCACCTAAGGAAGACAAGCCGTTAGTGATTTTAGAAAAGCAAGTGAGCATTTCATCTATAGATTCATTATCAAGCAAGTAAAATTCTCATATTGAGAACGGAGCAAGTCAATCTTAGAGAATTTAACTTGAGAAGTGCCTTCATGAGTGATAATTAAGTCATTCCAAACTTAATATGGCGACTTACAATTTATAACTGGAGATAAATCATCATCATTTAATGCTTGTGTAAGTGCATACCATGCCTTTGCATTGGCTTCATAATCCTTGGCGGTTGCCTCGGACCAGGATTCCTTATCATCGTGAGGTTCTATAAATTTCTTAGTTATGGGCTTTGCAACCCTAAATCTTAGAGACTTAAGGAAAATTGTTATCTTCACTTTTCATATTGGAAAATTCAACCCATCAAATTTGGGTGTGGACTTGATACTAGAAAAGTTGTGTGATACCATTAAATCAAGTAATAATATGAACAAGATAACAAATGTAATAAATAAGGTGGTTCAACCAAAAGGTAGGGTTTCGACTCTATACCAATTGTAAATCACCTAGAGAAGGGGTGAATAGGTGATGGCTAAAGATAAATGGCAAATAATGCGGAATTTAAAAAAACTAAGTCTAGCAAAACAAGTAAATATCAAACTACAACACAAACAGTAACTTGCACAATGGAGAATTGCAATAAGTAAAAGAATTTAATCATGCAACTAAGAGAGAGAGTGAGATAAAGACATAAGGGGGAGAGAGATGAGCAATCACAAACACGCAAGATTTATTTCGAGGTTCGAGCCACTTGTTCTACGTCCCTGCCTTCACCGCGTGAAGGGTTTCTACTAAAATTTGATCCCGCGAGATCACCACTCTACACATTCCCTCAAGAACGAATCCAGACCTGCATGTCCTCTTAATCGGTGTCTTCTACACCTAGCAATAGTCGAACTTGCAAGCTCGCACAAGGCCTCAACCTCTGCACTTATTCTTAATAACAACGAAGATCACCAAAGTAGCTCACAATTGCAATCCTATAGCCAAGATCACCAAAATAGCTCACAATAACAATCTTATAACAAAGAATGGGTTTTAGCTTTGAGATTTGTAGATGGGAAGGATTGTACTCAGTGGAGTGTAAGAGTTAAAAGCAAGTAGAGAATCAAAAAGATTTGAGGTGAAGAACTTTTTTCTTTGGAAATCTCTCTTTGGAAATTTTGAATCTAAATGAAAATGTTTTCTCTTGATTCAAAGTGTTTTTATTAGTTTTCTTGATTATATTCTAATGGTCAAAAGGGTTTCTTAATATAGGTAATCAAAAATACAGGAAGAACACAATATAGCTCTTTTGATTGGTGATAACAAAGTTTCTTAACAATATAGCAATTATAAGCAAAGACTGCAAAAAGCAGATCGCCCGGTCGACCGCCAACGATCATATTTTTGCCCATTGGGGATCATCGGTCGACCGGCCAGTCGACCGATCCCAACTGAGAACAAAATGCTTACAATAAGCCGACGACCCTGCAGACCGATGTGTGTATCAAATTTTTGTGCACGTCAGTTGACCGCCCGGTCATCCGGCTAAGGGCAAAAATACCATTTTCTAAAAAGTATGATATATGTTTCAAAGAAAGTGATATATTTTTCAATCTAAAGGATGTGCAATATTTTATAGGATTTACATATGGTCCAAAACTATGATACTAAGTATCAAACACAAAATTCAAGATAGGATATATGTTTTAATAAAAGATAGAATTTCTTAATAAACATGAAATAATTTTTATAACAAAAATCATTTTGTAAACATTTGAAATCAATTCATCCATTTGTAAAACATAAATGTAAATGATGTTTTGTATATGTGTGTGTGGGTGTGAATATCAAGAGCTAATTAATATACCACTACTTGGTTTTGACAATCTAAATTCTTTACAAAAAGAAATAAAGAAAAATCCTTTCTTTGTCTCTTTGGATTGATTTCTAACTTTAATATGAATAGCTTTGGATCTGGGATAATCATCTTGAGTGCTTCATAAACTTGTGAGTCTTTCTATTGAAGCTAAACCTTATCATGAAATTAGACTTTTTCTGAAATTTATATAGATGCAAATGTTAGATTAAATAACTTCATGGGATTATCATAATCAAAAACTAGGGCAAGGGACCTTTGAGCCACAAAACATGAACCTCACTTTTGGGCGCTGAGATACGCGTTTGATTAACGTGAATTTCGCATTGGGAAACATGGGTCTCAGTCTCGCGTTCACTGTCTGCAGAAAAAACTGCCATTACAGAGTTTGCCACTTGTTGTCGACGAGTGCGGCGCCTTCATCGATGTTTGGTATTCCAGTTAAGTAGCAAGGGTTGTTGGGAACCCCCGACAACCTGGCATTACAGAGTCCAGAGAGGTGAGTGATTGCGGGATTAGTCTTCACCATCTTCTTAACCATGAGCCAATACACAGGTTCTGCGGGTCTCCTGAGAGACGTTGACGCGGGCCATGTGAGCTACACGGGCGGTTTTCAGAACCTCGATGGAAGCGGCGTTGCTTGCGTTGTGAGCAATTGCGCATGTTACATTTGGATAAGTCTCTGAAGTGACTTAAGAGCGAGTCACCGAAAAGACTTTACGGTATTATCGTATTACCTTTGGGCTTCGGAGCCAGAAGAGAGAAATTCTTCAAATTTCTCTTCATCGAACTCGGTGACGAGCGATTCGACCATTGATTCAAAGAATTTGATGTTAGTTTGCACCACAATTATCTCGTTTGTATAGAAAATAGTCCCTAGCGAAGTCTCCATCTCTTATTTAGTGAGAAAAATCAAAGTAAAATTTCTTTAAGAATGAAAAATTACAATAGATTCAATCTGATTACAGGAGAATATCTAGAACTCTCCTTTATTTAAGACTGGGTTCTTTGTGTGGCGGTAGAGAGTGAATCTTGTTCTCTGTCAACCGGCTGAATGAAAATCTTCTCTTCGATCGTCCTGAGAATGCTCTCGAAGAAATTAAAATAACTCCCCTTGAACGCAGCAAGCGTTGGAGCTCTCCTTAAAAGGAATTCGCTTCCTCTGTCTCTCTCCCTCTAAAATCTGAAAACTCTTAACGCGGAGGTTGTTGATTTGCTTCCTTAGTTCAGAACCCTCCCCCTTCTTCTATAGCTTTTGTAACAATTTATAGGGAGTTTCAGGGGTAGAATATCCCCAAGAATTCCTCCATAATGGTGATTAACTCTCCCACATTACGTGGGTGTTAATTGACCCAATAATCGGGTCACTTACAACAGAAACGTGGGTCTTTGGATGCGGACCTCACTCTGTTGTCAGATGCGGAGCTTACAGGCTTCATAGGGTCACGTATGTATTGAAATGTGGAGCTTGTTTTGCTCTGAAGATGCGAAGTTACTTAGACCAACGTTAGTGTTGGAACGCGAACCTATTGAGGCTTACATTTTGATAACCAATGTGACTGTTTGTTTAGTGTTGAACACGACCTTCGCGTCTCCTGTTTGATGAAATCCACATTTGAGTTGAAGTGCGACCCCCACGATCGAATGAGGTGCGTTTGTGGCTTTGTCCTTGGTGATTTTTAGATAGCCTACAACTATTGTATGCTATATTTGAATGGAGTGCTTGTTCGACCTATTTGAACAAAACATGCTATAAATTATTCTTTGATAGAATTCAATTAGTTTCATATTTAAGATTTTTGAATGCAAGTGTTTTCTTTTAAATACAAAAGATACTTTGGATAAATTTGATACTAGATTCAATGAAGGTATTTTTGTTGAATATTCTACTAATAGTAAAACATATAGAATATTTAATAAGAAAACATGTACTATTGAAGAATCTTTGCATATTAAGTTTGATTAATCTCTGTCTAAATCATCTATTGATATTTCTTTACATGATGATGCTATAATTGATACATCCTCTATTGATAATATTGTTACATCTCCTGTTGATACTAACATTTCTAACAAGGATGAAATTTTTACTGAGTTACTTAAAGCTTTTATTAAGGTAAGATATCGTCCTCATGATTTAGTTATTGGAGATATCTCTTAAGGAGTTTAGACTCGATCCAAGTTGAACTATATGACACATGTTGCCTTTATATCCTTCATTGAATAGAAGAATATTAAAGAAGCATGTGTTAATGATTTTTTGATCATTGCGATGAAAGAATAGTTAAACCAAAATTGTTAGGAATGATGTATGTGATCTTGTTCCACGACCACCGACCATCCGGTTATTGGCACCAAATGAGTTTTCAAGAACAAACTTGATGAATCCGGAAGTTATAAAAAACAAAGTAAGGTTGGTTGCACAAGGTTATAATCAAAAGGAAGGTATTAATTTTGATGAAACATATGCACCTGTAAGTAGACTTGATCAATTCATATTTTACTTGCATATGAATATTTTATGAATTTCAAACTTTACCAAATGGATGTAAAAAGTGCGTTTTTAAATGGATTTATCAAAAATTAAAATAGTTTATGTTGAACAATCTCCAGGTTTTGAGCATAAAAAATTTTCAAATCATGTTTTCAAACTTAAAAAACTTTTATATGGTCTTAAACAAGCACCCCGTGTTTGTATGATAGACTCAAAAAAATTTCTTTTGAATTCGGGTTTTGAAATTGACAAAGTTGGTACAACTCTCTTCATTAAACATGTAAATAAGGATATCTTAATTATACAAATTTATATTGATGATATTTTAATTGGTTTTACTAATGTTGATCTTTATCAAGAATTTTTTTAAGACTATGCTTAGTGAATTTGAGATGAGTTACATCGGTGAACTTAATTTCTTTCTCGGTCTGCAAATCAGGCAATTGAAATATGGAATATTCATCAATCAGCACAAGTATGCCAATGAACTTCTCAAGCGATTCGGTATGAAAAATTCTAAAAGCAAGTGAACTCCAATAGGCACTATTACATTTTTAGACAAAGATAAAAATTCTAAGAGTGTTTATCAAAAGGTATACAGAGGTGTGATTGACTCACTTTTATATATTACTAATAGTAGACATGATATTATATTCAATATTTACTTATATGCTAAATATCAATCTAATCCTAAAGAGTCACATCTTAAAGCAGTGAAAATGATTCTTGGCTATATTAATAACACTATTAATTATGATTTATTTACCCAAAATCAGGCACATTTGAATTAGTTTGCTGGATGTTAATCCGATAGGAAAAGTACTGGTGATTCTTGTCACTTTTTGGGATACACACTAGCTTCGTAATTCAACGAATAGTAAAACTCCGTGTCATTACCAACAACCGAAGCAAAATATATTGCTACTAGTGTTGCATATGCACAAATTTTGTGGATGAAACAAACCCTAATTGATTATGGTATTACAAGCACAACATCACCTATCATGTGTGATAATACCAATGCTATCAATCTATATAAAAATTATACTCAGCATTCACGTACAAAACATTTTGATATTAAACATTACTTTTTACGTGATCATACTATTAAGGGTGATATTTCTTTAATTTTATATCTACTAATAAACAAATGGCTGATATTTTTGCAAAATCTCTTAAAGAAGAGGTTTTATAAAAATTTAGAAGAGAACTGGGTATTTGTGCAATTTCTAATATTTAAAAAGTTATTGCATATAGTGTGCACATCTATATACATTTTTTGACTATCATTAGTTGACTCATAAAAATGATAAGTCGACTTACAACTTTGATAAGTTGACTAGTCTACAGTATAATCTACTAATTGCATCCAATAGAAACTTTTCTTTCTTGATTTGCATGATTTAATTGACTAGTCTCTGTCACAAATCAACTAGATAACAATTATAAGTCGACCACATCAACTTATAAGTCAACTAATACTAGAATTTTGTGTTTTTGAAAATGGATCTTTTTCAACAAACCCGGCCCGTTTGACTATCCTGTTAGATCCAACTGGCGTCTAACTTACTCCTCACCATTGATCTACTAGTCCTAATTCCTATAACTTGATCCTTCTTTCCCAAACTCAATTACAACCTTAAAAATCCCTCTCCAACCTCCAATAGTAGCTTAGTCGACTTCTTCACAATCACAGATCCAACAGTTTCATCGCCATCAATCAACCATTTCTTCTCTAGTCCAGGACATGCCTCCTCCTAGACTCTCTGTCCCCATCTTCCAGTGGTTGTAAGTCTCCTCTCTATTTATTTCTACAATGTCTAGGGCTAAGAAAATCAAGTTTGCTCCACCCTCCTCTTCTACTCCTTTAACTGATTTTAGACCACTTTCTTAAAAATAGCAATTTCGAACTTGATTTTCTCTATATTTCATAATTAGAAATTGTACCTGGTAGGTTTATGGCTTTTTCACCTTTTGTCGAATATGACATTGCATCATATTTACAAAGTGCTAGTCTATATGAACTATTTTCTACAAAATCAAAACAATGATTTTATCCAACTCTCCTTCACCTGTCTTTTCACAAATTTAATTTATGAAGTTGATGATGGCAATGAAATTCTTTCTACCATTGTGAAAGACACTAAAATTGAGTTAACTTCTAAGTCTTTAGGGAAAATTCTTAATGTTCTCTATCATAGTTTATCTATCAATGAAATTCACATAGATGATGAGGAAGTACTCTCTAAAATTTGTCTTCCTGGTCAAGGACCCCCTACGGCCAGCAATAAGCGTCAACCCATTCGTAGGCTAATTGGTCATAGCTTTGCTTACAATATTTGTCCCAAAATGAAAAGTTTCAAGTACTTCTCCCGTGAACTTTCTCCTTGTCTCTGTGCCATTATGGCTAGACTTGAAGTAAATTGGGCTCAAAACATCTTTGATACTCTTGTTAGAGACCACACAACCTCTTTCCTTATGATGCCTTCTTACACATGTTTCAAGCAAATCAAGATTGATCTTGCCTCGAAAACAAATGTGGTCAAGGCATTTGAACTTTTTGATAGATTTATTCTTTAAGAATGAAACTTCTTGATGCGCCTCCACCTCAACCATCTCAATCATCTCAAAGCTCACAAAGGCATTCCAATCATTTTCTGCTCATTTTGGTGATGCATATTACAATGCTCTCACTGTTGAGGTATGAGAAATCAAGACTCAACAGGCATCCATCTTAAAGTCCCAAGCTGCCATTTTTGCAAAACCAAGTGGATCTCATGGATCACTTTTTTTCTTTGCAAATACGAATCGATCATAAGCAAGAAGATCAACATGAAATCCTCAAGCTTCTTCGAAGCCATTTTCCACCTCCATTTGGATCAAATATGTGAAAGTCAAGCGGGATTTCAGGCTTGAAGATTCGGATGCACCTGCATGCTTTTATCTTTTTGTCACTTTTTATGTACCCAAACTCTATTTTTTAGTTATTTTCCTGGTTTGCTTTTGTAATGTTTAAATTCAAGAATTTGGTTTGTAATTTAAGCTATTTGGCTTATAATATTTACTTGTTTTGTTTCTATGTTATTGATGTCACGTCACTATGTTCATGATTGTACACATATTTTGTATTATTTTTATTATATTCTCACATTATCCTATAATAAGTCCTGTTAATTCTTTGTCTTAAGTCTTATTTTGCAGGTTTGACTTAATAAAGGGAGAGAAGATAAGGCCAAATAAAAACCAATTAAATTCTGATTTTATTGGATCTATTTCATTAACTGAAGATAAAGTAAAATAAATACAGTAAAAATCAAATTTAGAAGAATCAATTTAGTTAGCTTGAATAATCAAAGGGATATTGTTAAAATCTAGAGATTTAAAAGAGATATTATCAGAAGATCTTTTATATTGGGCAAGCGTTTTTTTCATATTGCCAACCTTATCTCCAACCTTATTAGAAGATCTTTTCTGTTGGGCAGTGATTTGGCCTCGTCTTTAAGCACGCTCTCCCTCATCCATTTCAACCTATAAATACTACCACTTCAGAAGGCAAAGGGGCACCACTTAGCAGAGAGTTTAGGCTAGTTTTTATTTCTAGTTTTTAACTTAGATTTTTCTTTTTCTTCTTATGTAATTTTTTATTTTATTTATGTAATTTAGGTTAGAGAAGAGATTCATGTTAAAAGAGAGAGAGTTGTATTGATAGTGACACCATTGTAATTCTCTCTTTTCTTTCATAGTTTTTCAATTTAATCAAAGGTTGTATTTTATGTTATTCTTTTCCTTATTTTTATTTTACTTGCCTCTGCGATGACTTGTAAATTCAAGTTAATCCTATAGCTTCGAGTCTGTCTTGCTCTTGCAAAGGCCATTGATGGCTTATGATGATGGATAACCATTTCTATATTATTTTATGCTTGCACCTTTATTTGATAGTTTAGATTGGGAATGGGAAATGATCGAGCCAAACCTGCATATTGAAAAAGACAGAAGTTTAGAATAGTGCTAGGTCCTCAATGCTACCGTGTAGCCTAGGACTAGCAGGTCGTGATCCACAGAGAGGGACAGTGATGAAAGTGCTGTGTAAATATTCTTCCTAAGTTACTACACCGGTTAAAACTTCTTTATTTTAAAAGAAAAGAAAATATTAGGCTAAATTAGAAAAAAAATAGAAGGTAGAAGAAGAAGATGGAGTAGGTGTTTTGATTACTAAGTTTAAAAGAAAGAAAATAAACAAGAGAAAAAAAACATATCTTGGAGTAATTAAAGGAAAGCAAGCGATCAATTAAGTTAGAGTAACGATAAAGAGAAGTGGGATAGTTTCATTGGCTGTCACTCTCAATATAACTATCATTAAGGAAGATTATACCTAATGTTACTATAAAGATAATTCTAATTCTCTTTTCTGTCATGAAACTCTCCCTAATCTAAGCTAATAAGAAGGTATGATTTAAAAGAAGGAATAAAGAAAATAAATAAAAATAAATAGAGCAATTGAAGCAAGTAAAATAAAAAGAGGTAAATTGAAAAGAACAGAAGAACCTTTATCGAGCTATCACCATTAATTACAAGAACTTCGTCTTTTTTTACAATTCTTTTTCTCACATTACAATGAAACTTTGGAAAAGAAATTTTTTTTCTTAGCCTTAAACTCTCTCCGGAGTTCCTCTGTTGAGTCCTCCCCTCACTACCTTCGAGGTATGCAGGTATTTATGGGAGAAAATAAAAGGATAGAAAGCGTACGAAGATAGGGGGAGCTAGCTCTCCCCCAGATTTGAAAACCAGGCCACGAAAACGCAGATTTTGCCACATTTTCACGGTAAGATCCAGGTCATAGGGAAGGATCAAGGAGCGTGTGTTTATTGATTTTTCCTCTATCCTTTCATTCTCTTAGATTTTGAATATTTGCTTTAGATTTGATGATCTAACTCTTTATCCTTAGCGAAACCGATAGGGTCTTTAAATAATCTGTTTTTCTCTTGAAATTAGATGATAGTATCTTATCTGATATATCCAGTTTTCAGATAATATAGCTTTTAAAAATTTTGGATTTGAAGCGATCCCTTTGCTTTTGAATTTTTGGATTTAATTTGATAAATTTGTCAATCTCTCCTTTTCTTTCTTAATTACCCTGCACGCCACTAAATATGAAAATACATCAAATAGCAAAGTTTTATTATAAAATAAATGCAAAGATGTGACACATGTGATATTAAATAAGCAATGTAAGTGTACGATCACATCCTCACACTTATCTTTTGCTAGTATTTGAGCAAATAAAAAATGAAACCAACATAACCACACTTTCGTAAGAATTAGGTTACACTTAGCATGTGCAACAAGCTGTTAAGCCTCTTGGTTACCCTTAAATTATGGGTTTTGTCTCGTAAGGATTTTCAGTAGATTACACCTACAAATTTCCTAAAGAAAAAGAAACAAAGTGTTAGTATTTTTGAAAATACATTTTTGAAAGAGAGAGAAAATATTTGAAGTATATTTAGAAGGATTAAGCAATCTATAAGTCATAGGAATACCAAACTAATCATTCTTAAACTTAGTCTCTATTCAAAAACTTATTATCAATTGAGATCATGAGTCAAATTGTATTTCTCATCTAGTTTATTATTTTACCTTAAGTCATATGCACCTTTATGATAGTGAAATTTTAATTCGGGATTCTTTAACTTTAACTTTTATGTCTTATTTTTCATATTTTTGGTTGTATTATCCCTCAGTTCTATTAGACTTTCTAATTTGTTCATGTAACGAGCCTTTAGTTGGTAACTCTAAAACCAAACGGTTTTAAGGCACTGGGAGAGAGAACACCCCAAGGACTTGAGCAAACAAGGTCCCAAAACTAAGGATCTTATTTATTGCATGGAACACTTTTAGGCGAGAATGCTTATGCTTTATGAGGCACAAATACTCAGCTTAATTAGAGAATTTTTAATATATATTATTTTTATTTTTTCCTCTTTTTTAAGGCATAAGAATCTTTGTTTTTGAACCCTAAGTGTGTAAGTGTATAAAGTATGCATATTTCATCAAGGTAAAATTGAGACTAAATTACTTTTTCAATTTTTCTTCCTAACTCTAGAATTCAAACAAATGATCTTATTTTGACCAAGTATAAGAAATCCTAATTATGATTTCTTTTCCTTAAATTAACTTAATTCTTTCAAAAATAAGTCAAAATATTGTTTCTCTTTTCAAAAAGTTTTTAAAAACAAAGAAAATGTTATTATTATTATTTTTTATATAAAAGGAAAAATCTATGTTATGTTAGAACACTCCCCCACACTTATCTCATGCATTGTCCTCAATGTATGAATAAATGCATAATGCATGAAAAATAAGAAAGGGAAGGAAAATGTTACGTCAAGGTAGCAGTTCCACTGGTGGTCGGATTTGGCCAAGTGTTACTACCCAATCAAGATAATGTGGTGGTTCATGGACCCCACCTTTATTGACCTATTTTTTACTTATATATTTACAATTCCAATATGAATAGGATTATTCGAAGGAGTAAAGAGCAAAAATTTAGAGAAAATCGTACATGTCCATATATCAATGTTCGAGCTCAAAGAATGTATGTTATGCTAATATGCTCCTTTGTACTTCCATTTACAGCAAAAGCATTAAGCGGTCATATCCTCAGGGAGGGTATGCGATGAAGTTTTTTCCATTTTTATATTATTTTCTTCAAAATATTTCCTTCTTGTTTCAGTTTAAAAGAGAAGAAAAAAAGAAAGAATGTGAAATAGGTGATGTGGCTTGGTTGAGATTGATAAAACGGTGAAAGTAAAAGAGAAAAGAAATACGGATTTGAGAAGGTGATGAATGAAAACAAAGAAAAGAAAAGAGAAGGCTTAAGAAACTAAAAGAAAGTTTTTACAAAAAAACTTTAGAAAAGTCTTAGAGAAACGAAATGCAAAAGTGTTTAATTTGTTTATTTGTCACCTCCACTTTTCCATTCGTCTGAGGATGGTAGGTCATGGATAATTTGTGAGAAATGGAGTACTTCGCATTAGAACTTCAAAAGCCTGATTGCAGAAATAACTCCCATTGTCGCTTATTATCGCATGGGGGGCTCTGAAGCGTGAAATAATATTTGTTGGCCCAGAGGCCTTCCACTCTAGTTTTGATGATGATTAACTCATGTAGTTATGTTTACAAATAATCTTGTGATGTTTAGTTTCAGATACTTAACCAAGATATTAGTAGGTGATTAGCTTCAACGAAGGTGTTTTGGAGCTTCTCACATGGCGATTCAAGAGCCCGAGCGTCAAAGTCATATCTATCACTCGTTGGAGTTAAACTCGGTGGATCACGGTTTGGATTGAGTCGACTTGAAGACGGAGTTCGTCAAGAAGATTTTGGTACATAGTTTAGTTTTTATTTTAGATCCATTTGTAAAGACTAGATAGTGTGATATGCTCAAGTTCACAACACACACACTTGTTTTAGTTTTCATGTTTATTGGTTTTCAGTTTTCGGTTTAACAAATCTTGGTTTTCATGAATAGATAGATTCAAAATAAGTTTACATGGTTTAATGTATATTAGATTTGTTCTATATACATGTATACTTCATATCTTAAACAAACTTATTTTGATATGCCTATTCATGTGTTGGAGTTTGTGTTTCAACAAAACTTGTTTTTGGAATTATTGTCAAAAACTATGATATATATCTTTCATGTATATTGGACTTATATCCATATGCAACATGCTTCAATGTTGTTTCATATCATGTTTTTGTATTTGGATGAGTTTTGAAAAAATCGGATTTCCATTTGAAAAATCTAAGTTTTAAAAAATACAGTTTTGGTTTTCGGCAAAATTTCTAAGTCACAAAAGTAGCTCAAAATGTTTGTAACATGGTTTGATTTTACTCAAATATGTTTGTATATAATTGTCTTATACTGAAACTATTTTTGTGGATTTTTAGAAATTTTATGGGATTTTTTAGGATATTAAAAACCCAATTTTAAGTCCTGTATTTTTGCCTGCCAGGCTCTGGCGGTCGACCGGACCAGTCGAGTGGACCCAGAGTAGGTCGACCAGACCGGTCGACCGACGTGCACAAAGTTGTGCACGCTGACCAGCCACTTGAGCCGGTCGACCAGGCGATCGACTGACTGCAAGTGCCCCACTCTCGGGTGGGGGCGATCGACCGGACGGTCGACCGTGAGCAAGGCACGGTCGACCGAGCGGTCGACCGGCCAGAGAGCAATCTGCTCTCTGGATGGGCACGGTCGACCGGGCGGTCGGCCGGCAGGCTCAACGGTAAAATTTTTGACCGTTGGCCGGTCGACCAGAAGGCCAATTCTAGCCTAGTCAGCAGCCAACGGGCAGATTTTTTGTTGGGGGTATAAATACCCCATTTGAGGCCAGTTTTGAGGAAGACTTTGAAGAGCAAAAATTCTCTTATCTACAAGTGTTTTATACAAGTTTTTAAAAGTGTTTTTAGACCCAAAAAGGATTCATCTTTATTTGTTTTCAAGGATTGGAAAAATCAAAGAAAAATAGAGATTTGGGATATCTGTGTTGTTCTTCATTTCTATCAAATTCAAAGTGTTTTCCCAAGTATTTTTCTTTGTTATTTGATTTTCAAACACCTTGATTTCTCACACTTGAGCTTACATACTATCCTATCTATTAGGATCTTTGTTTTTGTGAGAAAGAGATAGTTTGTGGTTGTGGAAACCACCAAGTGTTGTACCCTCCCTATTTGTGATATCCCTCTTGTGTAGAGGTTGATTTTGGAGTGGTGGTTAGCTCCCTCTAGTGAGAGGTTGAGATTGTTGGTTGGCTCCCTCTAGTGTAGAGGTGGAGTTTGTGTTGTATTGGCTAAGTGCCTACCCCTCTTGTGTGAGGTGGTGTTTGTGTGACTTTGTGCCTAGCCTCTAAGTGTAGAGGTGGTGTTTGTAATTGAGAGTGGAGTTATGTACTTCCGATTGTATTTACCAAAATCCTCAGTGGAGGTTCCCTGTGTGGGAAGTCCTGTGTGGACGAGATAGTGGAAATCCTTCTGTGAGAAGGCGGGGACGTGGAGCAATGGCTCGAACCTCGAAACAAATTACTTGTGTTTGCGTTTGATCCATTGTCTCTCTAACTCTCTCTCTTTATATTGTGCCTTGCATCATTTCATATTGTCATATCATACTTATATGCTTGGCTTGTTTGTGTGTGCCTCACTTGTGCTTAACCACGAGAGCTTCATATAGCGCCTCAACTCTTATTCAGAGGAATCAAGAGGAGTTAGTCCAGAGCCCTTCACCGGAAATTCGGCTACACTCGTTGGTTGCATTAAGTGTAGTTGCAATAAAGTTTTAATTTTCGCATTTAGTTCATTAGATTAGCGGTACACCTATTCACCCCCCTCTAGGTGTACTTTCAATTTGTATCAGAGACTACGCTCCTGATATTTGGTTTAACCACCTAGGAGTGTGATCTTGGTTAGCTAATCTATCATTTGCATTTTGCACATATATTGTTTACACACACTCATGGATTGCTTGTCACCTCCTATGTTTGATGTCTCCAACATTGACATGTGGAAATTTAGGATGTCCATGTATTTGAAAACCCTAGGCTTGCATGTTTTCCTTGCCGCTACCAAGAAATCCTATCTTGGTAATAGCAAGCATATAGAGGCCAATGCACAAGCCCTTGAGGCACTTAGAAGCACGCTTAATAGAAAATATTTGTGCTTAGTTTCTAACTGTGATTCCGTTTTTGCAGTGTGGAACACGTTGACCACCTCCAAGCTTCAATTGCCAATCCAAATGGAGGATGAATCTAGTGGAGAATCCGAGCAACAATGCTACATGGTCCAAGGGAATGACTCCCTTGAGGTATATTCAGAAACTCAATTAGATAGTGATGATGCTATTTCTTCATGTGATGACTATGTTGATCCTAATGCTTTGAATGAAGAACTTTCTATTGTATGTGAAAAATTGCTAGAAAAGTATAATCTTTTGAAAACGAAGAGTTTTGAACTAAAAGATGAAAATAAGAATTTGTGTTCAAAACTAGATTTAGTTTTGCAAGAGAAGGAAGAGATTTCAAGAGAACGTGACTCGCTTAAATCCCAACTAGATCTTGCTCTAAAAGAAAATGAATTTTTAAAAAATAAAAATGATTGTTATGATATTTTGAAGAAAAATGAAAACTTGTCTTCAAAAGTTGATTTTGTTTTAAAAGAAAATGATTCTATAAAAAACAAAATTATTTCTATTCAAAAGAATTAGAGTTGGTTTCTAAGAAAAATATTGTTTTGAAAAATGATATTGATTCTCATGTTTGCCATGCTAGTGTAGCTTCATCATCTAGCTCACTTATTGCATGCTCCACTTCTTCTAACAGTAAAAATGATATAAATTTATTAAAGAAGAATATGGATTGTTTGGGCTCCACTTTGAGCCAATGTGCCAAGAACCATACACGGTTGGAATCTATGTTTCGAAAGAAACAAGTTCCATCTTTGCATGCATACCATACACAGCATACACATGCTTCACACGTTCATGCACACAACACGATGTATGCTCATGTCTACACTTGTACACATTGTGGACGTAAGGGCTACCTTGCTAAATTTTGCTATGATAAGATACATGATGTAAATTTAGCAACTAAATTTGTTTGGGTTAGGAAAGGAACTAACCCCCATGGACTCAAAAGAGTATGGGTACCAAAGACCACCCCCATTGTATTTGATGTAGGTGTGGGATCTCGCATGACGTGAGAGCGTCGGTGCCTTGAGGTGGATGCGTTCCGAGCTTTATGAGGACAATTTGGATGCATCACTTTCAAGGAAAGTTTGGTGGGAGGACCGCCTTATTTTGGAGACATAGAGAGTTGCCCTCTCAGTTTTGGTAACTATCTCTTACTCCTCATTATGTTTGCATGCTTTTAGATCATTAGCATGTATTGTTTTAATGTTCATTATGTCATAAGTCATGTTTATTAGTCCTATGACATGCATGATTAGTATTTGAGACACCCATGTTTATATGGACCCATATTTAGTGTTCTCACTTTAGTTTAACTAATATGTATGTCCTAGATCTAATGCATGTGTATTTGTCATAATGATCATATGAGTTTTTGTTTTGTTTTCTATGCTTCATGTTTGAATATATGTTTAGAAGTTAGTTTTCATTAAAACTTGGATATATACTTGTACAACTAGTGAGCCACAAATAGATCATTATATATTTGTGCTTGAATGCTCATTTGTATTCATTAGATGTACTAGTATAGCCTAGTTTTGATGATTCATGCATTTGACTTGTATTCCCATTTTATACATGTTTTCATGTTATATGTTTAACTTCATGTATATGTCTATTTTGTCCAAACTATTAGCTATACATATACATCACTTGAGCCACTTGCCTTCATGCATATACTTTTGTGGACTCGTTATGTTTTGGATATGTATGTATACTTTAGTTTGTACAAGACATACATATGCCTTGAAGATTAAATCTTTTAATGATTTTCATGTTTTAAGGAATTTTATATTGAGCTTAATTGACTATTTTCATGATTATATGTTTCACATAACACTTGTACACTCACTTTAGTTGATATTTTCTCATGATTTTGTTTTCATGAGTACAATTTATGCTTTTTGATTCCGAGTGTTTAGTGATCATGTGACTTACATGTTTTTCATGAAATATATTTTTTATTTTATTCCTTGCTTGAAGGATTTCGTACTAGTTTTCAAAATTTTTCTTATAACTAGTTCGTATTCTTCATTTTGGAAGAGTTTTCAAACATATTCTATTTTCCAAACTTATTTTTGAAAACCCTTTCCATAAATCGGTGGTTGGCTGGGCGACCATGCCTTGTATGCATCTTATTGAAAATCCTTTTAAACATGTGCATGATATGTGTGGAAAGGTAATATGAGATATACACTTGATCTTATTATGTTTTCAATTGGTATCATTGGATCTTTTCAATTGTTATCACTATTGACATTCTTTTTGTATACTCATATATGTTTTATATATGTATGCTTTCAATTTCAAATAGTATCAATTTCGATTGGTATTTAATTTTACATACATATATATGCTTTATTTGTGCTTACTATATCTCTATATTTTTTAGCACAAATTTTGGCTGTGCTAAGCTTGATTTCTTTAATGACTATTTTCTTTCAATTGACTATGTTTCAATTGGTATCATATACAAGCTTATGCATCATTTTATTTGGTATTTCATAAAGGGGGAGAAAATTCATGTTTATACTTTCAATTGGTATTTCATTTTCAATTGACTTTGGTATTGTACTCCCACACTTTATGTTAAAAATGATTAAAAAAAAGGATATTGATTATTTTTGGTATCATATGCTTTAATGAGAAATTACTTTTCAATTGGTACTAATCTTTATAAATGATATCAAGATTACCTATAAGTTTTACTTTCAATTGGTATGTTTTATTGATATCAAAATGTTTGGTTGAATTGCTAAAAATGATTATTTACTTACAAATGGTATTTAATGGTATTTATTTATAATTGGTATCAATTGGTATTTAAATCTATATTTGTTTTATATACCACATTGTGTACTTTCAATTATGTACTTTCAATTGGTATATTTCATTGATATCATGATGTACTCAATTGATATATTTTTTTCTTTCAATTGGTATTAAGAAAGTTTTGTTTTTGATTTCACCCCTCATTTTTTTGTTTTGTTTAAGACAAAAGGGGGAGAAATATTGTTTTCTTTTACCACTTTATTGATGATTGACAAAAGGGGGAGAAAGATTTTGAGTTTATATATGCATATTTGTGTTTTTGCATATATTGAGTTTTATAAGTTTATATATGCATATTTGTGTTTTTGCATACATTGAGTTTTATATGCATATTTGTGTTTTTTCATATATTGAGTTTTATGTATATGAGAAAAATGATTTGAGAGTTTTTAACAAAAAGGAAAAGAAGGTTTTTGAGAAACATATGTTTGTTGCATACATTTGTTTATGCATATTCATGTTTAGTATTCATGTACTTCATTGAATATCTTATGTTTATTGCTATGCATGAGTTAAGGGGGAGCTTCCTTGAAGCTTAACTTTAATCCATGCATATATAACTCCATGAGTTTTGTCATCATCAAAAAGGGGAGATTGTTGGCCCAGAGGCCTTCCACTCTAGTTTTGATGATGATTAACTCATGTAGTTATGTTTACTAATAATCTTGTGATGTTTAGTTTCAGATACTTAACCAAGATATTGGTAGGTGATTAGCTTCAACAAAGGTGTTTTGGAGCTTCTCACATGGTGATTCAAGAGCCCGAGCGTCAAAGTCATATCTAGCACTCGTTGGAGTCAAGCTCGGTGGATCACAGTTTAGCTCGAGTCGACTTGAAGATGGAGTTCGTCAAGAAGATTTCGGTACATAGTTTAGTTTTTATTTTTGATCCATTTGTAAAGACTAGATAGTGTGATATGCTCAAGTTCACAACACACACACTTGTTTTAGTTTTCATGTTTATTTGTTTTCGGTTTTTGTTTAACCGATATTGGTTTTCATGAATAGATAGATTCAAAACAATTTTACATGGTTTAATGTATATTAGATTTGTTCTATATACATGTATGCTTCATATCTTAGACAAACTTATTTTGATGTGCCTATTCATGTGTTTGAAGTTTGTGTTTCAACAAAACTTGTTTTTGGAATTATTGTCAAAAATTATGATATATATCTTTCATGTATATTGGACTTATATCCATATGCAACATGCTTCAATGTCGTTTCATATCATGTTTTTGTATTTGGATGAGTTTTGGAAAATCGGATTTCCATTTGAAAAATCCAAGTTTAGAAAATACAGTTTTTGGTTTTCGGCAAAATTTCTAAGTCACAAAAATAGCTTAAAATGTTTGTAACATGGTTTGATTTTACTCAAACATGTTTGTATATCATTATATTATACTGAAATATTTTTGTGAATTTTAGAAATTTTATGGGATTTTTTAGGATATTAAAAACTCAAGTTTTAAGTCCTGTATTTTTGCCTGCCAGACTCTGGCGGTCGACCGGACCCAGAGTCGGTCGACCGGACCGGTCGACCGACGTGCACAAAGTTGCGCACGCTGACCAGCCACTTGAGCCGGTCGACCGGGGCGGTCGACCGACTGCAAGTGCCCCACTCTCGGGTGGGGGCGATCGAGCCGACGGTCGACCGTGAGCAAGGTACGGTCGACCGAGCGGTCGACCGGCTAGAGAGCAATCTGCTCTCTGGATGGGCATGGTCGACCGGGCGGTCGACCGGCAGGCTCAACGGTCAAATTTTTGACCGTTGGCCGGTCGACCGGAAGGCCAATTCTGGCCTAGTCAGCAGCCAACGGGCAGATTTTGTTGGGGGTATAAATACCCCATTTGAGGCCAGTTTTGAGGAAGACTTTGAAGAGCAAAAATTCTCCTATCTACAAGTGTTTTATATAAGTTTTCAAAAGTGTTTTTATACCCAAAAAGGATTCATCTTTATTTGTTTTCAAGAGTTGGAAAAATCAAAGAAAAATAGAGATTTGGGATATCTGTGTTGTTCTTCATTTCTATCAAATTCAAAGTGTTTTCCCAAGTATTTTTCTTTGTTATTTGATTTCCAAACACCTTGATTTCTCACACTTGAGCTTACATACTATCCTATCTATTAGGATCTTTGTTTTTGTGAGAAAGAGAGTTTGTGGTTTTGGAAGCCACCAAGTGTGGCACCCTCCCTATTTGTGATATCCTTCTTGTGTAGAGGTTGATTTTTGAGTGGTGGTTAGCTCCCTCTAGTGAGAGGTTGAGATTATTGGTTAGCTCCCTCTAGTATAGAGGTGGAGTTTGTGTTGTATTGGCTAAGTGCCTACCCCTCTTGTGTGAGGTGGTGTTTATGTGGCTTTGTGCCGAGCCTCTAAGTGTAGAGATGGTGTTTGTAATTGAGAGAGGAGTTTTGTACTCCGGTTGTATTTACCAAAATCCTCAGTGGAGGTTCCCTGTGTGGGAAGTCCTGTGTGGACGAGATAGTGAAAATCCTTCTGTGTGAAGGCGGGGACGTAGAGCAATGGCTCGAACCTCGAAACAAATTACTTGTGTTTGCATTTGATCCATTGTCTCTTTAACTCTCTCTCTTTTATATTGTGCCTTGCATCATTTCATATTGTCATATCATACTTATATGCTTGGCTTGTGTGTGTGTCTCACTAGTGCTTAACCACGAGAGCTTCATATAGCGCCTCAACTCTTATTCAGAGGAATCAAGAGGAGTTAGTCCAGAGCCCTTCACCGGGAATTCGGCTACACTCGTTGGTTGCATTAAGTGTAGTGGCAATTAAGTTTTAATTTCCGCATTTAGTTTATTAGATTAGCGGTACACCTATTCACCCCCCCTCTAGGTGTACTTTCAATATTTTCTCTTAAAAACTTGATAACAACTCGATTGTCATTCATCCTTGTTGGCACAGCGTCTACCCACTTTGAAACATAATCAACAACTACCAAAATGTATTGGTTGCCGAAGGAAATTTGAAAGGGTCCCATAAAATCGATGCCCCACACGTCAGAAATTTCTACTTCCAAGATTGGGGTAAGGGGCATCATATCTTTACATGTGAATCGACCCGTCATTTGACATCTTGCACAAAGTTTGCAAAAATTGTTGGAGTCCTTAAAGAGAGTGGGCCTATAAAACTCACTTTGAAGAACCTTCTCAGTAGTCTTACGTGGACCAAAGTGTCCACCGCATGCAAACTCGTGACAAAATATCAACACAGTATGATGTTCATCCTCAGGAAGGTACCTTTTAATGATCTGGACAGGGCAATATTTAAATAGATACGGTTTATCCCAGAAGAAAAATCGTATCTGCATGAAAAAGTGATAATTGTCCTATTTTGACCAACTAGAAGGTGTTTGCCCGCTGCAAGATAATTTGCAATGTCAACATACCAAGGCTCTTTACACATTACAAAGAAGTGTTTGTTAGAGAAGTTTTCATTAATCGCGGATGTTTCCACTGGTACATTTAGAATTTTAGATAAGTGATCTGCCACCACATTTTCAATGCCCTTCTCTGTCCTTTATCTGTAAATCGAATTCTTACAAAAGAAGGATCCAACGAATGAGTCTAGCCTTAGCGTTTTTCTTTTGCATCAAATATCTGAGGGCGCAATGGTCAATGAAAATCATTATTTTAGACCAAAGTAGGTATTCGCAAAATTTTTCTAACGCAAACATAACTGTTAAAAATTCTTTTTCAGTTGTTATGTAATTGTGTTAGGCCTCATTAAGCATCCTACTCGCGTAGTAAATCACGTGTTTCCTATTATCAATAGCATAATCAGAGGCGTCACACATGACTTCAAAGGGTCTAGTCCATATATTATCGGTGCAGAGACAAGTTTTTATTTTAGCTCCTCCAATCTTGTAGACATCCATCATCAAAATAGAAGAGCACATCTTTTCCTAAAAGATTAGTTAAAGGTCAGCAATTTTGCTAAACTATTTAATAAACCTTCTGTAAAAACCAGCATGCCCTAGGAAAGATCTGATGTCTTTTAAGCATTTAAGTTTAGGAAATGTTGCTGCCACTTCCACTTTATACTTGCCAACCTCAATTCCTCTACTCGAAATCTCATGCCTAAGGAAGATTCCATGTTTGATCATGAAATGAGACTTTTCTCAGTTAAATGTCAAGTTCTTTTTCATGCATCTTTGTAAGACCAACTGGAAATGATACAGGCATTAGTCAATGGAATCTCCATATATCGAATATCATCCATGAAATCTCCAAAAATCTTTCTACCATGTATGAGAAAGACTAAGCATGCAACGTTAGAACGTTGTAGGAGAGTTGCATAACCCAAATGGCATTCATCAGTATGCAAACTTCCAAATGGACAATGAAAGTTATCTTTTCTTGGTCCTCAGGAGCAATTGGGATTTGATTGTATCCTGAATATCCATCCATAAAATAATATATCGTGTCCTGCCAAACTCTCGAGCATCTGATCTACAAAAGGTTGGTCTTTACACGTGGCAACGTTCAGCTTATGATAATCGATACAAACTCGTATCTTCGTTGGAAGACGAGTCTATACCAATTTTTGTCATTTTCTACCATAGTGAAGTCAGCTTTCTTGGGCACAGCGTGAACTAGACTCAGCCACTGGCTATCAGATATGCGATAAAATTATCTCATTGTCGTGCAGTTTCAGAATTTCAGCACGAAAAACCTCTTGTATAATGGAGTTTAGTCGACGCTGTGGATCACGTTTGGGCTTGGCCTTTTCTATCAGATGAATCCTATATTGCATAATGGATGGGCTGATCCCCTTAATGTCGGCCATGGTCTAACCAATGGCTCTCTGTTTTCCCTTAATACAACAAGAGATTCTCTTCTTGTTGTTCCGTCAGAAGGTAAGCTATGATCACAGGGAAAGCTTCCTTTTCACCAAAGTACTGGTACTTGAGATGACTAGGAAGAATTTTTAATTCAGAAGAAGGGGTATAATCTATCAAAGGTTACTCTTCTTGAAAGGGAATGATTGGGGTTGCATTTGTTGCCCACTCAACTATTGAGTCTATAATCTGGTCAAGATTAAAGTCATCTAACTCCAAATCAAATTCATTGTCAGACTTATACTCTAACGCCTCCTTATGTTCACTTGTGAGTCTTTCAATCTAGTCACCTCAAATGATTGGTCATCCAAGTCTCGAGGTTGTTTTCCCAAGTGAAAAACATTCACCTCTTTTGTCATGTTACCAAAAATCAAGCACATAGATCCGTTCCTATAGTTTATGATCGCATTTGCAGTTGCTAGGAAAGGTCATCCTAGAATGATCGGGGTTTGAGCTTTCGGGTTTTGCATGGGTTGTGTCTCCCAAATGATGAAATTTACGGGGTAGATAAACTCCCGACCCATATAAGGACATCTGTAATTTCCTCCTTGGGGACCTTTACAGAACGATCAGCTAATTGTATAGTAACCCGGGTTGGATGGAGGTCGCAATCCCGAGTTGCTGATACACAAAAAATGGAGCAAGTTTATACTTGCTCCCAGATCACGCAATGCCTGATTTATGATGGTCTGTTTATGATTCATGAAATGGTTGGACTCCCGGGGTCTTGGTATTTTACAGGGATGGGCCCGATTAATAACTCACTGATGTTGATGCGAGGAAGACCTTTTTGGAATCATTTTTTCCTTTTCTTGGTGCACATGTCTTTTTAAAATTTGGCATATGTTGGGACTTGTTGAATGGCTTCAAGAAGGGACACATTTATCTGGACCTGATTAAACATCTCTCTAATCTTTTCCATTTGAACATTGGCCTTGTAGGTTGCTAGACTATTATTAAATTACACAATAGGCTTGTGAGTTTTCTCAGCCGATATATCCTTTTCATTAGGCTTGGAAGGGTATGGTTGTGAACTTGATGATGAAGATAGATTTTTTGAAACTTGTGGTGTATTCACAGGAGGGTTAGACACTGAATTGCGAGAAACTGGGGGATTAGAAACCTTGTTATCAACTTATTTTTTTCTGATCTTAGTATATGAACAGTGTTGCATTATTTTAGAGTTATGTGCTCAGCTTCATTAACAGGGAAGGAGTTCTTAGGATTAGGCAATGGCTGACTAGGCAATGTTTCTTTTTATCTTTCATTAAGTGATTTAGCCAATTGACCTACTTGAACTTCTAGCCAATTACTAGCTTGATTATGATTGTTCATCATTGAGGCTTAATTTTTGGACAAGTTTTCTATTATTCTTTTCAAATTTGTCATCTTCTTATCTGGATGATTTTGTTGCTGATGTTGGTAAGTGGGCTAGAAAGTGTGCTGATAAGGCTGAAAACTTTGTTGATTTTGATGGAAAATGGGTTAATGAGTTTGAGCAGCATATTGATGTGGAAATTGTTGTCTTGGTGGCTGCTCAGGACCAAACTGACTTCAGAAAAAATTGAGATGATTCCTCCATCCCGAGTTGTATTTCTTGGAATAAGGATTATGATTGCATCTGGTATAGGCTTCATTCATACGGTCATGGAACACTTGTTGAGCCCGGTATACTGGTCACTCTTCGAATAGGTAAGTCAAGGCATGGCAATAGGTGCAACTCGTACTTGGCATATAGGTTGGGTTGACCTAGTTTATTGAGTTTGGCTCCCTAGTCTCAAGTAGTACTAATCTACTCATTAGTTGTGTGATTTTAGCCTCGGCAGCTATAGAGGATTCAATGGAGTGCATACCGCTTCTGAAAGTCATGGGGCTGATCTTTTCAAGGCAAGACTCCCACTAAATGGTTTTCTCAGCTAAGGCTTCATATAAGTCCCAACCATGGTCCTCATCTTTCTTTAAAAATTCTCCTTGACACATAGTCTCAAGGAGTGTCTTGGTCTGATAATCTAACCCGTCATAGAGACTTTGGCACTGTCGTCACTTCTCTATTCTGTGGTGAGGACATTGAGCTAACAATTCCTTAAACCTTTTAAAATACTTTCAGAATGGTTCATTAGTTTTCTGTTTATACTTTATAATGTTTTTCCTAATGAAGGTAGTCTTATGGATAAGGTAGAATATCTTAAGGAACACCTTAACAAAGTCATCCTATGATGAAATAGACCTAACAGGCAAGTTGTACAGCCACTTCTTGGCTATATCCTTTAGTGCAAAGGGTATAAACCTCAGTCTAACAACATCTTCCCCCAATTGGGGAATTCTAATCATCAAGCATACTTCTTCAAACTCCTTAATGAAGAAGTACGCATCCTCAAATTCTAAGCCATGGAACCTAGGGAAGGTGTTTATGAATTGGGGCTTCAGCTCAAAGTTGTTTCCATTAGCTTCGAGTAATTAAAAGAAGGAGGTGGGAAGTGAAGTACGAATCGGGTAAAACTTATCCTGGACTGAAATTTGATTGACCATGATTGGATCTATCTCAGAAGGTGGTGTGGGTGCAAGTGGAGTGTTCCTAACTAGTCTTGATATAGCTGGATCCCTGGACCACTCTTGCATGCACAACACAAACAACATTCACCTAACAAACAAACAAAAAAAGAAAAATAACAAACAAGAAAAAAGAAAAACAATCACCAAGCCTATCTAGGATACCTGGACCTAGACGACTCCAACTGGGTGGTTATGTGGGTAAGGTTGTTGTTTGAATCAGACCACCAGCTAATCAGCCAGGTAGGGACAAGATCCGGTGGGAGGTATCCGTGCGTAAGCAACGGGCCTTAATAATGCCAAATCACGGTATCTTCGAGGCTTAACCTCTTAATCCCCAACCTTAAACATTGATTTGACAGGAATATAATTCAAATTAAGTTCAAGCCACAGTTAATCTCCTATTGAGTCCGGATGTCCCTAGGGGCCAACGTCAATCAATTTTTAGATTAAGCTTGGGATTGTGAGTGCTTGGAATATTATTTTTGCCTAGGAAAGGGTGATGAAATCCCTACCTTATCTTGTTTATTTGGGTGATGCCTTTAGAATCAATTCGCACCAGTGTACAAAATATACAAATAAGATTCACTCAAAGCGATTAAATCAACCAAGAGATGAGCCTTATTCTATATGCTATGGCATGTACCTTGCTCCAGCACTCTTCAATAGTAAAGTAAAAGAATTGTAAAGACATGTGCCCTAAGATGCAAATGTCTAAACAAATTTTTAACTTTCAATGATCTTTTTATTGTTGGTTATTAGCAGGAATATGGGTATGGCATTCAAGGAAAACAGTAATTGCAATGAGCCAATTTTTGCAATGCAAGTGACCATGCAAAAAAGAATGTCGTAGTCAACTCAGTCTTGTCGCGAAAACACAGCAAAAGCCGAGAAAATACGGCAAGTCTGATGGTGCTTGGCTCTGCTTTCTGCAGCAGAGGCCCAAGACCATATATATGTCAATGCGACTGCTAATTCCTTATTTCCAGCACCTGTAACCTAAAACAGAAAGGAATTGTTCAAAATGAGAAAACAAAAACTGCGACCCTCCCTTGAAATGTCACCAAAAATTTTGTTCGAAGGAGTAAAGAGCAGAAGTTTAAAGCAAAGAATACAAGTCTATATATCAATGTTCGAGCTCAGAGAAAGTATGATATTTAATATGCTCCTTTGAACTTTTGTTTGTAGCAAAAACTATAACGGATCGTATCTACAGGGAGGGTATGCAATGGAAGCTTTTCTGACTTTTATGTTATTATCTTCAAAATATTTTCTTCTTGTTTCAGTTTAAAAGAAAAAAAGAAAGTACGTGAAATTGGTGATGTGGCTTGGTTGAGGTTGAGAAAGCGTGTGAAAGTAAAAAAAGAAAAGAAAAGAAAAGAGATGGCATAGGAAACTAAAAGAAAGTTTTTACAAAAAACTTTAGAAAAGTCTTAGAGAAAAGAAACGCAAAAGAGTTGAAAGAAAATTGAAGAAATGTAAAGAGAAATTGTTTTAAAAAGTTTGAGTTGTAGAGATTGGAAGAAGTTGCATGGCTAACATTCTACTAATTAACCCCACAAACCTTTAACTTATTGAAGATAGAGCCTCACTTTGGATCCTTGACCTTCATGAGTCTTGTGCAATGAGAACTAGTCATGTGGTGTAAATTCCTCGCCCTCCACTATGCTTAACATGGCAAAAACTTGAACATCACCTAATCAAGATCCATTTTAAGGTGAGTTATGGTGAGAAAAAAGTGCACTATCGGTATCGGCATAGATGATCGGGCATTCCCCAAGTCCAAAACAAGCAAACTAAGCAATCAATAGTGTATCAACATATAGTTAAGCATGAAATATGAGAGTTAGAATGCTTCTTAGTGTATTAGAGTTAGAACCCTTCATTATAAGCCATCCATAACTCTTGCTTGCACAAGGCTCAGTGGCATGCTATACATTCATGTGGGTTATCATTCAAGCAAGTTAGGGTTAGTGTGTTAGTAGTTAGTTAGTCATGTAAGGAGAAGATTAGCTAGACATGAAATAAGAGTATGGAATGTAAAGCTTCTAAGAAATATTAGCCATGATTAGAAGCAAGAATTTAAAACCACAAGTAAAAGATGCAAGAAAGAGCAATGAGTAAAAAAGTAATCCTTGTATTGAAGTGTCACTTGAATCAATTACAATGGCACTCTCTCTTTCCCCACTCAATTTCTGGAAAATAAAAACTCTAAACTAAGTTGCAGTGATGCAAGAGAAGAATCACAAGAGTAGCTCAAGCAATGGAGGTACTTTACTCTCTGTTTTCTTTCTAACCCTCTCTCTGGTGAATTTACAGGGTATTTATAGGCTGCAGTGGCTTGGGGAGCACGAAATGAGGTGCCAGGTGTCGTAGATCCACAACTGCTTTCAGAATATTATCGCGGAAACGCGGCTCAGCTCTAGCTGTCTGTCTTCTAGAAGGACATCTTCAGGTAATATCCATCTCTCCGCGCACTTAGGCTAGCATTAGTCCAGATTCATTCAATTATTTTTGAACTAATCTACCCCTATCTACAATGATCCTTCTTGCTCTTAGAAACTCTTTAAAAATATGAAAAATAGCTGAAAATTCTAGATTATTTTACACCCTTGCCTTGGCTTTGATTTATCTACAAATTACCCAAAAGAGAGTTATTAGTAATATATTTAACATAATGTGGTAGGTAATGTGATGATTATGATGCAAAATTAACCACTAATCAAGTATCATGCAAGATCCTATCATGAAAATTATTCTCCTTACATGACCAATTGTGGAATATCATCATTGAGTCATAATTGTTTATACCTTGGTCCAATAATGGAATGTGATTAAGTGTTTTGGTTGATTTGGGCTCGGGAATGAAAGAACGGGAACCAATGCTTACTCATAGAATTGACTTAAATCAAGTTTGGGTTCAAGAGTCAGATTAGGTTCAAGAGTTTGGTCCAAATCAAAGAGTTGAATTTCACATTCTGTTTCAATCAATGGAATGTTTCTACCAAAAAGGTGGTTCATATTCAAAATCTATGGATATAGGAATCAATGTTGGCTTAAAAAATGGGTCCAAATAAGGTAAGGATACCAGAGTTAACATAGATTCAAAAAGTGAAACTGAATCACAAAATTGCGAATCAGTGTAACATTCACAGTCAAGTTCAATTTCATTGAAATAAAAACTTGCCAATTTGTCAATGGGTTGATATTTGTCAAGTTCAAGATTTTGTGGTGAAATTAAATCTTGATCAAAGTCTTCAAAATATCATGATTCTTGATTTTCATTAATATGGCTAGAAGTGTCTGGAATAGTCAAAGATTGGGTAGAGAGAGTTTCCTCTTCCTTATCATTTGCGTTGACCCAACATATTTATTGTGGTTCTAACATATTGATGGATTGGTTCAAAAACTTTTGTCTTTGAATTAAGTATTCCATACTCTTTTCTAAGTCAATAGGTTCTTTGTTGTGGTGGGAGTTGGAAAATAGAGTAAGGATCTTGGACTTGGGAACTTTTTGTAAGCATTGAGTCCGTCGGGATTTGGAATTGTCGTGTGAACTCAAGAAAGGCTTCGTAACTCTTTTCTATAGAAGATTTCTCTTCTATAGGTTGTTCGGAGAAGGAGTATATGAAGCTGAATGTTGGTGAGGTGGTTGATAGTATGACTCAGGGGAGTTGTATCCTCACTGACTCGGTGAAAAGTTGTGATGATCATCCCAATCTTGTTCAAAATACTAGGGTTGGGGCATGTACTGATTCGGATAAAACAAATCCAGCATGCTTGGTTGGTTAAAGTTATGAAATGCTGGGTTGGTAATATCTAAAACAAATAAGGTCGGTGTGAAGTATGGATCATTATATACATTGGAATAATTGTAACTATAATCCATATCACAAAAATGTCAAAAAAAAAAAAACAAATAAACAAAAAAAATCTAGCCTATGTTAGGGTAAACATTAGACCTAGATGACTCCTAACTGGTTAGACTATCCACGGGGGATATATTGCAGGATGATCACAAGTTAATCAGCCAGATAGGGGTAAAACTAGTGGAAGGTATCCGTACCTAAGCAACGGGCCTAATAATGCCAAACTACTGTTCTTCAAGGTTTCACCTCTCAATCTCCAATCCTTGACACCGATTTGGCAAGAGTCAAATTCTAATCAACTTCCCCCTTAGATCAGTCTCCTATTGAGTCCGAGATGTTCCTAAGGCCAACATCTACTAAATTTTAAGTTAGGTTAGGTTAGTGAGTGAGAAGATAATTTTGGGCTAAGGAAGGGTAATGACTTCCCTATCTTATCTTGTTTATAAGGCAAGCCCTTAATTCGTTTTAGTGCCCGTGTGCAAGTATATAGCAAAAATAACACCCCAGCAATAACTTACAAGTGTGTTTCTAAGTTATATATAATGCAGACGTACCTTGACTCCAGCACTCTTCAATAGTAATTTAAATATAACGAATTAAACAAATACCTAGAATGCAGAATCTAAAATTTTTTTAGCATTAACAAACAACCATATTACTGTCGAGGTTAGAACAGTGTGTAGAATGTGTTAAACAAGAAAACTATAAACTGAATTTGCTAAATCTTTTAATTTCAAGAAACCTAAAAGAAACTTCAGATAGAAGTTCACCACCACAGTTGTGAGCTCGGATGCTGTACCTTCTTAGAAAGAGGTATAAAGTAGCAATATGTCCATTACAGCTCCTAGTTGTCAAATATTAGCCCCTACACACAAAAAAGAGAAGAAAAAGTTAAACTGTTTAACGTAAATCAAAAAGAATAAAAACTTAATGTTCCTCCCCAGCAATGACGCCAAAATTTAATCGAGTTAAACCTGCACACAGAAAAATACAGAAGTTTAGAACAGTGTTAAGTCCTCAATGCTACCGTGTAGCCTAGGGCTAACGGGTCATGATCCATAGGGAAGGACAATGATGGAAGTGTTGCGTAAGTCTTCTTCCTAAGTTACTACACTAGTAATGAATTTCTTTGTTTTAAAAGAAAAGAAAAGAAAAGATTAAGCTAAATTAGAAGGAAAGTGGAAGGTAGAAGAAGAAGATGGTTTTGGTGTTTTGATTACTAAATTAAAAAGAAATAAAATAAACAAGAGAAGAAAGAACATACCTTGGAGTAATTAAAGGAAAGCAAGCGATTAATTAAGTTGAGTAACGATGAAAAGAAGTGGAATAGTTCCATTGGCTGTCACTCTCAATATAATTATATTTAAGGAAGATTATATCTAGTGTCACTTTAAAAATAATTCTTCCTCGCTTTTTTGTCATGAAACTCTCCCTAATCTAAGCTAATAAGAAGGCATGATTAAAAGAAGGCATAAAAAACAAATAAAAATAAGTAGAGCAATGATTGGGCGAAAACCAACACTTGAAAACGTGTATTTTATGAAATTAATGAAAAGTTTGTGCGTACTAACGTTCCATCGATACTTCCATTATAGCATTGGCTCAACAGGTCGAATCCACAGGGACGGGAGGCGATAGAAGCATTAATAGTTTTTATTCACGTCGGTTGTTAACAATTTCTTCTTTATTAAAGAATGAGAAAAAGAAAACGACAAAAATCCAGAAGTGATAGATGGAGAAAGCGATGAAACCGGCGATGTGAAAGCAAAAGAGAAGTGGTTGTCGAATCAATAAAAGAAAACAAGAAAATAGAAACAAAGTAGAAAGTGAAATGATTTGGAAGTGGGTTTAAAAACAAAAAAAAGATGAAACAAAGATGAACTAAAAAGTTGGTGAAAACAATGATGGAAAAATGATAAAAGGGTTTGAAATTAATTTTTAAAATAAGATAAAAGAAAACCCATGGCTACTAACTACTAATTGCTCCACTAACTATGCTAACCTCTTAGTGATAGTTGGCTCACATGGATCCTTGGCCAGCACTAGTCCTTGGCCTCAAGAGACAATACAAAGTATGACTCATAAGATTATTTTTTCACATTCAAATGACACATACATTCCTCATAATCAAAATGCAAGTTATTATTAGATCATCAAAATCAATTAGAGGTGACTATAAAATAAAGAAGATATTGCAAATTAGCTTGTTAGTGGGTTAGATGTTAGAATGTTAGAATGTCAGAATCCATCATCATGAGCCATCAATGGCTCTTGCAAGAGTAAGGCCTTGTAGATGCTATTAGATTCATGTAGATTATCAAGTAAGAGGTTAGCTAGTTAGTGGTTAGTAATTAGATTGCCATGAGGAAAAAATAAGCTAAGTTCATGTAGAAGATGGATAAGATTACAATGGAGAAGAAAGGAGACACCTTTACATAGATTGTCAACATCTATTACATCAATCTCTCTCCCTCAAGAATCAACTCAGCCCTAATACATGAATCTAGAACAAAATAAAAATACAAAAGAAAAGAGTAGAAAAACTACACTAGCTTATACTAAAGGAGAGAAAACCCTAGCCTACAGCTCTCCATCCCCCGCCTCAGGTTCATAAATGCAGTATTTATACATATAGGAAGGATCTAGAAGGCGAGATGAAGCCAGGTGTCAAAAATTGAGAGTGGGCCCACCAAAAAGCCACAACAACTCGGAGGAAATGCTGTAATATTTGGGCCATTTGCCCTGAATTTTGGTCACATGGTTCGTCTGTCTTCTAGCACCTTTTGTATGTATCTGGTTTTGCAATATTTAAATATTTATTTCTCCAGATACGTCTTTAACTACGGGATCCAATGCATTTTCTAAAAGCTCTCTAACTTGGCCTCCAAGAAATCTGGTTTAATTACCCAAAAAAAGTATAATTAACTCTTATTAGCCCCTATACCTTGAACTTTTGATTATCGGCAAAATAGACCAAAACATGGGTGAGAAGTGTTATTTTTATCATAAATCATTAGGAAAATACGATATAAAAGTGCAGTTTTGTAGACTAATCACACCCCAACACTTATCTTTTGCTTGTCCCAAGCAAAACAAGAAAAAGAAAAACAATACTATAAATGTTATTACACCACTTTCGCAAGTGACGCGATTGCACTGACCAGGTGTAACAAGTCATTAAACCTCTAAGTTTCCTCCTACAGGAGAAGTTTTATCTCCTGAGGGTTTTCAGCGGATTGCACCTACAAAATCCATGAAGAAAGAAAGCGAAAGTTAGTGTTTTGAGAACGCAATTTGAAAGAGAGACAAGTTCACAAAAATATTTTAGCAAAAATTTAAGCGATCTAAGGTTATAAGCCCACCAAAAATTATTCTTCCTTAAACTTAGTCTATATACAAGATCTTGTCTTCAATTAAGGTAAGAATTCAAAATTATATAAAATATTTTATCCTTTATAAAACCTAGATAATATGCACTTTGTGATAGTGAAGATCTCTACGATTTCAACTCTAACCATCAAGCCATTTATATATATATATAATATAATATATATATATATATATATATATATATATATATATATATATATATATATATATATATATATATATATATATATATATTTCTTTTTTTCTTCTCTTAGTTTTGTCTAGTTTACCCAGGTAGTGAGCCTTTAACCGATGACTCCCAAACCAGATGGTCTTAGGGTATCAGATGAGAAAACATCCCTCGGGTTTAAGGACTCGAGTAAACAAGGCCACAAAACTAAGGAGATTTTTTGTTTCTTTTGACCAATATTTAGGCGTGAATAATCATGCTTCTTGAGGCATTGTTATCCAGCTTAATAAGTGATTTTTTTCATATATACCATATATAATTTTTTATTTATTTTTACTTTATGGCATTTTACGTCTTTGTTTCTACCCCCAAAAATGTGTAAGTGCGAAGTGCATACTATCTAAGGCAAAAAATTCAAAATAAAATTATCTTTTCAAATGATCATTCACATATTTTGCATATACATTGTCACCTTACCATACTTTTTAGCTAATAAATCCTATTAATAAGTCTTCTTCTTCTTTGTTTAATGTAGGCCCAATTGCTAAAAGAAAGGAAAGAGAAACAAGCCCAAAAGCCACCAAATTCTGATTTAATTCAGAATAAATTTGAAATCAAGGAATCAGGGCAAAATCTTGGCATATCAGAGAGGTTGAAAATCGGTTGAAAAGAATCCACCAAAATCAAACAGTTGAAGCCAACAATCAAAGGCTGTTTCATCAAATCCTGGAGCAGAAATGAGAAAACCAGAAAAAGATACAGGAGAATCACCAAACCAGGAGCTCCCACCAATTGGGTGTGGCCAACTGACCATACCAGGGCAGCGGAAACACGGCCCTAACCGCGTTTTCATGGGTTTGTTGCCTCTATTGGGGGAGCGTTTGCTCCCCCAATCTTCATATGATTCCCCCTCTCTGGTTTTTCCCTATAAATACCAGTTTCAACAGGGAAAAAGGAGCGAAGACTAGGATTAGAATTTTTGTTATTTCTTTAAGGATTTAGGCTCTTTGTTAGATAGTGTAAAAGTTGTATTTTATTTTACAATTTAAGTTCAGTATAAAAACTTGTGAGAGAGAGGAATTGAGTGCTTGTAACCTGAAGATTGAAGTGACATCAATACAAGAGTCGAGCTCCATTTTCTTCTACTCATTTTACGGTATGTTTTACTTTAATTACTTGCATTGTTTCTTGTTTCCCATGAGTAGTTAAATCGGTTTCTAGGCTCACTATTGTACCTCTCTCCAATTCTTCTTCTTTTCTGATTTTCATGAAAAAGACCCAATGAATCATTTGCATGCCTAACTTAAAGCCTTTCTTTTTGAAAGTGTTCTTGAAGGCACATGAGGATGGGTTTGGATCTTTAAACTCCTACTTCTTTTAAGAACGTTTCTTGAACTGTTTTTATTCCATACTTGCTTCTTCGCGCTTGATGATTTAACATTCGTTTCAAAACGGTTTCTTAAAGAAAAGAGTGAACTTTTACAACCATTTTATATGCTTTACTTCAAACTTTCTAAAGTCCATCTTAAGTTTTGCCTATGATCAAGTTGAGGCATTAAGAACTTCAATAGAAGAATAAACGGTTGAGTAGTGAGATAGTGAGCCCAGATTTACTTCCTTATTATAATCAACCAAACAATTTTCGAGCTTTTAAATCACCTTTTCCAAAGCCTTCTCTTAAGTTGCAATTTCTCTTTTAATCATCTCCTTCTTTCCATTCTCTTTTCAATTAAAAACGAGCACAATTCTTTGTTATTAAATGAAACACCGAAAAGCTTTCATCGCATTCCTCCTCGTGGGCATGACCCGTTAGCCACAAGCTACATGGTAATTTCTTAACTCTTTGATTGTTCTTTCATTTTAGCAATTAGTTTTTGGCACCGTTGCTTGGGAGGGAACGGTGTATTTGTTTTTTAACAAGTTTGGTGTGTTGTTTCAGGAACTTGAAGATTCAGATCTAGCATTCAAGTTTTGCAAGAGAAGACTTGCAAATTCTGTGCCCCTACTCTCGAAAGTAGGAAACAGAATTTCATGAAATTGCGTTGCAAAAGTTAAAAATTTCATTGGACTACTAAAACTTTTTTTTGCAGGACATATTGCTCGCAAAAAATTAAGTTTTTGTACGTTATATTTTTGCTATATCTGCTATCCACCATCCCTGTTTTAATCCAACAATAATTTGAGTGATTGTTAATTGTTTTAAAAAACGTTTAGACTTACATTCTAGGCATTTGTCTAATTACGTTTATTTTACAATTACTGTTGAAGATAGCTGGAGACAAGGTATGTATGCATAGCATATAGTTCAGAAAACATTCTTGGGTGATATTTGCTTTTGAATGCTACTTTTCTATATCTTGCACACTTTGCACAGATCAATTCTAAGGGCAAAATCCAAGTCAAGATAAGGTGGGGAAGTCATTACCCTTCCTTAGCCCACAAACCATCTCCAAGCACGCACAACCTAAGCCTAAGTAAAATCTGATAGACGTTGGCCTTAGGGACATCTCGAACTCACTAGGAGATTATCCTAAGGGGGAAAGTGTTGGAATTTGACTCCTGCCAAATCAGTGTCTAGGAAGGGGATTAAGGGCCGAAAGCTTGAAAGTTGGTGGTTACTTAATTAAGTAACGTCTTTGACGGATAACCTCCCACCAATCTTGCCCTGACCTGGCTGATTAGCTTGTGGTCAAAGTGTACATTATACCTCCTGTGGACAATCAACCAGTTAGGAGTTGTCAAGGTCAAGGTTATCTTAGACTAGGCTTGGTTGTTTTCTCTTCTTGACTATCGGTGAACTTGTTTGTGATTATGTTTGTGTATGCAAGTGTGGTCAAGAGACCCTAATTCATCTAGGTTAACTAGAAACACATCACCACCCAAGTTCGAAATAAGACCAGATTCGGTTATGGTCGACCGACATCTTTGCAGGATAGGTTCTATCCCATTAGAACATCACTTCCATCCTGCATCCAACTTTCATCGGTTGGTGAACACAACTTTGAGCTTAAGCCACAGTTCCTCAATATACTCCCTAAGTTTCATGGCTTAGAGTCCGAAGATGCTTATTTCTTCATAAGAAAATTTGAGGAAGTATGCTTAATGATGAAAATCCCACACCTTGCAGATGATGCTATTAGGTTGAGATTTGTCCCATTTGCTCTTAAGGATGAAGCCAAGAAATGGCTCTACAGCTTAGCGGCCGGCTCTATTACATCTTGGATGGTTTCATCAAGGTCTTCTTGAAGAAATTCTATCCAATCCACAAGACCACTCTCGTTAGGAAAAACATCATGCAGTTCAAGCAAGAACCTAGTGAACTGTTTTGGAGGTACTTTGAACGCTTCAAAGACCTCCTTGTCCAATGTCCTCATCATGGAATAGAGAAATGGCGACAATACCAAATTCTTTATGACGGTTTAGTCTACTCAACCAAGACCCTCTTAGAAAGCATGTGCCAAGGGGGATTCTTGTAGAAAGATGAGCATGAAGGATGGGATTTATATGAGAATCTAGCTGAAAAGACCATCCAATGGGAACCTATTAGTGAAAGCTCTAGAAATCCAAACTCTCTCTCTTCAAAAGGAGGTTTCCATTCAATTGAATCATCCATAGCTAACGAGGCTAAGTTAGCTAACCTAGCGAGAAGACTGGAAGCTCTAGAAACTAGGGAACCAAGTCCAGTAAATCAAGTCAGCCCAAACCAATTTCTAACTCCGGGTTGTACTTACTGTCAGGCCATGAATCATGTGTTTGAGGAGTGTCTTGTATTTCAAGCTCACCAACACTTTTCTGAACCGATGAATGCGGCCTTTTCAAGGCCGAACAATGATCCTTACGCTCCAACGTACAATCCTGGCTGGAGAAATCACCCAAATTTCTCATGGAGCCAACAAAATAATGACCACCCACGGTCAAATCATGCAAGCCACTTCCATCATTCCAATAATTCTTCCAATCATCAACCCAACTTTTTCAATCACCCTCACAATTCTCCCAACAAATTTTCAAATTATCAACAAAATTTTCCTAACCAAGCTCCACTATCTTCCTTCCAGAATCCTCAATTCGAAAGGATAACTAATTTTGAGAGAAACATGAAAAGGTACATGAAAAAATAAGATTCCCTCATGCAAAAATACAGAGGTTAGAGGGTCAAAAAAGCCAGTTAGCCAACCCACAACATGAGAGGCAAAAGGGTACCTTGCCCAGTCAACCAATTATGAATCCTAGGAATTCACAACAAGCTTATTTGGTTGAGGATCATTCACTGAATCAATGTAATGTTGTTCATACATTGAGGTCGTGAAAGAAAGTTGATAACCAAGTGTCAACACCGCCTAATCCTAGTCAGCACAATCACACTTCAGCATCCACCTCATCTAATCCCACTCCTCCTAAACTTAATGAATCTAAAATGGATAAGTCAACCAGTCAAGTGCACCAGCCTATAGCACCATTTCCTAATAGGCTGAAAAATAACAAGCAAAATCCACACACAGATAAGATAATTGAGATCTTTAATCAAGTGAAGATAAATGTGCCACTTCTTGATGCCATCCAACAAGTCCCATCTTATGCTAAGTTTCTTAAGGACATGTGCACCAGAAGAGAAAGACTAATGTACCTAAAATGGTCTTCTTAGCCACTAACATTAGTGAGCTACTATCGGGTCCGATCCCTGTTAAGTACAAGGATCCAGGTAGTCCAACCATTGCCTGCACAATAGGACAAGCCGAGATTAGTCGTGCACTTCTTAACTGGGGGCAATGATCAACTTGCTTCCATTCTCAGTTTATCAACAACTCGGGTTGGGCGATCTTAGTCCAACTCAAGTCACTATCCAACTGGCTGACTGTTCAGTGAAAGTTCCAAAAGGGGAGATTAATGATGTCCTTATCTGGGTTGGGGAGTTTATTTATCCTGTTGATTTCATAGTTCTAGAGACACAACCTGTGTCTAACTCCAATCATAGGGCTCAAACTCCTGTTATCCTAGGGCGACCATTCCTTACTACTGCCAATACCATCATCAATTGTAGGAATGAGTCCATGAGGTTAACTTTTGGGGACATGACTAGAGAAGTCAATGTCTTCAACCTAGAAAAACAACCTCGTAAGATAAGAGATCAAACATTTGAGGTAAACTTTGTTGAAAATAATTGTGATGAAGAGAGTGAAGATATAGAAGATGAGTCAATGTTTCTTAATGAATTATTTAAGAATGAATGCGATTATCTTGACGAGAAGGCATATGTCAGAGATCCTAATGTTAGAGTACCCTTTAAAAAGGGGAAATTTGATTTGAATATCTTCACTTTCGATGAGCCAACCAATAATGTATCGCATGAGAACATAATTCAAGAACCTCTGATTGACATACACTTTGAAAAGCTCTTCGAAGAAGAACTCATGTGTTTGGATGAACCAACTAGGGATCTTTTGGTTAATTACACATCTCTAGGGGAAAGTGTTGACCTAAGCTTTGAGGAGATATATGAACCGAGTTAGAATTCCTAGACATTCATAGTGAGGAAGTTCCAACTGAGAAGTGTGGTAGTGATCAATTTTTGAATAATAAATGTAGAAATATGAGGAAGGAAAACCTAAAGAAGTTGAGACTGGGGAGGAAGAGAGCTAAAATGACAGAAAATTTGCCTCCCCACTATGCCCTATAAAGAGGACCCATTGGAATGACGGGAAGAGAGCTAGAGGGATAAGACCGAAAAAGACCTAGGTATGGGAGAAACTTGATGTTGTACATATTTCTGTATAATATATGCACCTCTTTTACATTTCATTTCATACATGTATATATTTCTTTCATACATTAGGGACAATGCATGAGATAAGTGTGGGGGAGGGCTCTAACATGACTAATATAAAAAAAAAAACTTTTTGAAAGATTAGAACAATATTTTGATATAATTTTTTGTAAGAAATTAAGTCAATCTTAGGGAATAGGAAAATCATAATTAGGATTTCTTATACTTGGTCAAAATGAGATGACTTGTTTGATTTTTAGGGTTAGGAAAAAAATTTATAAAAGTAGTTTAGTCTTGATCTTTACCTTGATGAAATATGCACACTAAATACACTTACACACTTAGGGTTTAAAAATAAAGACTCTTATGCCTTATAAAAAAAGTATAAAAGAAATAATAAATAATAAACAAATCTAATTATTGATTAGCTAGGTGCTTTGGCCTAAGCAAGCCTTGGTATTTATGCAAAAGATAATTAGATAGTTTGAAAATAAATATATATATATATATAGATCTTCTGATTAAGCTGGGTATTTGTGCCACATGAAGCATAAGTATTCACGCCTAAAAGGGTATATTTTATAAATAAAAACCTTAGTTTCGTGGCCTTGTCTGCTCGAGTGTTTAAGTCCTTAGGGGTATTTTCTCACCTGGTGCCCTAAAACTGTCCGGTTTGGGTGTCACCGACTAAAGGCTTGTTATATGGGCAGATTAGAAAGCCTAATGAAATTGAGGAATAAATTTCACCTAAAATAAATGTAAATAAGGCATAGAGTTAATGTTAAAGAACCCTTAGTCAAACTTCACAGTCACGATGGTGCATATGACTCAGGGTAAAGTAATAGGCTAGATAAGAAAGACAATTTGACTCCTTACTTTGATTGATGACATGTTTTTGAATGGAGACTAAGTTTAGGAATGAAAAATTTGATATTCCTATAACTTATAGATTACTTAAACTCTCACAAATATACTTCAAATATTTTCTCTTTTCAAAATGCTTTTCGAAAATACTAACTTTTTTCTCTTTCTTTATGGATTTTGTGAGTGCAATCCACTGAAAACCCTCACGAGACAAAACTCGTCCTCTAGGGGTAACCTAGAGGTTTAACGGCTTGTTGCACATGCTCAGTGCAATCGAGTAACCTGCGAAAGTGGTCTAATAATTGATTAGAATTAGTCTGATGTTTTGCTCGAGGGCGAGCAAAAGATAAGTGTGGGGGTGTGATCAGTCACATATTTTGCATATACATTGTCACCTTACCATACTTTTTAGATAATAAATCCTATTAATAAGTCTTCTTCTTCTTTATTTAATGTAGGCCCAATTGCTAAAAGAAAGGAAAGAGAAACAAGCCCAAAAGCCCACCAAATTCTGATTTAATTCAGAATAAATTCAAAATCAAGGAATCAGGGCAAAATCTTGGCATATCAGAGAGGTTGAAAACCGGTTGAAAAGAATCTTCCAAAATCAAACGGTTGAAGCCAACAATCAAAGTCTGTTTCGTCAAATCCTGGAGCAGAAACGAGAAAACCAGAAGAAGATACAGGAGAATCACCAAACCAGGAGCTCCTACCAATTGGGTGTGGCCAACTGGCCACACCAGGGCCGTGAAAACGCGGCCCTAGCCGCGTTTTCGTAGGTTTGTTGCCTCTGTTAGGGGAGCGTTTGCTCCCCCAATCTTATATGATTCCCCCTCTCTGGTTTTTCCTATAAATACCAATTTCAACAGGGAAAAAAGGAGCGAAGACTAGGATTAGAATTTTTGTTATTTCTTTAAGGATTTGGCTCTTTGTTAGATAGTGTAAAAGTTGTATTTTTTTTTGCAATTTGTAGTTCAGTACAAAAACTTTTAAGAGAGAGGAATTGAGTGCTCGTAACCTGAAGATTGAAGTGACATCAATACAAGAGTCGAGCTCCATTTTCTTCTACTCATTTTACGGTATGTTTTACTTTAATTACTTGCATTGTTTCTTATTTTCCATGAGTAGCTAAATCGGTTTTCTGGGCTCACTATTGTACCTCTCTCCAATTCTTCTTCTTTTCTGATTTTCATGAAAAAGACTCAATGAATTATTTGCATGCCTAACTTAAAGCCTTTCTTTTTGAAAGTGTTCTTGAAGGCACATGAGGATGGGTTTGGATCTTTAAACTCCTACTTCTTTTAAGAACATTTCTTGAACTATTTTTATTCCATACTTGCTTCTTCGCGCTTGATGATTTAACATTCCATTCAAAACGGTTTCTTAAAGAAAAGAGTGAACTTTTCCAACCATCTTATATGTTTTACTTCAAACTTTCTAAAGTCAATCTTAAGTTTTGCTTATGATCAAGTTGAGGCACTAAGGACTTCATAGAAGAATAACGGTTGAGTAGTGAGATAGTGAGCCCAGATTTTCTTCCTTATTATAATCAACCAAACAATTTTCGAGCTTTTTAAATCACCTTCTCCAAAGCCTTCTCTTAAGTTGCAATTTCTCTTTTAATCATCTCCTTCTTTCCATTCTCTTTTCAATTAAAAAATGAGCACAATTCTTTGTTATTAAATGAAACACCGAAAAGCTTTCATCGCATTCCTCCTCGTGGACACGACTGGTTAGCCACAAGCTACACAGTAATTTCTTAACTCTTTGATTGTTCTTTCATTTTAGCAATCATCAATCTATCTTACTTAGCCCATAATCTTAAACAAGATTCATTATTTCAACTAGGTTTAAGATGTCATAATTAAGGTTTCTTTAGTTTCTAAGATCATCTTAATTTTCTTAAAAATAGCTCAAAACTTTGTTTCTTGTTTCAAAAAGTTTTTAAAGAAAGGGAAAAATTCCTATACAAAAAGGGAAATTTCTAAAAATATTCTAAAAGAAGTGAAAAATAAAGAAAATCTAAAAACTCTATGTTAGTAAACCCTCCCCCACACTTATCTCATGCATTGTTCTCAATGTATCATGATTGTATGTATGCATGAAAAAAATAAAGAGGGATGGAAAAATCACCTCAAGGTGGTGGTTCCAGTGTAGTTTGATTGGTCCATAAAATATGGCCCAATCTAATTACATGGTGTCCGGAGGAACCTACCAGTGACCCCCCTAATACAACCCACTAAAACAATGTATATATGAATGATTTTTATTATGAATTTTATCCCATCTAATTTTTAAATAGTTTCAGAGTCAATTTTATCAACACCCTTGTACCAAAATGGAGTTGAAAAGATGGAATGATTGATTTGGACTCAGAAAGTACATGAACTAATACCGACTCAGGAAAGTGACTAAAATCAAGTAAAGGTTCTGGAGTCAATATTGATTCAGAAAGTGGGTCTAAATCAAGAAATTGAAATCCTATTCCACATTCATTTTCCTATAATGAATGTGACTTCCTAAGGTTGGTGATTCAAGTTCAAGAATGATTGGTATGGGAATCAAAACTAACTCTAGAATGTCGCTCAATTTGGGTAATAAAACTGGAGTCAATATTGATTCAGAAATTTGAACTGGATTACAAATTTGATGATCGAAGTCACATTCTTATCTGAGTTCAATTTCATAAAAATGAGAACAAACCAATTTGTCAATGGGATTTTCAAAAGTATGGTATTGGTCAAGTTCAATATGATGATCATAAAAAATGGGTGATTCAATTTCATGATGGACTGGCACAGGATCTAATACTGACTCAAAAAAAGATTAGAATCAGGTAAAAACACCAGTCATTATTGAATTAGGAAGTAGAATTGAATTACCAAGTTGAGGTTCAGGATCATATTCATGCTCAAGTTCAATTTCAAGAAATGGATAACATGCCAAAAAGTCAATAGGATTTTTAAAAGTCAGAGTTTTGTCAAGTTCAAATGTGTGTGCTGAAATTGATTCTTGGTTTTCAAAATAACAAGAGTCCTGGGTCAAATCAATAAAGTTGGAGATATCTAAATTTGTTAAAGTTTGATAAGAGAGAGTTTCCTCATTCCTATAAATGTTGACCAATTGACTCAATTGTGTTTCCAACCTATTGATAGACTGGGCAGAAAATGTTTTATATTATTGTGTGGACTCCTGCAAGATTTCTATACTCTTTTCTAGATATGATGTTTCTTCAAGTGGATGTTCTAGATAAGGAGTGTAGGGATCTTGATTTTGAAAATTTTGTGAAGAGTGTGAGTCCAACATGTTTTGAGATTGATGCTCAGACTCACACAAGCATTCCATACTCATTTCCAGGGTAGATGGTTGTTCATTTTGAATAGGTGAAACTGAGTATGAAACTTGAAATATTGTGAAATTGGCGAATTGAGCTTCTTTTACAAGGACTCAAGCATGGCTTGTACAGCTTCTATACTTTTTTTAACTCGAATTTTTCTTCAATTGGTAGTCTAGAAAAGGAGTATAGGAAGCAAAATTGGGAAATGAATACCGTGAAAATTATGAAAATTGTGGACTAGGTGGTTGAAAATTTGACTCAGGGTAGGTGAATCACCATTGACTCTGTGAAGAGTTGAAATTATTTTTGAAATGTTGGTCATCAGATAAGCGGTATAGGTTATATTGAGATGAACACATCTAATCCAGATTATTTGATTGGGTCATGTTTTTCAAAGCTGGTTGGAGCTATTTGACAATGGGTTTGATGTGAAGCATGGATTCATATTTGGATTGAAAAAATTATTGTTGAGATCCATATTACAAACAAACACAAACAAAAAAAACAATCAAACAAAAAGAAAGAAAAAATCAAAACTAAGCCTATATTAGGGTTGACCTAGACCTAGACGACTCCTAATTGGGCGATTTTCTGGGGGAGGTTGTTATATGAATCCGACCACAAGCTAATCAGCCAGGTAGGAGCAAAATATAGTGGGAGGTATCCGTGTGTAAGCAACGGGCCTTAATTATGCCAACCACAGTATCTTTGAGGCGTAATCTCTTAATCCCCAACCTTAGGCACCGATTTTACAAGAGTAAGATTCTCATAAGTTTCACCCTCGGTCAATCTCTTAATGAGTCCGAGATGTCCCTAAGGGGCAACGTCTATCAATTTTTACATTAGGGCTTGGTCTGTGTGAGTGGAGAGGTGATTTTTGGGTTAAGGAAGGGTAATGACTTCCCCACTTTATCTTGTATTGGGTTATGCTCTTAATTTCAATTTATGCAAGTATGCAATATAGACAAGAATACAAAAAGCGAGTAAATCACCCACGTGCTTGTCCTATACTATATGCAATGCCATATGTATACCTCAGTCAGATCACAACAATAGAACAAAATACAATATATTGGAATTGAATTGACACTTGCCTAAATGTAAATGTCTAAACCATTTTAAAGCATTCAAATACCGTATTTTAGTTTTTTAATTATTACAGTGTGCAGGCAATCAAAGCAGATAATTAGTAGAAGAATACAACAATATATGCAACTTGCAAAAATCCTGCAAAAGATGAAGTCCAAATGCCACACAAATGCCGCATTTTCGCGATTTTTCTTGAGTTTTCGCGGCACAATTATGGAAGCAGTGTCCCTGCTTTCTAGAGCAGGGACATGTAAGCAAAAGGAGAGTTCTATAATGTTCAGTTTCTGTACAAATTAACATGCACACCAAAACATAAAAGAAAATGTTAATAAAAATATGAAATCAAAACCATTTCCGATCTCCGACAACAATGCCAATTTTTTGATCGGGCGAAAACTAGCACTTGAAAATGTGTGTTTTATGAAATCAGTGAAAAGCTTGTGCGTGCTATGTTCCCTCGATACTTCCGTTATAGCGTTGGCGCAACGGGTTCAATCCACAGGGACGGGAGGCGATGAAAGTATTAACAATTCTTATTCACGTCGGTTGTTAACAATTTCTTCTTTGTTAAAGACTAAAAAAAAGAAAAAGAAAAGAAATCCGAAAGTGATAAGTGGAGAAGGCGATGAAACCGGCGATGTGAAAACAAAGAGAAGTGGTTGTCGAATAAGTAAAAGTAAACAAGAAAATAGAAACAAGCTAAAAAGTGAAGTGATTTGAAAGTGGGTTTGAAAACAAAAGAAGTTGAAACAAAGATGAACTAAGAAGTTGGTGAAAACAATGATAGGAAAATGATAAAAAGGTTTTGAAATTGATTTTTAAAATAAGGTAAAAGAAAACTCATGACTACTAACTACTAATTACTCCACTAATCATGCTAACCTCTTAGTGATAGTTATCTCATATGGATCCTTGGCTATCACTAGTCCTTGGCTTCAAGAGACGATACAAGGCATGGCTCATAAGGTTATTTTTTAACATTCAAACCACACATCCATTTCACAATCAAAATGCAAGCTACTATTATATCATCAAATCAATTAGAGGTGAGCATGAAATAAAGAAGACATTACAAGTTAGCTTGTTAGTGGGTTATTTTTTAGAATGTTAGAATGTTAGAATCCATCATCATGAGCCATCAATGGCTCTCGCAAGAGTAAGGGCTTGTAGATGCTATTAGATTCATGTGAATTATCAAGTAATATGTTAGCTAGTTAGTGGTTAGCAATTAGATTGCCATGAGAAGAAAAACTAGCTAAGTGTGATGTAGAAGATGGAGAAGATTACAATGGAGAAGAAAGGAGACACCTTTACATAGATTGTCACTATCTATTACATCAATCTCTCTCCCCCCTCTAGAATCAACTCAACCCTAATACATTAATCTAAAACAAAATAAAAATACAAAAGAAAAGAGAAGAAGACCTACACGAGCTTACACTAAAGGAGAGAAAATCCTAGCCTACAGCTCCACATCCTCCCGTCTCAGGTCTATAAATGCAGTATTTATAGGCATAGGAAGGATCTGGAAGGCGAGACGAACCCACGCATCAAAAACTGACACGTGGGCCCATAAAAAAACTGTGGCAGCCCGAAGGAAATGCAGCAATATTTGGGCTAATTGCCTTGAATTTTGATCACGTGGTTCGTCTAGCTTCTAACACCTTCTGTATGTACTGGTTTTACAATATTTAAACGTGTATTTCTCTAGATACGTCTTCAAATATGGGATCCAATGCATCTTCTAGAAACTCTCTAGCTTGGCCTTCAAGAAATCTTGTTTAATTACCCAAAATGGATATAATTAAGCTCTTGTTACCCTTATACCCTTGAACTTTTGATTATTTGTAAAATAGAACAAAACACGTGTGAGAAGTGTTATTTTTATCATAAATCGTAGGAAAATGCGATATAAAAGTGCAGTTTTATAGACTAATCACGCAACTGAAGTAAGTAAAATAAAAAGAGGTAAATTGAAAAGAACAGAAGAGCCTTTATTGAGCTGTCACCATCAATTAAAAGCACTTCGTCTTCTTTTTATAATTCTTTCTCTCACATTACAATGAAACTTTGGAAAAGTAAAATTCTAAACCTAAAACTCTCTCTGGAGTTCTTCTGTGGAGTACTCCCCTCTGGAGTTGTGCCCTATTTGCCTTTGAGATATGCAGGTATTCATAGGAGAAATATAGTAGGATAGGACGTGTATGAAGATAGGGGAAGCTGGGCTTCCCCAGATTTGGAAATCAGGCTGTGAAAACACAGATTTTGCCGCATTTTCATGGCAAGATCCTGGCCATAAGGCCAGGATCAGGGAGCATGTGTTCATTGATTTGTCCTCTATCCTTTTCTCCTCTTAGATTTTGAATATTTGCTTTACTCTTTATCCTCAGCGAAACTGATAGGGTCTTCAATCAATATGTTTTTCCCTTGAAAATAAATGATTTTATCTTATCTGATATCTCCAGGTTTTAGATAAGATAGCTTCTAGAATCTTTGAATTTGAATCGATCCTCTTTTTTTTGAATTTTTGGATTTAGTTGGATAAATCTGTCAATCTCTCCCTTTTCTTCCATAATTACCCTGTACGCCATTAGATATGAAAATACATCAAATAGTAAAGTTTTATTATAAAATATATGCAAAAATGTGACACATGTGATATTAAATAAGCAATGTACGTGTACAATCAGGTAAGATCTTATATGCCATGCTTTGATCGCCTTCAAGCCAAGGTAAATCGTTGCAAAGGATCCAAGGTAAGTAAGTGCTAAAGTGGTAAGTGAATTTTAGTTCTTTTTCTTTGCTTAATTTCTTTGAATAGAAACACTTCTTAAAACCACTCTTTCTTTACCATTTTAATTCTTTCTTACTTAACTTAGTATTTTTCTTTCTTTTAAAACAACCACAACACAATCTCTTCTTCCATCTTCTCCTCTTTTAACTTAACACTTTTTTCTTTTCATTTATAAAACAAAGAGGATCTTTTTAACCTATTTTTGTAAACTTGAAAAGAAACTTATTTAACAGCTTCCATCACAGTCTCTAATTGTGGATTGCGACCTGCATATCCACTTGTTATAGCATTGAGAACCTAGCATGTTTCTAAACTTTGTATTTTTCTGTGCTGGTCTAAACTCAATCAAATTTTTAACGTCGTTGCTGGGGAGGGAGTGTAAGTAATTTTTTAAAGTTTTTTAGCTATTAAAGAAAATTTTCTTCTCTGTCTCTGTGTGCAAAAGCTGAGTTTTGGAGACTAACTACAGTGCACTACATGCTGCCCTGTGTCCCTGTTCAAGAAAGGAGAGCACAGGGGAATACTATTAAGCCGTGAAAATGGGGAAAAATCCTCATTTGCATGGCTTTTAGTAGGACTACTAAAAGCATTTTCTTGCAGGGCTTCCACACTACAAGGTTAACATTCTACAGTGTTATTTTTCCGTTTTACTTAACTCTACACATTGTTTTAAAATTAAACAGTAACTTGTTTGCTTGTTATTGTTAAAAATTGTTTAGACTTTGCATTTAGGGATGTGTCTAATTATGTTTACATTTATTACTGCTGAAGAGTGTTATAGCAAAGGTACGTGTGCATTACATTTAGTATAGGAAACATTCTTGAGTGTTATTTTTTGCTAAATATCTGCACACTTGCACGAAAACAATTAAGGACATATCCTTAAACAAGGCAAGTAAGGAAGTAGTTATCCTATCTTAGCCCGAAAATTATCTCCTCACTCATTAACCAAACCTAACAAAACAGAGAAAATGTTGGCCCTAGGGACATCTCAGACTTATTTAGGAGATTGACCTAAGAAGAAAGTTGTTTGAGTTTGATGATTGAGATAAACATGCACACAGAAAATACAGAATTTAAGAATTTAAGAAAGAAGTGTGCAAGGTACTGAATGCTACCACGATAGCAAGTGGCTATATGGGTCATGATCCACAAGAAGGGACTTGCGATGGAAGTGTGTTGTAAGCTTTTTTTTAAGTTACATGAAATGGTTAAAACTCTTCATTGTTCTTTAGAAAGAAAAGGTAAATAAGTTAAGTTAAATTATGAAAATGATAGATTGGAGAAGATGGTGATTTAGGAAAAAGAAAAGTGAGTTAGAGAAAGAAATGAAAAGAGTAAAGAGTTGGTGATTGGAGGTGATCTAAACTAATAAATTAAAAGAAAGAAAGAAAGTCTAAAAGAAATACTTAACTCCTTTGGTCAAATGCTTACCTTGAATCTTTGGTGACGGTATTACCTGAAAGTGGAGGCGATCAGCGTATATCCCATAAGAGTTGATTCTTATCTCTTTCATATTACATCATCAAGATGACACAAGTATGAAATGAGACAGACTGAGGCTGAAATCCATTGTCATAAGCTATCAGTGGCACTCGCAAAGGCAACACTCTTTCGATGCTACAAGACTCACTTGGATTATAATTGGTACCAAAAGAGGAAGAGTTAAACGAAGAAGAAGAACACGAAAACAAAGAATTAAAATTTGTATCATTTAATTGCATATAGAAACGGTGAAAGAAAGGAGGAGGTTATATCGGTGTCACTCTCAACATAACTCTGTCTCTTACTTACATGAATCTCAGTCTAACCTATGCTTATAAAGAAATAAAATTACATTAAAATAAAAATAAAAACCTACACTAAATTAGAATTAAAACTAGCCTAAGAATCCTTCTCTACCTAATTTTTCCCTGTAGTCTCAGAAATCCTAGTATTTACAGGCAAAAACTAAAAGGAGAAGAGCGTCTGGAGATAGGGGAGCAAATGCTCCTCCTTATCCATCCACTTGGCTGTGGATCCGTAGCCTGGATTTAACCAAATGCCCACATCCATGGGGAGGAGTTACATGATTTTGTCTTTTTTTACTTTTTCCAATTGAATTTTCTGTTTAATCTTCTGATTTTGACGATTCTCCTTTGATCTTCAGCTTTAACCAACTTATTGTAAGATCCGTTATAACTAATTTTTAACTAGTTTTATTTGCCTTGATTTATCCTGATTTGCCCTGATCCATGATTTGAATTAATTCTGAATGAATCAGAATTTATATGGGCTCTTGGGATTGTTTGCTTTTCCTTTCCCTTGGTAAAGGCCTGCACAATTTAAATGGTAAAAATAATTAATTAGCAAAGTTTATTTAAAATAAATAGAAGAATGTGATAACAAATATGCAATATCAGTGACCACACCTATCTTTTGCTCGTCCTCGAGCAAAATAAATAAAAAGTAAAAATAGAGCTAACCAAATCTATCTCACTTTCATAGGAATCACAGTTGCACTTAGCATATGAAACAAACCGTTAAACTACTAGGTTACCTCTAGAGAACGAGTGTTATCTCGTGAGGGTTTTCAGTGGATTACATCCACAATATCCATAAAGAAAAGAAACAAAGTTTTAGTATTTTTGAAAAGCATTTTGAAAAGGAAATAAAATATTTAAAGTATTATTGTAGGAGTTCAAGTAATCTATAAGTTATAGGAAAACCGAATTTTTCATTCCTAAACTTAGTCTCTATTTGAAAACATGTTATCAATCAAGTTAAGGAGTCACATTTATTTCTCATCTAGTCTATTACTTTACTCTAAGTCATATGCACCTTTATGACTGTGAAATTTTGACTCAGGATTCTTTAACTTTAACTCTTATACCTTATTATTATTATTATTATTATTATTTTATATTTTTGGTGGTATTATACTTTAATTCTATTAGACTTTTTAATCTGCCCTTGTAACGAGTCTTTAGTCGGTGACACCCAAACTGGGCGATCTTAGGGCATCGGGTGAGAAAATACCTGATCGTGCACGTATTTTGCATTCTCTTTATTACACTCCCATATTTATTGTGTAATAAGTCTTCTAATTTTCTTGTCTTAAATGTCTATTTTGCAGAAGATTCATGGGGAGAAAGAGGATAAAACTAAATAAATACCAGTTAAAATCTGATTTAACTAGATCTATTTGGTTGGCTGAGGATGATCCTAGATTCAGTGAGTTAAAATCAGATTTTGGTGTATTAATTTGGTTAATTTAAAGATCTATGAAGATATCACCGTAAATAAAGGAATGGGGCAAATGTTCAGTTAAAGATCAGAGCAAATCAAAGAGATAACTCTAAATGGAAACCGGTTAAACTTGGATGTCTATGAATCTGGTCAGTTAGCTAAAGATCAATAAAGATATCATCAAATCCAGACAATAAATCGAGAAATCAGATGGATAAATGGACGTAACTAGACATCAGGGAGATCCTCTCCCAAGATGTGGCCATTTGGCTACTGATCGAGATTAAACCTGCACACAGAAAAATACAGAATTTTAGAACTTTATAATAGAAGCGTGCAAGTTCTCAATACTACCGCTATGACAAGTGGCTATGCGGGTCATCATCCATAAGAAGGGACTAGCGATGGAAGTTTTTAAGTAAGTTCATTTCTTTTTGAGTTTACAAAAATATGTTAGGAATTTCTTCTTAGTTTTAGAAAAAGAAAACAAAAAGGTTAAGTTAGAAAATGTGAAGAAGATGGTAAAAGAAAAGATGATAATGTTGTTGTTGCTTTTGTTTTATTTACAAAAGAAAAGAAAAACCAAATAAAGAAGAGAATGTTAGTTTTGGAGTAAAATACTAAACTAAGAATTAAAAAAAAACTAAAAATTCTTACTTACCTCTTTCGTGATCATATACTTTGGATCCGTTGCTGCGACTTAACTAGTCTTTGAAGGTGATCAAGCATGACATGTAGAATCTTTCCCGTTCCCAATCTACACTATGAATAAATGGGCAAGCTAAACTAGCAAAATAATGGTTATTCATCACCATATGCCATCAAGGGCACTTGCAATGGCGAAGCAGTCTCGAGGCTATCAAATTCACTTGAATTGCAAACACTTCAGAGGAAAGCAAATAAAAACAAGAGTAAAAAGAAAAAAAATCATGATTTGATTCAAATAAAAATGAAAGAAAAGACTTACTTACACCAGTGTTACCCTCAGTACAAGCTTGCTTTTATTCCTCCATGAAACTTTCCTTTCCTCTCAGTTACATAAAAAAATGAAAATTACATAAAAAAACTGAAAATCGAAATTACATACTACAATATATCCTAATCTATGTTCTCTACTTCATCGTTCCTCACAGCCTTAAAAATTTCAGTATTTATAGGCAAAAACTAAATGGGGGAGAGCGTACGAAGATATGGGGAGCAAACGTTCCCCTGATTCTAATAGATAGCCGCAAAAATGCGGCTTTGGCCGCATTTCCTTGACCTGGGTGTGGCCAGGTGGCCACACCCGGGGGTGCAGGTCCCAAGTTTCACGATCTTCTTTTATCTCTTTCTGCGTTTTCAGATTTTGGTCCTAAATTTGATGAAATCTCCTTTGATCTTCAGATTTAACTAATTGATTTGTTGTTTTCAATTGGTTTTATCTTCTTCGATTTACCCTGATTTGCCCTAATCTGTTTTGATCTTTGATTTGAATCAAAATTTTGATGGGCTTTTGGGCTCTTTTCTCTTCCATCTCCTTTAGTCAAGGCCTGCATATAATTTAGAAAGTAAATAGGATTAAAAATAGAGTTTATTAAAAAATAAATATGGGAAAAATGAAAATTAATATGCAGTATCAGTGACCAATCACACCTTGCTCGTCCTCGAGTAAAACATCAAAACTAAACCTAAGAATTTATTAGACCACTTTCGCAAGTCACTCGATTACACTGAGCATGTGCAACAAGCCGTTGAACCCCTATGTTACCCCTGAAGGATGATTTTATCTTGTGAGAATTTTCAATAGATTACACTTACAAATCCATAAAGAAAGAGAAAAGAAGAGTTAGTATTTTTGAAAAGTATTTGAAAGAGAAAAATATTTGAAGTATTATTATAAGAGTTCAAGTAATCTATAAGTTATAGGAAAATCAAATTTCTCATTCCTAAACTTAGTTTCTATTCAAAAACTTGTTATCAATCAAAATAAGGAGTCAAATTGTATTTCTCATTTAGTCTATTACTTTACCCTAAGTCATAAGAACCTTCGTAATAGTGAAATTTTGACTCAGGATTCTTTAACTCTAACTCTTATTCCTTTTTTATTATTTATTTTTTTATTTCTGGTGGTGGTATTATTCTTTAGATTTATTAGGCTTTCTAATCTGCTCATGTAACGAGTCTTTATTCGTAACTCCCAATCGGACGGTCTTAGGGCACCGGGTGATAAAACACCCAAGGACTTAAGGATTCGAGCAAACAAGGCCACCAAACTAAGGATTTTATTATATGGATCACTTTTAGGCGTGAATACTCATGCTTTAAGAGGCACAAATACCCAGCTTAATCAGAGGGTTTTTGATATAAGTGTATATATATATATATATATATATATATATATATATATATATATATATATATATATTCATTTTTTTATATATAAAGCATAAAAATCTTTGTTTTTGAACCCTAAGTTTGTAAGTGTATAAAGCATGCATATTTCATCAAGGTAAAAATTAATACTAAATTACTTTTCTAAATTTTCTTCCTAACTTTAGAAATCAAACAAATAATCTTATTTTGACTAAGTATAAGAAATTCTAATTATAATTCTCCTATTCCTTAAAATTAACTTAGTTTCTTACCAAAAATATGACAAAATATTGATCTCTTTTCAAAAAGTTTTTTTAAGAAAGGAAAATGTTAATTTTTTTATTTTAAATAAAAGGAAAACTTATGTTATGTTTGAACCCTCCCCTACACCTATCTCATGCATTATCCTCAATGTATGAATGAATGCATAGATGCATAAAAGAGAAGAAGGGGAAGAAAAATATTACCTTAAGATGGTGGCTCTGGTGGCAGTCACCAATCATGATAATGTGGTGGTTCACGAAACCACCTTTATTGACCTCTTTGCTATGTACATATTACAACCCCAATATGAATAGAATCATGAAAGATCCTATCATGAAACTTATTCTCTTTGTAAAATCACCTAGAGGGGGGTGAATAGGTGATGGCTAATCTTATGGTCACTAAATGCGGAATTAAAAACTTATATGACCTAAACTAAACTTCTTAAACTAAACACAACGTATAACACAAGAGTGTTGCCGAATTCCCCGTGAAGGGCTCTGGACAAACTCCTCAAGATTCCTCTAAATAAGAGTTGAGGTGCCGCGTTGGCTCTCTTGGTTGAATACAAGTGTTAGCAAACAATCCCCAAGAATATAACAATAAAGCACAATAAGAATATCAAGCATGTAAAGATAAACACAATAGAAGCATGCAAGATATAAATAAGGAGATAGAAAGAGAGAGTGAACAATCGCAAACACAAGGAATTTGTTTCGAGGTTCGAGCACCCTTGCTCTACATCCCCACCTTCGACACATGAAGGATTTTCACTATAATCGATCCCCCAGATCACTCAGTGCGGCAACACCTACAAGCCCTTGGACTCTCTAGTCCCGTACACACCGCAAGCCCCACAAGCTCGCCGAGGCCGCACCTCAAACCAAGAGTTCACACACGAACTCTAAACCACCGCGAACATACTTGTCCGCCTCCTCAAAGTACAAGAATGATCTCTTGGTGATCTAAACACTTTGATCACCAATAAACACTCTCACAACAAAACCCTATAGGGAGATATAGCAATGGATAGCTCAAGTGTTGTGTGAGAAAACAAGGATTGAAACTATGGTGAAAAACTCAAGAAAATCTCTTTTAACACTCTGGATAAAACTCCCTTTTGATTTGGAAAAGAAGCTCTAAAACTTGTGGATATAACAACTGGAAAGAGTAGGAAAAACTAGCCCAAAACTATTCTTCAAATCTTAGAGAAAACAGCCCCCAAATGCCCCTTTTTATAGAGCCAGAAAAACTAGCCGTTGGGGTCTGACAGAGCTGTCGGTCGACCGCCAACGGTCAGAAATCCGACCGTTGGGGCTTCGGTCGACCGGCCCGGTCGACCGAGCCTCTGGAACAGAGAACAGATTCTCTGTCGGCCAACCGCTCGGTCGACCGGGGTTTTCCAGAGAGCAGAAGCTCTCTGGCGGTCGACAGGGTCGGTCGACCGGCCCTCAAGTGCACAAAGACGTGCACGTCTGTGCACGTCGGTCGACCGCCCGATCAACCGACTTCAGACTTCGGTCGACCGGTCGGTCGACCGGCTGAAGCCTGGAAACAAAGTTCTGGGATTTAAAACTTGGTCTTTTTGGCTTAAATACAATCCCATAAAATACTGAAAAATCTACAAAAATAGTTTTACCAATATACTTTGATAAACAAACATGCTTGCACAAAATCAAGGCATGTTACAAATAATTTGGACTATTATTGTAACTTGAAAAATATTGGCTCAAAACAAAAATGGTATTTTCTAAAACTTGATTTTACCAAAACTTCACCAAATACAAAAACAAGATATTTAAACAACTTTTAAAGCATAGTGTGTATGGATATGATCCACTACACAAACATGGTGAAATATCTATGTTTTTGACATTAAGCACTAAACATGGTTTTGGTTAAAGACATGTATACTTTGATTACAAAAAACCAAAGACGATATTTTTCAAAAAGAAAACTCTTTTGCATTTTTCCAAAATGAAAATTCTTTTATGAAAAACCTAACTATATCAAGAGTGTGTGTGTATATATGTACTTGAGCAATCCACCAACTATTCTATCCTTTACATTTTACTAAAAACAAAATCTTAAACAAACCTAGACATAAGCCTTCATCTTCTTGAAGTCTTCACTTGAAGTCTTCTCATCTTCTTGACTTGGTCCAAACATGATCCATAGAGCTAGACTCCTCTTGAGTACTTGATGTGGTCTTGATGCACAAGCTCTTGAATCAAACCGTGTAAGCTCCAAAACTTGATTTTAAATCCTTTGTTGAAGCTACACACCTACTAAGATCTTGATCATGAATCTGTCACTAATTAAACACAAGATCATTAGTACTATAACTACATGAGTTGATCATCATCAAAACTAGAGTGATGAGCCTTTGGGCCAACAATCTCCCCCTTTTTGATGATGACAAAACTCATGAAGTTATATATGCATGGATTAAAGTAAAGCTTCAAAGAAGCTCCCCCTTAACTCATGCATAACACATAAACAAATAGATATGCAATAACGCTCATAAACATGTATGCAAATGTATGGAGATAAAACATGCTAACAAGCATAAAACACATCAAATTCTTTTTCTCCTATTTGCAAAACAAAACATATATGCATAAACATAAATACTACTCCCCCTTTATGAATAAAGAAAGGAAAACATGCATATATACCAAAATACTTCTCCCCCTTTTTGTCAATCATCAACAAAGGGGTTAAAGTAAAAACAAAATCATCAAATTTTCTCCCCCTTTTTGTCATAAACAAAGAGATCAATAAGGGGTGAAATCAAAGCAATCAAATAAAAGGTATATGCGATATACATTCATGAAGAGGAAGACGCTAAGTTAGCTTCCTTACATATATGCATTACATGAAGAAGGGATGACAAACCCCAATTCACATAACACATAATCTGTAATGCATAAGAGGAGATGTGAAGCTCCCCCTACACACGTGTATCACATAAAGAAGAGTTGTCAAGCTCCTCAATACAAGATACACTCAACATGAATCTATATGTAGAAGAGATGTTAAGCTCCCCTTTCATATAGACAATACAAATCAAAAATGTTTTGATTTTTAATTGTTCAAACAAAATTTTGAATTTTTCTCAATAAAACAAATTTTGAGATATCTTGTAAACAAAATTTTTAAGATACTAATTGTAAAGAAAAATCATGTTGATACCAATTGTAAATAAACATTACAAATTTTGAATTTTTTCAAATAGGTAAAACATATTGATACCAATTGTAAATTTATAACAAATTTGAAATAGAAACATATTGATATCAATTGAAAAACCATGCATAAGCTTTATTAAAATGTCAATTTAGATACCAATTGAAAATAAAGTTTTAGATCAAGCTTAGCATAAACTTTGTGCTTTAAATATGTAAATCAATTGTAAAGCAAGCACACGAAAATCATATATATGTATGAAAAGAGAATACCAATAGCAATTGATATTATGAAAATAATGAAGCATACATATATAGAAAACAAAATATGAGTATATACAAAATTATCAATTTAGATACCAATTGAAAAGATCCAATGATACCAATTGAAAATAACAATGTAAATCAAGTATATAACTCATAACCTAGCACCCTTTATATGCACAGGGTAAAGGATTTTTCAATAAAGCTTACAGGGCATACTCGCCCAGCCATCCGCCCATTAAATGGTGTAGGAAGGGGTTTTCGAAAATAGGGTTTGAAAACATTTTATAGTGAAAACCACTACCCAATGAAGAATAATTAACTAGTTAAAAGTAATTTTTGAAAAACTAGTTAAAGATCCTTCAAAACATGAAATCAAATCATATGTTTTTCATGAATCATACCAAATACACAAGAGTTGACACTCAAAGACTATAAAGCTCAAAAATATGTTCATGAAACAAAGTCATGAATAAACAAATAAAAGGTGAGTGCACAAGAATCATGTAATTAGCATTTTTCATGAAAATAGTCAATAAAGCTCAAAACACAAGTCATTTTATCAAAAAAAATGAAAATTTATTTTTCATTTATAAACCAAACTTCTAGGTATATGTATGTGTTTATTCAATCCTAACAATATGCATACATATCCCAAACATAAAAAGAGTCTATGATATAATTTGCATGAAGGCAAGAGACTCACGAGTATACATGTATATTTATTAGATTTGAATACAAAATTCATTTACATGAAGTAAAACACGAAAATAGGCAAAACAAGTGTAAATGAGGAAATCATCAAAACTAGGCTATACATGTGCATATAGTGAGTACAAATGAACAATGAAGTACAAACATATATGAATCAATTTATTGCTCACTACTTGTACAAGTATACATCCAAGTTTTGATAAAAACTACATTTAAACTAGTATTTACCACATGAAGCACAAAACAAATAAAACATGAACATGCTAAAGATCATATGAATGAAAAAGCATGTAAATAAAATAGGAGTTTTAGAGATAGTTACCAAACCAAAGAACTATGCTCCAAAGCTCCAAAACATGGTGGTTGTCCCACCAAAACTTCCTTGATAGCTGTGCATCAAATATGTGTCCATCATGTCCATGTGCATCCACCATCAAGGCACCAAATCTCTCACGTCTTGTGAGAGCCCTCACCTACATCAAATACACAAGGTGGGGACTTTGGTACCCATTTTCTTTTGGGTCCTTGGGGGTTAGCTTTGTAAGGCACCCAAACATTTTTCTTAGCAAAATTTAAATAATGTAACTTATCAAAACAAAACTTTGCTAAATGGCCTTTGCGGCCACAATGTGTGCACTTGTACACCTTAGGATGCTTATGTGTGTGAGTGTGATCATGACGTGCAACATAAGCATATGCATGATGATGATGTGCATGAATGTGTGGAGTTAGTTTCTTTAAAAACATAGACTCCAACCTTGAATGATTAAATGCACATGTGCTCAAAGTTGAGCTCAAACAATTCATTTTATTTTTCAAAACGTTAATCTCACTATTATCAATGGTGGCATGTAAAGCATGGTGAGATTGTGAAACATTTTTCTTATTCTTTTTCGAAACATTTTCTTTTTCATTATCAAAATTTTTTCTTTTTAAAGAAGTGTTTTCAGGAAAAGCAACTTCTTTTTGTTTTTCCACCAAAATAACTTTATTTTTCAAAATAGTGTTTCCTTCACATAAATCATTTAATTTAGACATCAAGGAAACATTTTCATTTTCAAAAATTCTTTTTCTTTTTCAATGCATGCAAGTTTATTTCTAAATGAATCATTTTCTTTTAGCATGCAATCAAAATTCTTTTTCAAATTTTTAATTTCCTTTTTAATCATGTCATATTTTTCAAGGAGTAGTTGACAAAATGAAGTAAGTTCATCATAAGACATGTCTTTTTCATCTACCTCGGATTCGGTAGTTACCTCAAGGGAGTTATCCCCTTGGACCATATAGCACATGTTGGAGGTGTCGCTTCCAACATCCGAATCGCTCCCCGCATAATATAGATCTTTTTTGCCAAGGGAGGTGAGGGTGTTCCATGCTACAAAAGCCGAATCAATGTTAGCATCCCTAGATAAATATTCATCATTTAGGGTACTCTTCAAAGCAAGTAGGGCTTTTGCATTAGTCTCAAGATTTTTGCCATTGGAACAATATGAATCTTTAGTGATGGCAAAATAAACATGAATGCCTAGGGCCTTGAGGTACAAGGACATCTTAACCTTCCAAATTTGGATGTTAAGAATGTCAAAGGTGGGTGGTGACATGAAATCCATGGTGTGTGTACAAATATTGTGATTAGCCTAAAAAGAGGATCTTTAACACTAGGTTGTAAGACCCAAATCAAGAGCACTTGGCTCTGATACTAATTGTAAAATCACCTAGAGGGGGGTGAATAGGTGATGGCTAATCTTATGGTCACTAAATGCGGAATTAAAAACTTATATGACCTAAACTAAACTTCTTAAACTAAACACCACGTATAACACAAGAGTGTTGCCGAATTTCCCGTGAAGGGCTCTGGACAAACTCCTCAAGATTCCTCTAAATAAGAGTTAAGGTGCCGCGTTGGCTCTCTTGGTTGAATATAAGTGTTAGCAAACAATCCCCAAGCATATAACAATAAAGCACAATAAGAATATCAAGCATGTAAAGATAAACACAACAGAAGCATGCAAGATATAAACAAGGAGATAGAGAGAGAGAGAGTGAGCAATCGCAAACACAAGGGATTTGTTTCGACGTTCGAGCACCCTTGCTCTACATCCCCGCCTTCGACACACGAAAGATTTCCACTATAATCGATCCCCCGGATCACTCGGTGCTGCAAAACCTACAAGCCCTTGGACTCTCTAGTCCCGTACACACCGCAAGCCCCACAACCTCGCCGAGGCCGCACCTCAAACCAAGAGTTCACACACGAACTCTAAACCACCGCGAACACACTTGTCCGCCTCCTCAAAGTACAAGAATGATCTCTTGGTGATCTAAACACTTTGATCACCAATAAACACTCTCACAACAAAACCCTATAGGGAGATATAGCAATGGATAGCTCAAGTGTTGTGTGAGAAAACAAGGATTGAAACTATGGTGAAAAACTCAAGAAAATCTCTTTTAACACTCTCGATAAAACTCCCCTTTTGATTTGGAAATGAAGCTCTAAAACTTGTGGATATAACCACTGAAAAGAGTAGGAAAAACTAGCCCAAAACTATTCTTCAAATCTTAGAGAAAACAGCCCCCAAATGCCCCTTTTTAAAGAGCCAGAAAAACTAGCCGTTGGGGTCTGACAGAGCTGTCGGTCGACCGGCCGGTCGACCGCCAACGGTCAGAAATCCGACCATTGGGGCTTCGGTCGACCGGCCCGGTCGACCGAGCCTCTGGAACAGAGAACAGATTCTCTGTCGGTCGACCGCTCGGTCGACCGGGGTTTTCCAGAGAGCAGAAGCTCTCTGGCGGTCGACAGGGTCGGTCGACCGGCCTCCAGTGCACAAAGGCGTGCACGTCTGTGCACGTCGGTCGACTGCCCGATCGACCGACTTCAGACTTCGGTTGACCGGTCGGTCGACCGGCTGAAGCCTGGAAACAAAGTTCTGGGATTTAAAACATGGTCTTTTTGGCTTAAATACAATCCCATAAAATACTGAAAAATCTACAAAAATAGTTTTACCAATATACTTTGATAAACAAACATGCTTGCACAAAATCAAGGCATGTTACAAATAATTTGGACTATTACTGTAACTTGAAAAATATTGGCTCAAAACAAAAACGGTATTTTCTAAAACTTGATTTTTCTAAAACTTCACCAAATACAAAAACAAGATATTTAAACAACTTTTAAAGCATAGTGTGTATGGATATGATCCACTACACAAACATGGTGAAATATCTATGTTTTTAACATTAAGCACTAAACATGATTTTGGTTAAAGACATGTATACTTTGAATACCAAAAATCAAAGACGATATTTTTCAAAAAGAAAACTCTTTTGCATTTTTCCAAAATGAAAATTCTTTTATGAAAAACCTAACTATATCAAGAGTGTGTGTGTATATATGTACTTGAGCAATCCACCAACTATTCTATCCTTTACATTTTAACTAAAAACAAAATCTTAAACAAACCTAGACACAAGCCTTCATCTTCTTGAAGTCTTCACTTGAAGTCTTCTCATCTTCTTGACTTGGTCCAAACATGATCCATAGAGCTAGACTCCTCTCGAGTACTTGATGTGGTCTTGATGCACAAGCTCTTGAATCAAACCGTGTAAGCTCCAAAACTTGACTTTAAATCCTTTGTTGAAGCTACACACCTACTAAGATCTTGATCATGAATCTGTCACTAATTAAACACAAGATCATTAGTACTATAACTACATGAGTTGATCATCATCAAAACTAGAGTGATGGGCCTTTGGGCCAACACTCTTTACATGACCATTCTTGAAAAATCATCACCGAGTCATTATGGTCAATACCTATATCCAATAAAAGAATGTGACTTAGTAGAATAATTGACTTGTATTCAAGAGTGATGGGTTCGAGAACCATTACTAACTCAGAAAAATCAACTTTGGGTTCGAGAGTCGATTTTTGTTCAAGAGTTGAGTCCAAATCAAAGAATTGAATTCACATTCTTTTCTCATCAATGTAATGTGACTATCAAAAATTGGTGATTCAATTTCTAAATATAAGGGTATGGGAATAATGTTGGCTCGGGAAAATGGTCCAAATTGGGTAAGAATATCGAAGTCAACATAGATTTGAAAATGGTAATTGAATCACAAGGTTGGGGATTGAGGTCACATTCACATTCATGTTCAATCTCATTGAATAAAAAAACTTGCCAATTTGTCTAAGGTTTGAAATTGGTCAAGTTCAAGTTTGTGTGATGAAATTGAATCTTGGTCAACGTCTTCAAGATTTCATGATTCTTTGTTTTCATCAATAAGGCTAGAAGTGTCGGTAGTAGTCAAAGATTGGGTATGGAGAGTTTTCTTATTCCTACGTGTGTTTTTCAATCGACTAAGCTTGCTTCTATCATATTCAGAGGATCACATTGGAATTGAATCAAAGATTCCATACTCTTTTCTAAGTTGGTTTGTTCTTTTTGAAAAATAAAGTAAGGATCTTTGATTTGAAAATTTTGACAGGATTTTGAATCTTCTTGAATTTGAATTTGTTGCTCAAGCTCTTCTAAGGCTTCCATCCTCTTTTTCCAGTCAATTGATTCTTCTAATGGTTGTTCGGAAAAGGAGTATATGAAGCAGGATGTTAGTAAAATGGTTGACTGTAAGAGTCAGGGGAGTTGTATCCCTACTGACTCGTTAAGAGTGATGATGATTGTTCCAGTCTTGTTCATAGTATTGAGACTAGGGCATGTATTGATTCTGATAAGACCAATCCGGCATACTTGGTTGGTTAAAGTTATGATATGCTGGGTTGGTAATATTCGAGTCAAAAGAGGTCGGGGTGAAATATGGATCACTATTTGCATATGAATAATTCTAATTATAATCCATATCACCAAGATGTCAAAAACAAAAAACAAAAATAAGTAAACAAACAAACAAATAAAAAGAAAAAAATCTAGCCTAAGTTAGGATAGACCTTAGACCTAGACCACTCTTAACTGGTTAGACTGTCCATAGGGGTATATTGTAGAATCTGACCACAAGTTAATTGGTCATGTAGGGACAAGATCAGTGGGAGGTATCTGTGCCTAAGCAATAGGCCAAATTATGCCAAACCATTATTCTTCGAGGTTCCATCTCATCAATCCCCTACCTTGACACCGATGGCAAGAGTCAAATTCTAATCAACTTCTCTCCTTAGGTCAGTCTCTTATTTGAGTTGGAGATATCCCTAGGGGTAACGTCTAGTCATTTTATTTAGGCTTGGGTTAGTGAGTGAGGAGATTATTTGTGAGCTAAGAAATGGTAATGACTTCCCCACCTTATCTTGTTTATAGGACAAACCCTTAAATCAATTTAGTACAACGTGTATATGTATATGAAAAGTAACACTTAAGCAATGTACACAATTCAAAAGTGTTCTTATACTACTTGCTATGCACATGTACCTTTACTCCAACACTCTTCAATAGTAATGTAAAAGACAAATGAATTAGACACGTGCCTAAATGGAAGTCTAAACCATTTTTAACATTTACAAACAATCACTTTATTATTGAATTAAATACGGTTTGCAAAATAAATTAATAAGAAAATCTAATACATGTAGAAGCTATATTTTGCAGTGTGAAAGCACCTGCAAAAAGATCAATTAGTATACCACCACAAATGCCGCGAAAACACGGCTTTTGCCGTGTTTGCGCGACACAATTGTGGGCTCTGATGCTCTGCCTTCTTGGGCAGAGGCATAGAGTAGTAATATGTCAACTGCAACTCTTTGATTCCTGAATTGAGCCCTTGCACACAAAAATAAAGAAGAAATGGTTAAATTGTTTAAGTAAATCAAAAAAGAAAATAAAAACTTACCGTCCCTCCCCGGCAATAGTGCCAAAATTTGATCGAGATTAAATCTGCACACAGAAAAATACAGAATTTTAGAACTTTATAATAGAAGTGTGCAAGTTCTCAACTACCGTTATAGAAAGTGGATATGCGAGTCATGATCCACAAGAAGGGACTAGCGATGGAAGCTTTTAAGTAAGTTCCTTCTTTTTGAGTTTGAAAATTTGTGTTAGAAATTTCTTCTCAGTTTTAGAAAAAAAAGATAAAAAGGTTAAGTTAGAAGATGTGAAGAAGATGGTAAAAGAAAAGATGATTATGTTGTTGTTGTTTTATTTACAAAAGAAAAGGAAAAACTAAATAAAGAGGAGAATGTTGGTTTTGGAGTAGAATTCTAAACTAAGAATTAAAAGAAAACAAAAAATTCTTACTTACCTCTTTCGTGCTCATATACCTTGGATCTGTTGCTATGACTTACCTAGTTTTTGAAGGCGATCAAGCATAGAATATAGGATCTTTCCCGTTCCCGATCTACACTACAGATAAAAGAGCAAGCTAAACTAACAAGGAATGGTTGTTCATCACCATAAGCCATCAAGGGCACTTGCAATGGCGAAGCAGTCTCGAGGTTATCAGATTCACTTGGATTGCAAACACATCAGAGGAAAGCAAATAAAAATAAGAGTAAAGAAAAAAAGAAACCTTGATTTGATTCAAATAACAATAAAAGAAAAAGACTTACTTACACCGGTGTCACCCTCAGTACACACTTGCTCTCATTCCTCTAGAAACTCTTCTCTCCTCTTAGTTACATAAAAAAATAAAAATTAAATAAAAAAACTATAAACCTAAATTACAAACTACAGTATAGCCTAGCCTATATTTTTTGCTTCATCGTTCCTCATTCTCAGAAATCCCAGTATTTATAGGTAAAATCCAAACGGGGGAGAGCGTATGAAGATAGGAGGAGTAAACGCTCCCCCTGATTCCATTAAATAGTCGCGGAAAAGCAGCTTTGGCCGTGTTTCCACAGCTTGGGTGTGGCCAGGTGGCCACACCCAGGGGATACAGATCCTAGGTTTCACGATTTTCATTTATCTCTTGCTGGATTTTTAGATTTTGGTCCAAGATTTGATGAAACCTCCTTTGATCTTCAATTTTAATCAATTGATTTGTGAAGATCTGGTTTAACTAGTTTTCAACTAGTTTTGTCTTCTCTGATTTGCCCTGATCTGTCCTGATCTTTGGTTTGAATTAATTCTAATTTAAATCAGAATTTTGATGGGCTTTTTGGCTCGTTTCTTTCCCCTCTTCTTTAGTCGAGGCCTGCATATAATTTAGACAATAAATAAGATTAAAAATAGAGTTTATTAAATAATAAATATGGGACTGTGATAATAAATATGCAGTATCAGTGACTGATCAACCACATGGCCGCAGATTCGCTGCTCGGTTACAACCAATGGGGCAGCGTTTGCTTCCCCTATCTGTATACTCTTCTCCTTATCCCATTTCTACTATAAATACTGCAAAATTCTCAGTGTACAGGGGGACAATCAAGCAGACAGTAGAAGTTAGGCTATTTTGTAGTTTGTAACTTAGGATTTTTATTTTCTTTTATATAAAATTTTTTTTTATAGAGAGGAGAGGAGAGTTTCATGGAGGAATAAGAGCAAGGCTTATACTGAGGGTGACACTGGTGTAAGTAAGTCTTTTCTTTCATTATTATTTGAATCAAATCGAAGTTTTTTCTTTACTCTTGTTTATGTTTGCTTCCTTCTTCTATATTTGTGAATCTAAATGACTCCAAAGGCCTTGAAGATAGATGCCTTGCCTTTGCAAGTGCCATTGATGGCTTATGGTGATGGATAACCATTTCTATGATAGTGTAGCTTGTCCCTTTATTTCGTAGTGAAAATCGATAATGGGGAAAATCCTATTTGTCATACTTCACTTGCCTTCAAACAAAGGTACATCATCGATGCGAGTCAAAGGTAAGAAGGTGCCGAAGAGGTAAGTAAGTAGTTTTTAGGGTTTAACTTTATTTCTTTTAATTTTTAGCTTAGATCACCAACATCACCATCTTACAACTCTTTTATTCACACTTTTTAATTTCTTTGTATAAATCTATTTCCTAATTTCTCCTCCTTCTCAATCTCCCACTTTCTTCTTAACTTAACTATAACTCTTTTTTCATTTTCTTTTCCAGAACTAAAAGAAGAATTTTAACCATTTCAAGTGAACTAAAGAGAACATACTGAAAAGATTCCATCGCTAGTTCCTCCTTATAGATCACAACCCGCATAGCCACTTAGTATAGCGGTAGTATTAAGTACTTACACTTCTATTTTATATTCCTGAAATTCTATATTTTCTGTGTGCAGGTTTGAAATCAATTAAAATTTTGGCGTTGTTGCCAGGGAGGGACGGTAAGTAACTTTTTTTTGTTTACGTTATTGATTAACTTTCTTTTTATTCCTTGTGTACATGTTCAACAACAAGAAAATTTTTACTGCAGCGGACATATAAGTGGCCTTGGAATCTGCTCAAGAAAACAGTGCCCAGAACCCCTCAGATTTGCTGCGTTCTTGTGGCAATCTGAGTGAACTACTAACCTTTATTTTTTGCAAATTGCCTGAATTGCAAAGTTTAAATATCTGTTAGTATTTATTTCCTTGTTTGACTAACTATATATACATTTCTAACCTTAATAGTAAATTGTTGTTTGTAAATGCTAAAAAAACATTTACTTGCATTTAGGCACGTGTCTATTTCGTTATATTTTCTATTTACTTTTGAAGAGTGCTGGAGACAAGGTATATGTGCATAGCATTTAGTATAAGTTTCATTCTCGCTTGAGTGTTATTTTTTCAATATACTTGTACACTGCACTAAACGAAATTAAGAGCTTGTCCTTTAAACAAGATAAGGTGGGAAAGTCATTACCCTCCCTTAGCCCACAAACAATCTTCTCACTTACTAACTCAATCCTAGATAAACTAAGTAGATGTTGGTCATAGGGACATCTCGGACTCAAATAGGAGACTGACCTAAGGAGAAGTTGGTTAGAATTTGACTCTTGCCAAATTGGTGTCAAAGGTTGGTCATTGATGAGGTGAAACTTTGAAAAATAGTGGTTTGGCATAATTAGGTTTGCTGCTTAGGCACGGATACCTCACACTAATCATATCCCTACCTGGCCGATTAACTTATGGTCAGATTCTGCAATATACCCCCCGTGGATAGTCTAACAAGTTAGAAGTCGTCTAGGTCTAAGGTTTAACCTAACTTAGGTTAAATTTTTTTATTTTTATTTGTTTGTTTATTTGTTTGTTTTTCTTTATTTGTTTTTGACATTTCTTATGAGATATGGTTTATAACAACAATTTTTTCAATTTTAATGGTAATCCATATTACACCCCGACGTCTTTTGACTTGGATATTATCAACCTGGCATTTCATAACTTTAACCAACCAAGTGTGCCGGATTGGTCTTATCCGAATCAGTACATGCCTCAGTCCTAATGCTATGAACAAGACTGGAATAATCATCACTACTCTTTACAGAGTCAATGAGGATGCAACTCTCCTCATATTGTCAACCACTATTCCAACATTCAGCCTATAAATTTTCCTAGTCATGATCAACCAATAGAAGAAAATTCTAAGGTTATGAAAAGTATAGAAGTCATGATTGAGTTCCATGAACAAAAGCTGAAAATAATAGACTCACAATTCCCAAAGACCCCCAAATCCAAGATCCTTACTCCATGTTCCAAGTTCTACAGCAAGAAGAAGAACCTATGGACTCAAATAGGAGTACAGAAAACCTGATTCAGTCTGAAAATAATTTTTTCCAATCTATCGACAGGCTAGAAGCACAAATGAGTCATTATATCAACATAGTGAAAAAAAGGAATAAGAAAACTTTACCTAATACATGTTCGACCATTCCTGATTGCCTTAGCCATTTGATAGAAACGAAGAATCTTAGCATCTTGGAGACTTTGATCAAGACTCAATTTCATCACCCAAATTTGAACTTGACCAATTCCAAACCTTCGACAAATTGGCAAGTTTTTTATTCAATGAGATTGAACTTGAATGTGAATGTAACCCCGATCCCCAACCTTGTGATTCAGTTTCCATCTTCGAATCTATGTTGATTACGGTATTAATACCCAATTTGGACCAATTTCTAGAGCCAATATTTATTCCTATACCCATAGATTTAGAAATTGACTCACCACATTTGGATAATCACATTACATTGATGGGAGAAGAATATGAATTTCAATTCTTTAATGTGGACTCAACTCTTGAACCAAAAATGACTATCGAACCCCAAGTTGATTTTCTTGAGTCAGTAATGGTTCCCGAATCTATCACTCTTGAATCCAAGTTAATTATTCCACCAACTCACATTCTTTTGTTGGACATAGTTATTGACCATAATGACTCACTGATGATTTTCCAAGCTGGTCATGTAAAGGGAATAAATTTCATGATAGGATCTTTCATGATTCTATTCATATTGGGGATTGTAATTATATACATATAAAAGAGGTTAATAAAGGTGAGTTCCATGAACCACCACATTACCTTGATTGGGTAGCAATGCTTGGCCCAATCCGATCGCCACTAGAACCACCACCTTAAGTTAATATTTTCATTCCCTTTCTTCTTTATCTTGTATCTATGCATTCATTCATACATTGAGGACAATGCATGAGATAGGTATGGGGGAGGGTTGGTTTTCATTTTATTTAAAATAAAATAATTAACATTTTTCTTACTTTAAAAAATAGCTTTTTGATTAGAGAGCAATATTTTGACATATTTTTTGTAGGAATTTAAGTCAATTTTAAGGAATAGGAGAATCATAATTAGAATTTCTTATAGTTGGTCAAAATAAGGTTATTTGATTAATTTCTAGAGTTAGAAAGAAAATTTAAAAAAGTAATTTAGTCTTGATTTTTACCTTGATGAAATATGCATGCTTTATACACTAACACTTAGGATTCAAAGACAAAATTTTTATGCCTTATATAAAAAAAAGAAAAAATACATATATTTATATCAAAAAACCTCTGATTACACTGGGCATTTGTGCCTCATAAAGCATAAGTATTCACGCCTAAAGTGGTTTATATAATAAAATTTTAGTTCTGTGGCCTTCTTTGCTCGAGTCCTTAAGTCCTTCCGGTGTTTTCTCACTCGGTGCCCTAAAACCATCTGGTTTAGGAGTCACCACTTAAAGGCTCGCTACATGGGCATATTAGAAAGCCTAATAGAACTATGAAATAATTTCACAAAAAATATAAAAAAAGAAAAGAAAATAAGGCATAAGAGTTAAAGTTATAGAACCCCAAGTCAAATTTTCACGATCACAAGGTGTATATGACTTAGGGTAAGATAATAGACTAGATGAGAAATACAATTTGACTCCTTATCTTAATTGATAACAAATTCTTGAATAGAGACTAAACTTAGGAATGACTAAGTTTTGATAATCCAAAATACTTATAGATTACTTGATTTTACAATAATGCTTCAAATATTTTTCTCTTTCAAAATGTGCTTTCAAAATACTAACACTTTGTTTCTCTTTTTTTATGGATTTTGTGGGTATAATCCACTGAAAACCCTCACGAGATAAAACTCATCATCTAGGGAAAACATAGTGGCTTAACGGCTTGTTGCAGTGCTCACTGCAATCACGAGACCTGCGAAAGTGGTCTAATAATTTCTTAGGTTTAGTTTTGGTATTTTGCTCGAGGACGAGTAAAAGATAGGTGCGGGGGGTGTGATTGTACATGTATTTTGCTTTCTTTTCTTTACACTCCAACATTTTTCGTGTAACAAAACTGCTATTTTTTTATTTTAAATGTCTATTTTACAGAAGATAATCATGAGGAGAAAGAGGATAAATTCAAATAAATACCAGTTAAAATCTGATTTAACAGGATCTATTTAGTTAGCAGAAGATGATCCCAGATTCAGTCAGTTAAATTTAAATCTAATTTTGGTGAGTCAATTTGGTTAATTTAAAGATCTATGAGGAAATCACCACAAATAAAGAATTGAGGCAAATGTTTAGCTGACAATCAGAGCAAATCAAAGAGATAACACCTAACGAAAATCAGTTAAACTCAGATTTCTATGAATCCATTTGGTTAACTAAAGATCAATGAAGATATCATCAAATCCAGAGAATAAATCAAGAAATCAAATGGATAAACGGACGTAACCAGACATCAGGGAGATCCATTCCTAGGATGTGGCCATTTGTCCACATCCGGCCATGGATGCGCGACTCTGTTACAAGCAATGGAGAGCATTTGCTCCCCTTATTTGTATACTTTTCTCCTTATCACATTTCTGCTATAAATATGATTGAGTTCAAACCTGCACATAGAAAATATAAAATTTTAAAATTACAAAATAGAAGTGCAAGTACTCAATACTACCGCAACAGCAAAGTGGCTATGTGGGTCGTGATCCACAAGGAGGGACTAGCGATGGAAGTTTTTTGTAAGTTCTCTTTAGTTCACAAAAAATAGTTAAAGTTCTTCTTTCAGTTCTTTAAAATAAAAAAAACAAGTTATGTTAAATTGTTAAGAAAGTGGTAGATTGAGAAGGTGGAGAAAAATAGAAAATAATTTTGTACAAAGAAAGTGAAAATAATGAATAGAGTTGAGAGATAGTGATGTTGGCGATCTAAACTAAAAATTAAAAAAAGAAAGTTAAACCCTAAAAAATACTTACTTGCCTCTTCGGGTGCCTGCTTACCTTCAACCCACATCGATGATGTACCTTTGTTTGAAGGAGAGTGAAGTATGACAAAAAGGATCTTCCCCATTCTCGATTTACATTACGAAATGATAGGGCAAGCTACACTACTATAGGAATGGCTATCCATCACCATAAGCCATCAATGGCACTTGCAAGGGCAAGAAAACTTCGAGGCTATCGGAGTCATTTGGATTCACAAACACACAAGAGGGAAGCAAACAAAAACAAGAGTAAGAAAAAAAGAAACTTTGATATGATTCAAATAATAATGAAAGAAAAGACTTACTTACACCTGTGTCACCCTCAGTACAAGCTTTCCTTTCATTCCTCCATGAAACTATCCTCTCCTTTCAGTTACATAAATAAAACAAGAATTACATAAAAGAAAATAAAAGAAAACCTAAGTTATAGACTATAGAATAGCGTAACTTCTACTCTCTGGTTGATTGCTCTGCTTCTGATGGTGGGATATTTATAGGATAGAAATGGATAAGAAAATGAGTTGAAAGATAGGGGGAGCTTGCTATTTCTGAATTTAAATCCTCTCCTTATCTCCAAACTTGATTTGATGTGAATATTCAATTCTGATTTGCAACTTATTGGCGTGTTAATTTCTGAATATAACTTATCAAATGATAGAATTATTAACAGCGATCAACGTAAGAGTTGTAGCCCTTTAAGTCTTCTTTCTGGATCATCTTGAATAATCAGATTGAGCTTCAGTAACGAAAGTTATGATTAAAATACTAAAATATATTCTGTCTGAATTTGAGTTCAAATTGCTTCATCTTATCCGTCGATCTTCTCTCTATCTATTTATCCCTTTGAATTTTGAATTCAGCATTAGATTTGATGATCTATCTCTTTATCCTCAGTAAAACTGATAGGGTCTTCTTCTATTCTTTTTTTTAATTTGAATGATATTATCTCATCTGATATACCCGGTCTACAGATAAGATGGCCTTTAGAACCTCTAAATTTGAATCAATCTCCTTTCTTTTGAACTTATAGATTTAATTAGATAAAACTATCAATCTTTTTTTTTTGCTTTATTATCCTACACGTCATTAAATATGAAAATATATTAATAGCAAAGTTTTATTTAAATAAAAATGCAGAAGTGTGACACATATGGTATGAAAATATACAACGCATGTGTGTGATCAAAATACTGCAAAATTCTCAGAGTACAAGGGAATGATCAAGTAGAGAGTAAAAGTTAGGCTATTTTATAATTTGTAACCTAGGATTTTTGTTTTCTTTTATTTAATTTTTATTTTATGGAGAGGAGAAGAGAGTTTCATAGAGGAATAGAGCAAAGTTTGTACTGAGGGTGACACCGGTATAAGTAAGTCTTTTCTTACATTACTATTTGAATCAAATTGAAGTTGCTTCACTCTTCTATGTCTCTGAATCCAAATAACTCTGATAACCTCGAAGTTGCCTTGCCCTTGCAAATGTCGTTGATATCTTATGGTGATGGAAAGCCATTTCTGTGGTAGTGTAGCTTGTCCTTTTATTTTGTAGTGTAAATCGGGAATAGGGAAGATCCTATTTATCATACTTTGCTCGCCTTCAAACAAAGGTACATCAATAATACGGGTCCAAGGTAAGCAGGTGCCGAAGAGGTAAGTAAGTATTTTTTTAGGGTTTAAATTTTTATTTTAATTTTTAGTTTAGATCACCAACATCACCATCTTCCAACTCTTTTATTCATTCTTTTAGTGTCTTTGTATAAATCTATTTTCTAATTTCTCTTCCTTCTCAGTCTATCACTTTCTTTCTAACTTAACTATAACTCTTTTTTCATTTTCTTTTCAAGAACTAAAAGAAGAACTTTAACCATTTCAAGTGAACTAAAGAAAACTTACTAAAAAGCTTCTATCGCTACTTCCTCCTTATGGATCACGACCCGCATAGCCACTTGATATAGCGGTAATATTAAGCACTTGCACTTTTGTCCTATATTCCTGAAATTTTGTATTTTCTGTGTGCAGGTTTGAACTCAATCAACACCCCAAGGACTTAAGGACTCGAGTAAATAAGGACATAAAACTAAGAATTTTATTTATTATATGAACCACTTTTAGACGTGAATACTTATGCTTTATAAGTCACAAATCTCCAGCTTAATCAGAGGAATTTTTTTGATATATTTTTTCTTTTTCTTTTTCATTTTTTATAAGGTACAAGAATTTTTGTTTTTTAACCCTAAGTGTGTGAGTGTATAATATATGCATACTTCATCAAGGTAAAAATTAAAACTAAATTACTTTTCTAAATTTTCTTCCTAACCCTAGAAATTAAGCCAATAATCTTATTTTGATCAAGTACAAGAAATCCTAATTATGTTTCTCCTATTCCTTAAAATTAACTTAATTTCTTACAAAAAATAGGTCAAAATATTGTTTCTCTTTTTTAAAAAGTTTTTAAAAGCAAAAAAATGTTATTATTTTTTTAAATAAAAAGAAAACCTCTGTTATGTTAGAACCTTTTGAGACTCCCCGGCAACTTCGTTAAAATTTGGATTGAGGTAAAACCGGCATACAAAATATAGAATTTCAGAACTTAAGAATAGATAGTGCAAGGTATCAATACTACTGTGATAGCGAGTGGCTATGCGGGTCATGATTCACAAGGAGGGACTTGCGATGGAAGCGTGTTAGAAGTACTCTTTTAAGTTACTTAAAATAGTTTAAAGTCTTCTTAATTCTTTAGAAATAAAAGAGAAATAAGTTATGTTAAATTATGAAAATGGTAGATTGGAGATGGTGGAAAACTGAGTTAGAGAAAGAAATTAAAAGGGTGAAGAGTTGGTGATTGAAGGTGATCTAAACTAATAGATTAAAAAAAGAAAAAAGAAAACCTAAAAGAAATACTTACCTTCTTTGGCCAAATGCTTACCTCGAATGTTTGGCAGCGGTGTTAACTTGAAGTTGAGACGATCAGCGTATAGCCCATAAGAGTTGATTCTTGTCTCTTTTACATTACATCATCAAGACGATAGAAGTATGAAATGATACAGACTGACACTAAAATCCATCATCATGAGCTATCGGTGTCACCCGCAAAGGAAAGGAACTTTTAATGCTAAAAGACTCACTTGGATTGCAATTGGTACAAAAAGTCAAAAAGAAAAAAGAAGAACACAAAAACAAAGAATAAAAAATTATACCTTTTAATTGTATAAGAATGATGAAAGAAAGGAGGAAATTACATCGGTGTCACTCTCAACATAAATCTCTCTCTCTTACTAACATAAATCTCAGTCTAACCTATGCTTATAAAGAAATAAAAATTACATTAAAATAAAAACAAAAATTTACACTAAACTAGAGTGAAAACTAGATCCTTCTCTGCCTAATTGTTCCCTGTAGTCTTAGAAATCCCAGTATTTATTGGCAAAAACTAAAGGGGAGAGCGTCTGAAGATAGGGTGAGCAAACGCTCCCCCTTATCCATCCACTAGGTCGCGAATCTGTGGCCTAGATGTGGCCAACTGGGCCAGGGAGAGGACTTACATGATTTTGTCCTTTTTCCTTTTTCCAATAGGATTTTTTGTTTGATTTTCTGATTTCAACGATTCTCCTTTGATCGTCTAATTAATTAACATGATTATAAAGGTCTGTTCTAACTGATTTTTCAACTAGTTTTATCTTCTTTTATTTGCCCTGATTTGCCCTGATCCTTAATTTAAATTAATTCTTAACTAAGTCAGAATTTATATGGGCTCTTGGGCTTGTTTGCTTTTCATATTCCCTTGGTAAAGGCCTATATAATTTAAATGGTAAAAAATAATTAATTAGAAGAGTTTATTTAAAATAAAATGCAGGAATATAACAATAAATATGCAATATTAGTGACCAATCACACTCCCACACCTATCTTTTGCTCGTCCTTAAGTAAAACAAATAAAAATTGACATTACCTAATCTAACTTACTTTCTTAGGAATCACGGTTGCACTTAGCATGTGCAACAAGCCTTTAAACCACTAGGCAACCCCTAGGGGGATGAGTTTTGTCTCATAAGGGATTCAAATGGATTACACCCACAAAATCCATAAAGAAAAAGAAACAAAGTATTAGTATTTTTGAAAAGCATTTTGAAAATGAGAGAAAATATTTGAAGTATTAATGTAAGAGTTCAAGTAATTTATAATTTTAGGAAAATCGAATTTTTCATTCCTAAACTTAGTCTCTATTCAAAAACTTGTTATAAATCAAGGTTAGGATTGTATTTCTCATTTAGTCAATTACTTTACCCTAAGTCATATGCACCTTTGTGACAGTAAAATTTTAATTTGGGGTTCTTTAACTCTAACTCTTATGCCTTATTATATTTTTTATATTTTTAGTGGTATTATTCTTTATTTCTATTAGGCTTTCTAATCTGTCCATGTAATAAGCTTTTAGTCGGTGACACCCAAACTGGACAGTCTTAGGACACCGGGTGAGAAAACATCCCCAAGGACTTAAGGACTCAAGCAAATAAGACCACAAAACAAAGGATTTTATTAATTATATGGATCACTTTTAGGCGTGAATACTTATGCTTTTTGAGGCTCAATTACCCAGCTTAATTAGAGGAATTTTTTTGATATATTTTTCTTTTTCTCTTTTTTTTCTTTTTTTATAAGCATAAGAATTTTTGTTTTTAAACCCTAAGCGTGTAAGTGTATAAAGTATACATGTTTCATCAAGGTAAAAATTAAGACTAAATTACTTTTTTAAATTTTCTTAATAATCCTATAAATCAAATAAAAAATCTTATTTTGACCAAGTATAAGAAATCCTAATTATGATTCTCCTATTCCTTAAAATTAACTTAATTTTTTGCAAAAAATAGGTCAAAATATTGTTCTCCTTTTCAAAAAGCTTTTAAAAGTAAAGAAAATGTTATTTTTAAATAAAAAGAAAACGTATGTTATGTTAGAAACCTCCCACATACCTATCTCTTGCATTTTCCTCAATGTATGAATGAATACATGAAAAAGAAAAAAGGGAAGAACAATATTACCGTAAGGTGGTGGCCCCGGTGGTGTCCACATTGGTTCAAGCGTTACTACCTGATCAAGATAATGTGGTGGTTCACGGAACCCACCTTTATTGACCTCTTTTCTTTTTACTTATTTATAATCTCCAATATGAATAGGATCATGTGAGACCCTATCATGAAAATTATTCTCTTCATATGACCAGTCTTGAAAAATCATTACGGAGTCATTATGGTTTATACCTATGTCTAACAAAGAAATGTGATATGATGAATTGAATGATTTGGGCTCTGAAATGAAAGGAACGGGAACCATTACTGACTCAGGAATAAGACTCAAGTGAAGTTTAGGTTCAAGATTGGTTTTGGTTCAAGAGTTGCCTCCAAATCAAAGAAATGAAATTCACGTTCTTTCCCATCAATGTAATGTAACTATCCAAAATTGGTGATTCGATTTTAGATCTATGGGTATGGGAATAAATGTTGGCTCAAAAAATTGGTCCAAATTGGGTAAGGATACCAGAGTCAACATAGATTCGAAGATGGAAACTGAATCACAAGGTTAGGGATTGGGTTCACATTCACATTCAAGTTCAATCTCATTGAATGGAAAGCTTGCTAATTTGTTTAAGGTTTGAAATTAGTCAAGTTCAAATTTGTGTGATGAAATTGACTCTTGGTTAAAATCTCCAAGACACCATGATTCTTGGTTTTCATCATTATGGCTAAGATAATTGGGAATGGTCGAATATGTATTAGGTAGAGTTTCCTCATTCCTATCTTTCACTATGTTGATCAAATGATTTGTGCTTCTAGCCTATTGACAGATTGGAAAAAAATTATCTTGAATCAGGTTTTTCATACTCCTATCTGAGTCCATAAGTTCTTCTTCTTGTTGTAGGACTTGAAAAATGGAGTAAAGACCTTAGGTTTGGAAGTTTTGTAGGAATTGTGAGTCCATCATTTTCAGCTTATGTTCTTGAGGCTCAATCATGGATTATATACTCTTAATCACCTCAGTTGATCATGACTAAAAAAATTAGAAGCTGAATGTTGGAATGGTGGTTCATAATATAGCTCGGGGAAGTTATTTTCTCACTGACTCTTGGAAGTTGTATCCCCATTGACTCTATGAAGAGTAGTTATGATTGTTCCAGTTTTGTTTTTAATTTTAGGATCGGTGCATATATTGATTCGGATAAGACCAATCCAGCATCCTTGGTTGGTTAAAGTTATCATATGCCAGGTTGATAATATCCGAGTTAAAAGAGGTCGGGGTAAAGTATAGATCACTATATGCATAGGAATAATTTTGATTATAATTCATATCACCAAATGTCAAAAATAAAAATAAAAAACAAGCAAATAAACAAAAAAAGAAAGAAAAAAAATCTAGCCTAGGTTAGGGTAGACATTAGACCTAGATGACTCTTAACTGGTTAGATTATCCACGGGTGGTATATTGTAGAATCTGATCAGAAGTTAATCGACCAGATTAGGGCAAGATTGGTGAGAGGCATTCGCGCTAAAAGTGACGGACGTAATTAAACCAAACCACTAGTTGTCGAGTTTTCGCCTCTTAATCCCTGACCTTTGACACAGTTTGGCAAGAGTCAAATTCTAATCAACTTTTCCCTTAGGCCAATTCCCTATTGAGTTCAAGATGTCCCTAGGGCCAACGTCTACTCAGCTTTAAGTTAGGCTTGGGCTAGTGAGTGAGGAGAATGTTATGGGCTAAGGGAGGTAATGTCTTCCCATCTTATCTTGTTCATAGGACAAACCCTTAAATCAATTTAGTGGAACGTGTACATGTATATGAAATGCAACACTTAAGCAATGTAAACAATTCAAAAGTGTTTCTATACTATATGCTATGCACACGTACCTTTACTCCAGCACTCTTCAACAGTAATATAGAATATAAACAAAATTAGACAAATGCCTAAATGCAAAATATAAACCATTTTTAGCATTTAACAAACATCACATTACTGTTGACTTAATTTAGTATGCAGATTAAGTTCAGTAGGAAAACTAAATACTGCAGAATACAAAATTTTCAGCACAAGCTACCTGTAATCAAACAGAGTGAGTAGTTCACTCTGATTGCCACGCAAGCACGGCTATGGCTGCATTTTCGCGGCAAATGTAGAGAGCAACTGTGCTCTGCTTTTTAGAGCAGAGACATAATGTCGCTATTTATGTCCTGCAGCTGTTAGAATGCAGAATTTAGTACCTACACATCAAAACAAAGAAGAAAGTTAACCAAAATGAAAAAAAGAGTTACTTACCGTCTCTTCCCAGCAGCGGCGCAAAAATTTGATTGAGAAAAACTTGCACACAAAAAATACAGAATTTCAGAATTTAAGAATAAAAGTGTGCAAGGTACTCAATGCTACTGTGATAGAAGTGGTTATGCGGGTCATGATCCACAAGGAGGGACTTGCGATGGAAACGCGTTGTAAGTTCTCCGTTAAGTTACTTGAAAAGGTTAAAAGTTTTCTTTATTCTTTAGAAAGAAAAGGGAAATAAGTTATGTTAAATTGTAAAAATAGTAGATTAGAGAAAATGGTGATTTAGAAAAATAGAAAACTGAGTTAGAGAAAGAAAAAAAAGAGTAAAGAGTTGGTGATTGGAGGTGATCTAAACTAATAGATTAAAAAAAAAGAAAATCTAAAAGAAATACTTTCCCCTTTTGGCCAAATGCTTACCTTGAATCTTTGGCGATGGTGTTACCTTGAAGTGGAGGCGATCACCATATTGCTCATAAGAGTTGATTCTCGTCTCTTCCACACTACATCATCAAGACATCACAAGTATGAAATGATACAAAATGAGACTAAATCCATCGTCATGAGCTATCGGTGGCACTCGCAAAAGCAAGGCTCTTTCGATGCTTTCAGACTCACTTGGATTTCAATTAGTTCCAAAAGAGGAAGAGTAAAAAAAGAAGAGTAAAAAAAGAAGACGAACACGAAAACAAAGAATAAAAATTTGTACCTTCTAACTGCATATAGAAATGATGAAAAAAAGGAGGAGGTTACATCGGTGCCACTCTCAACATAAATCTCTCTGTTTACTTACATGAATCTCAGTCTAACATATGCTTACCAAGAAATAAAAATTACATTAAAATAAAAATGAAAATCAACACTAAACTAGAGTGAAAACTAGCCTAAGAATCCTTCTCTACCTAATCGTTCCCTGTAGTCTCAGAATCTCAATATTTATAGGCAAAAACCAAAAAGGGAGAGCGTTCGAAGATAAGGGGGAGCAAACGCTCAACTTATCCATCCACTTGGCCACGGATTCGCGGCTTTAGCCGCGGATCTGTGGCTTGGATGTGGCCAACTAGCCACATCTAAGGGAACAAGATACATGATTTTGTCCCTTTTCCTTTTTTCCAATTGGATTTTCTATTTGATCTTCTGATTTCGGTGATTCTCCTTTGATCTTCAACCTTAACCAACTTGAATTGTAAAGATCCATTCTAACTGATTTTTCAACTGATTTTATCTTCATTGATTTGCCCTAATTTGCTCTGATTTGCCTTGATCCTTGATTTGAATTATTTCTGAATTATGTTAGAATTTATATGTGCTCTTATGCTTGTTTGCTCTTCCTTTTCCCTTGGTAAAGGCCTGCACAATTTAAATGATAAAAATTATTAATTAATAAATCTTATTTAAAATAAAATGTAGGAATATGACAGCGAATATGCAATATCAGTGACCAATCATATTATTCTTGTCAAATCGGTGTCAAAGGTTGGGAATTGAGAGGCAAAACCTCGATGAGCAATGATTTGGCATAATTAGGCACGTTGCTTAGGCATGGATATCTCCCACTGGTCTTGCCCCTACCTGGTCGATTAACTTGCGTTCAGATTGCTGTAATATACCTCCCGCAAACAGTCTATCTAGTTAGGAGTCATCAAGATCTAATGCCTACCCTAACGTAGGCTAGATTTTTCTTTCTATTGTTTGTTTATTTATTTATCTTTCTTTGTTTATTTTTGTCAGTTTGTGTGAATGGATTATAACAACAATTCTTTCAATTTTAATAGTAATTCATATTACACCCCGACCTCTTTTCGGATAACACCAACCTGGTATTTCATAACTTTAACCAATCAAGCATGCTAGATTGGTCTTATTCGAATCATTATATGTCTCAACCCTGGTATTATGAATAAGATTGGAATGACCATCTAGTTGAAAAATTAAAATATCGTGTAGCTTAGGGCTAATGGGTCATCCACGAGGAGAGATGTGATGTAAGCGTTTTGGTATATTTATGAAAAACAAGTTGTAGTGTTTATGTTTTTAAGAAGAAAAGAAGAAGGATAGTAGATAATTGATAAAAAAAAATTGAAGACATAGAATGGTTTTGGAAAAGATGATTTTAAGAAGATTTTGAGAGGTTTGGTTGCGTTTTTAATAATGAAAAAAATCCGAGCTCACTAATCTTCTACTCAACTACTTACTTTTCTGAAGAAAGTTTTAGTGCCTCACTTTTATCATAGGCAAAATATAAAGTTTTCTTTCAGTGTTCAAGTAAAACAAATGAGATGATTTTATTTTAAAACTAAACACTTTTTTCTTGACATTAAGTTTGAAAATAGAATGTTAAACCATCAAGCGAATGAGCAAGAATGGGACAAAAATTATTTTGAAATAGTTGTGTTTTTGAAACAAATGTTTTAAGTTCAAGACCTATCCTCATGTGCCTTTAAGGGCAAAGCTTGACTTAGGCATTCTTATGATTCAAGTGAGTTGCTTCTATAAAAACTGATCAAGAGAAGAGGGGTAGAGGAGAATGATTAGTGAGCCCACAAAAATATTTAGCTACTCATAATCGATGTAAAACAAGACATATAATTTATGCGTAATATATCAGGGAGAGGGAGAAGAAGAGAGGTCCTGATTCTTTATTGATGTCACTGCAACATCGGATTCAATCACTCTTTCTCTCTCTCACTTGTGGCTAGACTTGGCAAGAACAAGAACAAGAACAAAAGAAATTACAAACATATTGCAACTACCTAACATAAATCATGACCTTAAGAATAATAATTTTACATCCTAGTCTTTGTCCCTTTCTTCATAAAAATTGACGGTATTTATGGGGGAAAATTAGAGGGAAGAGTAGTGATTAAATAGGGAGAGCAAACGCTCCCCTTATCTCTCTAACAAAGCCGCGGATCCACAGCCTGAATGTGGCCAATTGGCCACATACAGGGAGGGGAGCTTCAAGATTTTCCCATATATTCTTTTATCCAATTAGATTTCAGCTTTGATCTTCTGGTTTGACAATTTTTATATTGATCTTCAGTTAACCAACTGGATCAATGAAAATCCGAATTTAACCGGTCTCCATTTAGTCTTATCTTCCCTGATATGTTTTGATCTTCAGCTGGAATTGTATTTATCTTCCTGAATATTTGTCCCAATCTTCGATATAGATTTAAACTCAATTAAATCAGAATTAAAGTGGGCTTTTGTGCTCGTTTCTTTTCCATCTCCCTTGGTAAAGGCCTGCACATTATTTATACAAAAATAAGATTAAAAATAGAGTTTATTATAACATAAATATGGGAAATATAACAACAAATATGCAATATCAGTGACCAATCACACCCCCATACCTATCTATTGTTGGATCTCTTATTTTGATGTTTTGATGATAACAACATAAAATATGTGTACTAACATCTTTGCAGTATTCAAAGCTACGTTATCTGCTCATCAAGCTCATATATTTATGTATCAAGGCTCAAGTGAAGATTCAAGAAGATTATTGAAAACATATAATAGTTATAATGTTGTAAATCTTATGTTTCATATCTTAGTTATTATCGTTAAATCCTTGAACACATGCACACTCACACACACACACACATACCCTAGTGCACATCCATATAAACCCATATGTATCTTGTTTATGCACTACCATGTATATATTAGTCGACTTATATCTTGATCCATTCGACTAATGCTTCCTACATAACCTAAACATCTTCTGGCACTCTGTCCAATAGACTGAAGGTTTGGACTAGTAGATCGATAGTTCACAGAATAGTGTTATTAGTCGACTGATGCACCATTCACAATTGACTGATATGGCAGTTTATAGTTGTTGTAATTCTGATCTTCTGATACCTATTCCCTCCTTTCTAATAGCTATTTTCTTGAATTTTGATATATCCAATAACTAGTTTTTAGTTACCAAAATCCCTATAAATTGATAGGGATTTTTGGACTTTCATTTACACATTTCATCCTAAGTTCTTAACTTCAAAAGTTCCGAATTTCTGTCAAAAAATCATATACTCTCTCATTTTGCCTAAATCCACGTCCAAATACTTGTTAGGAAGAAGTAGAATAGAAACCCTATTAGCCACAACAAAGAATCATTTGCACTTCACATTCAAGGGTTGAACGTTGATTGTAATCGGTGAAAGGTAAAGATCCTCTCAGTGTAGAGAAGAGGTGTACATCATTAGCAAGGTTCTTTGTCAATTAGTGCACTTGTACTGATTTTGTAGTTCTTAAAATCAAGGATAAGGAAAATCTCAAGCGGGACTGCTTGAAGATTAGATGTAGGTCTGGAGGACCGAACTAGGATAAAATCTTTGTCTTTGAGATTGTCTTCTTATTTTATTTCTGTAATTGATATTTACTCTTAAAGTTATTAATATTTCTTGATAAGTTTATTATAAACTCTAATCACTTTTTCTTTAGTGTTGTAGTTGCCATATACAGGATCCCACATCTGTTGCTTGTTCTCGAGCAAAAACTCAAAAGTCAAAGTTATTGGGCCACTTTCGCAGATTATGCTACTGCATTGAGCAGGTGTAGCAAGCCTTTAAACCTTTAGGTTACCCCTAGAGGACAAGTTTTATCTTGTGAGGGTTTTCAGTGGATTACACCAACAAAATCCAAAAAGAGAAATAAAGTATTAGTATTTTGAAAACACATTTCGAGAAGATGAGAAAATTTTTGAAGTATTATTGTAAAAATTCAAGTAACCTATAAGTTATAGGAAAATCAAACTTTTCATCCTAAACTTAGTCTCTATTCAAAAACTTGTTATTAATCAAAGTAAGGAGTCAAACTGTATTTCTCATCTAGTCTGTTATTTTACCTTAAGTCATATGCACCTTCGTGTTCATGAAATTTTGACTTGGGGTTTTCTAACTCAAACTCTTATGCCTTATTTTTTATATTTTGGTGGTATTATCCCTTAGTTCTATTAGGCTTTCTAATCTACCCATGTAATGAGTCTTAAGTCGGTGACTCCCAAACCAGATGATTTTAGGGCACCAGGTGAGAAAACACCCAAATGACTTAAGGACTCGAGCAAACTAGGCCACAAAACATAAATATATTATTAATTACATCGGCCACTTTTAAGCGTGAATACTTATGCTTTATGAGGCACACATACTTAGCTTATTCAATAAATTTCTGATATATATATATATTCAAGCTTATCTAAATACCTTTTGCATAAATATCAAAGCTTCCTTAGGCCCAAGCATCTAGCTAATCAATAATTAGATTTGTTTATTTTTCATATATATTTATATACTTTTTTCTTTTTCTTTTTTTAATAAGTCATAAGAATCTATGTTTTTGAATCCTAAGTGTGTAAGTATAAAGTTTGCATATTTCATCGAAGTAAAAAATCAAGACTACATGACTTTTCCAAAAAAATTTTCTAACCTAGAAATCAAACGAATTATCTTATTTTGACTAAGTATAAAAAATCCTAATTATGATACTCCAATTCCTTATACTTGACTCAATTTCTTACAAAAAATAGGTCAAAATATTGTTTCTCTTTCCAATTTTTTTAATATTTTTTTATGTCATGTTAGTCATGTTGAACCCTCCCCCACACCTATCTTATGCATTGTCCCCAATGTATGAAAGAAATGTATAGATGCATGAAATAAAATATAAAAGAGGTGAAGTTACCGATAATCTTGGTCGAATGACCCATAGCCGTTTCACTTACCGGCACCGATTCCAAGAAATGTTTAAGGCATTAACCATTTACCTTAAAATCGTAAATCGTTCCCGTTCTTGTGGTGTAGATCTCTATCGCATCGTATGGAAACACGGTTTTCACGACAAATGGCCTGGTCCATCTTGATTTCTATTTCCTTGGACAGAGATGAAGCCTAGAGTTATAAAGTAAATTTTTTTCCAGAGACAAAAGTTTTTCTCATGATAAACTTATCATGAAAGACTTTAATCTGACTTTTTGTGATTTTTGCATTTTCATAGGCTTCATTTCTCAACTCTTTGAGTTCGGAAATTTGTAATTTTTGAAGGTTGCTGACCTTGTCTAAATCAAAATTTAGCTGCTTGATGACCCCTAAAGCTCGATGCTCTAACCCAGGCAGATGGCAAGCCTTTCCAAAGACTAACTTATATGGAGACATCCCCAGAATTGTTTTGAAAGCGGTCCTGTAGGCCCATAAGGCATCTACCAGTTTGGTGGATCAATCATTCCTATTTTGTTTCACAGTTTTCTCTAAAATAAGCCTAATCTATCTATTTGAGACCTCTCTCTGCCCACTAGTTTGTGGATGATATGATGTGGACAATTTATGAGTTTTGACATACTTTCGCATAAGAGCTTCAAAAGATCTATTGTAAAAGTGAGTGTCATTATCATTGAGATAGCACGAGGGATTTCGAAGCGCGAGAATATGTTCTCCTTAAAAAAACTTGATGATAACCATGGGGTCTTTAGTTTTGCTTGGAATGACTTCTACTTATTTGGATACATAATCCACAGCATCCAATATGTAATGGTTTCCAAATGAATTAGGAAAAAGTCCCATAAAGTCGATGCCCCAAACATTAAAGAGTTCTATTTTCAGAATTAGGTTAAGGGGTATCATGTTTCACTATAATATCCTTCCTACCATTTGAGATCTAGGGCACGTTTTACAAAAATCATAAGCATCTTTGAACAGTGGGCCATAGAACCCACTTTGTAGCACTTTTTCATTAGTCTTGCAGCGACCAAAGTTTCAACCGCATGCAAGTTCATGACAAAAGGACAGAACACTCTTATTTTCTTACTAGGAATGTGTCTCCTAATGATTTGGTTGGAACAGTACTTGAAAAGATATGGTTCCGCCCAAAAGAAATACCGGGGTTGAATAAGAACCGGTATACATCCTGTTTAGACCACTGAAATGGAGTTGATTTGCGACTAAGTAGTTCACTATGTCAGCAAACCAAGGTTCCAAAAAAAAACTAAAAGTTATTCATTGGGAAAGTCATTATTGATGGGTAATTCGTTGATAGTGAATTTGGGATGCGTGAGAGATGGTGAGCAATGACATTTTTTACGCCTTTCATATCTCGAATCTCGAGATTGAAATCTTGAAGAAGCAAGATCCAACGAATTAGTGGGGCCTTGGCATCTTTCTAAGTCATAAGGTATCTTAGCGCAGAATGATCAATGAAAATGGTGGTTTTGGATGCATGTAGGTAGGGACAAAATTTCTCTAATGCAAATACTGTAGCCAAGAATTCCTTCTCGGTTGTAGTGTAATTCAATTGCGCATCATTGAGAGTCATACTTAAGTAATAAATCATGTGCTGCTTATTATCAATGTGCTATCCTAAGACAGCGCCTATGGTAAAATCTGAAGCGTTGCACATGATTTCAAACGACTTTGATCAGTCCGGTACAGAAATGATAGGTGCAAAAATAAGATCATTCTTTTGCTTCTCTCAAGCTTTAACTGTCAAAAGTGAAAGGCACATCCTTAGCTAAAAGGTTATTTAAGGGTATAGCAATTTTGCTAAAGTCCTTAATAAAGCTGAGATAAAAACCAGGGTGTCCTAAGAAGGATCGGATATCTTTGATACATTTCGGCACAGGGAGCTTAGCTATAACCTTAATCTTCCCTTTTACCACTTCAATTTCATTCTTTAAAATTTTATAACCCAAGACAATTCCATGTCTTAACATGAAGTGGCGTTTCTCCTAATTAAGTGTTAGATTTTTCTCGGCACAATGTTGGAGGATGATTCGATATGGTGAAGACATTGATCGAATAAGTCTCCATAAATGGAGAAATTATCCATATATTTCTAAGAATCGTTCGACCATCTCGGAGAAAAGACTCAACATGCAACATCGAAACGTTGCTGGGGCATTGCACAGGCCGAAAGGCATTCGGCAATAAGCAAATATCCCAAGTGAACAAGTAAACGTGGTCTTTGCTTGGTCCTCTAGAGCTATGGGGATCTGATTGTACCTTGAGTAACAGTCTAAGAATTAGTAATACTCGTGGCTAGCTAATCGTTCAGGTGTTTGATCAATGAAGGGAAGCGAGAAATGGTCCTTACGAGTTACTGTATTGAACTTCCTATAGTTAATACAAACTCGAATATTTATGGGAAGTCGAGTTGGGATCAACTTTTTATTCTCATTTTTCACTACATTGAAACTGGATTTTTTTCGGAACCGCATGGATAGGATTAACTCATTGGCTGTCGAAAATGGGATAGATTATCCCATTGTCTAGGAGTTTAGAATTTCAGCACGAACAACCTCTTGCATTATAAGATTTAACCTACGCTGGGGGCCTCTCTTTGGTGTTGCTTCTTCATTGAGATGATTGTGATGTTAAACTATGACTGCACTCAAACCCTTAATGTTGGCCATGTTGGCCCAAAGGTTACAATCCCCGGGTTATGTGTTTTGATGATAACAAACCATATAAAAGCTATTTGGTACTAATAAAAGTTAAAGAATAAATTTTAGGTTGATACAGGTATTGATGGCTCAAGAGTTCTCAAGTATGGGATATTAGGGTCTATCTCAAACGTTGCTCAACATCAACTATCAGAGACTTCTACTTGTAGACTCATATAGTTTGTTTTGTTAAAGAATAAGTATATACGTTTGAAGATCAAATACACATGCACACAAATTCAATACGTTTGGTTTTTGGTTTAACCGGTTTTGGATTTCAAGTACTTATATCCGGTTTTGGATTTGAACTAGTTTTAGTTCTGCTAATCTGCTTGACACCCTTTTATATTTCTTATCATAACTTTTTATTCTTATATTCAAATAATATGATTTAACTTGCATTTCAAATCTAACTTTCAGATCTAAATTTCTTATTCAATAATCATTTTCAGATTTAAATGTTAAAGATGTCAAATATTTGATTGAACTCTGTTTTTGTTCTGCAAACAGCTTACAGTTTCTGATTTGACACCTGTCAGTGTTTTATTAATAACATTCTAATCTGAAATGATATTGTGTTGATTCTAGTCAAATTAAAACCAAGACTTAAAGTTTTACAAATTATTCCTATATACCTATTTCTGAATTCAGACGTTTGCAACCTGAAAACTATGTTCAAAGTTAACCAACAGTCTGCCAAATTGGCAGAATGGCTAATTTTCTTGAGGCTGATTTTTAACATGTTTTTAAACATGTTTAAGTTTAAAAAATGTGGTTAGCTGTACTAGAGGGTCAATTTCTTTCTCTTTTATTCAGGTAAAAGTTTTCTATGTTTACTCTTCCTAAATCCTATATAAAGGGGTCATTAGTGTGGAGGTTTTTACAACAACAAATTCAAAGATCAAAAGTTTTGAGTTTTCTTGAGAAAAAGCTTTTGTTTAAGTTTTGGGCTATTATTTTCAAAAAATTTTCTGAAAGTTTTTGGTTCTTAAAGTCTCTCTTCTCTTTTTATATCACTTACAAAACCTTGAGCTTCAATCTTATATATTATTCTCTAGGGTTTTTGTAAAGAAAGTTTTTCAAGATAGAGTTTGTGGTCTTTTGATCACGCAGTGCTTATTGTAATTGTTGCTATGCTACCTTTGAACTAGAGGATGTGTTGGGGAGTTGTGTACTCCATAGTGGTTGTAATTCCTTTGGTGAAAAGTTCTAGTGGGTTGAAAATCCTTCACGGTGGTGAAGGCGGGGACGTAGAGCGGTGACTCGAACCTCGAAACAAATCTTTTTGTTTGCGATTGATTTCTTGTGTCTCTTATCTACTCTATTTTTATTCATTTATTTTTGATCTATACTCTTACAACAAGATTGCATTGAGCACCTCAAACTCTTATCTAGAGGAATCACGAGGAAGAAGTTCAGAACCCTTCATGGGGTATACGGCTTCTAATCTTGCTTTAAGTGATCGTTTGCATTATCAAATTTTTATTTGCATTGAATTTTGATTTGATTAGTATTACACCTATTCACCCCCTAGGTGTAATTTCAATTGGTATCAGAGCGAGGACTCTAGTTTTTGGCTTTACAACCTTAGAGAGATCCTCTAAGTTGCTAATCACTATTTTCATATCTTCATTCATCCATTAGTAAATATGGCCGATAACATTAAGACCCCACCCAAATTTGATGGACTTAACTTTCCCACATGAAAAGTTAGGATGAACATATTTTTGCAATCTCTAGGAAGCCGAGTTGCTAAGTTTTTGACCAAGCCCTATCGTGCACCCGTACGTGAGGAGGACACTTGGTCCGATCTTACCTCCAAGGAAGTTGATGCAAATTCGAAGGCTCAAAATGCCTTACTTTTAGCATTAAATGAGGATGACTTAACACGGGTTATCTATTGCAAATCCGCCTATGAGATTTGGCAACACTTATTGGTCACTCATGAGGGAACATCACAAGCCAAGAGAGCTAAAATTGATCTCTTGCGTTCCCAATATGAAAGTTTTAGAATACAAGAAAATGAATCTATTGATGATATGATTACTAAGTTTACTAAACTTACAAATGCTCTTGCTTTTCTAGAAGAGCTTTTCTAGGTGATGAAATCAACAACGACCAAAAAGAGTGTAAGGTGATTCATACACTCCCTTCATCATGGGAAATCAAAGCTACCACCTTGAAGGAATTGAACGACAAAGACGAGATAGAGCTCATCAGTCTTATTGGTAACTGTAAGACTCATGAGATGGAGAAAAAGGCTAGAGAAATAATGGCGCCTCAAAAGAAAATTCTATTGCTTTCAAGTCTACCTTCACCATCTCCGATAATGAAGAAGATAAAGAGATATCTCTTCTTGTGAGAAATGTAAAAAGAATGTACCACAAGAAAAAGCTCAACCATAGAAGGCGATGGGAAGGGAAGGAGGAGAAGAAGATCACATGCTACAACTGTCAGAAACATGGACACATCATGGTCGAATGTCCAGATTTCAAGAACAAGATATCTTCCTCCATGAGGCAAAAGAAGCCGTTTGTAAAGAAGGCATTCAAAGCCACTTGGGATTCAGAAAGTGAATCCGTAGATGAAGTTGACACGGCTAACATGTGTTCCATGACAAACACACCTAAGGTAAATTCTGAACCATCTTATGATGATATTGAAATAAGCAAAGAAGAGTTATTACAAGCTTTCATTGAACTTTTAGAAAATTATGATTCTAAGAAGAAAGATTGTTTAAAATTGAAAAAGGAAAATGAAATGTTTAACAACCAAATCGCTATTCTTACAAAAGAAAAAGATGAATTATCTTCCACTATTATTTCAACACAAAGAGATTTTGATGCTTACAAGGTTTCGTGTAAAGCTAAGTTTTCAAGATTGATAAAAATGAAATTTCTTCCATAAAAACTAAAATCAACAATTTGGGAAATGTTTTAAAGGAATGTGAGTTCAACAAAGCTAACTTAGAAGACATGTTTTCAAAGAAAAATGCTTCAAAGAAATACATTCATATTACACATGCTCACACACACACCAAGCATGTTCATAAACCACATGTTCACCATGCTTATAAACCACATAATCACCATGCTCATAAACCATATGTTCATCATGCACATCATGCTTTCAAGTATGGAAGATTTAATAAATGTAATTATTGTGGCCAAAATGGTCATCTAGCTAAATTTTTTTATGATCGTATAAATGGTACTAATAATCATGTTTGGTTTAGGAAATGTGCTAACCCCCGTGGACCCAATAAGATATGGGTATCAAAATTAACCCCTATTGTATTTGATGTAGGTCTGGGCTCTCACTTAATGTGAGAGTAATGGTGCCTTGATTGTGGATGTATTTGAGCTTAATGGACACTACATTGGATTCATCACTTTCAAGGATGTTTGGTGGGAGTACCACCATGGTTTAGAGTCCTAGAGATGAGCCATATTGGTTTGGTAACTATCTCCAACTCCCATTTTGATTACATGCTTTCATATAAATATTTTTAGCATATTTTGGTTTAAATGTTCAATATGATTGATCATGTTTAGATTTATGTTTATGGTTTTGTACATATTTTATGATAATGTATTGTCTTCATGTATATGTTACTTTTGTCTAAACTAATAGATATACATGTACATCCTTGAGCCACTTGCCTTCATGTAATATACTTTTGTGGACTCGTTTATGTTTGGATATGTATGTATACTCTAGTTTATACAAAACATACATATGTCTTAAAGTTTGATTTAGTTTGATGAAAATTAAAACTTTTATGTGTTTCATGTTTGTAAAGGAATTTCATATTAGCTTCAATGCCTATTTCCATGATTATGTTTTTTTACATTACTCTTTTACACTCTATGTTTGTGTTTACTCATGATTTTTATTTCATGAGCATATATGTGCTTTATAGATTTTGAGTGTTAATTATTGTGTGACTTTCATGTTTTCATGGGATATATGATTTGGTTTCATGTCTTGAAGGATTTCATACTAGTTTTTAAAACTATCTTCATATTCTTCAAATTGTAGTGATTTTCATCTATACTAAAATATTTTCAACTATTTTTGAAAACTCTACCTTCAAAGGGCGGTTGATGGGTGACCATGTCTTGTATACCCTTCTTGAATATCTTTTAAACTTGTGCATGAAAAGGGCGGTAGGTATGAGTTATACACTTGATCCTCATTATATTTCTATTGTATCAAATTGATATTTCATATGTTTGTATGCTCATATGTATTTTTTATATATGTATGCCTCATATTTCAATTGGTAAATCTATACATACATATATATGATTTGATTGTGCTTGTTTCACATGTCTTTACAATTTTTTTAAAAAAATAAATTATGTTTGCTAAGCTTGATTTAGTTCATCATGTTAATTATTTTTAATTAGTGTCTATTAAAAGCTTTTACATTGTTTCTTTTAGTATTTCATAAAGGGGGAGAAAATTCTTATTTTTTAATCGGTTTTATGTAAAATTGGTATTGGTTGTATTTTAAATTTGTATCAGTTATATTTCCAAATTGGTATCTTACTCCCACCATTTATGATATAAAATACTTTGGTTTGATATATGCTAACATTTTCAATATTAGTATCAATGATCTTAAATTGGTATTATTCTCTATTTAGTCTCTTTATTGCAAAATGATTTAAGTGTTTATCTAAAAATTTGGTTTTTGCCTTCAATTGTATCAATATTTCTTAATTGGTATCAATATTTTTATCAAAATTTTTTTCAATTGCTATCAATATGTTTATCAAAATTTTTAAATTGGTATAAAAAACTTAAGTTTTGGTCTTTAAGTTTTGATGATATGACAATTGATTATTTTTTCTTAGCCCCTCTGTTGATGATTGACAAAAAGGGGAAGAGATATTTGAGTTTATGTATGCATATATGCATGTTTATATCTTGTTTATGCATATATTGTTTATTGGTTGTTTTCTAACCCTTTTGATGTATGACAAAAAGGGTGAGAAGTATTTGTGGTTTCATGTTTTGGTTTCATGTGTTGTATATCTCATATATATTTTTTATATGTTCATGTTTCATGTTTTATACTTGATAATAGAATATCATTTGAGGAAGACTTTTTACCTCCTTCCTATATCTTATTTTACAGCTTATATGTTTTATCATCATCAAAAAGGGGGAGATTGTTGCTCAAAGGTTACAATCCCCGGGTTATGTGTTTTGATGATAACAAATCATATAAAAGCTATTTGGTACTGATAGAAGTTAAAAAATAAATTTTAAGTTGATAGAGGTATTGATGACTCAAGAGTTCTCAAGCATGGGATATTAGGGCTAGCTCAAACGTTACTCAACATCAACTATCAGAGACTCTTGCTTGTAGACTCATATAGTTTGTTTTGTTAAATAATAAGTATATACATTTGAAGCTCAAATACACACACACAAATTCAATATGTTTGATTTTTGGTTTAACCGGTTTTGGATTTCAAGTACATATATCGGGTTTTGAATTTGAACCAGTTTTAGTTCTCCTGATCTGCTTGACGCCCTTTTACATTTTTTATTATAACTTTTTATTCTTATATTTATATAACATGATTTAACTTGCATTTCAAAGATAACGTTCAGATCTAAATTTGGTATTCAATAATCATTTTCAGATTCAAATGTTAAAGATGTCAAATATTTGGTTGAACTCTGTTCTTGTTCTGAAAATATCTTACAGTTTTTGATTTAACACCTGTCAGTATTTTATTGATAACTTTCAAATTCGAAACGATAATGAGTTTATTCTAGTTGCATTAAAATGAAGACTTAAAGTTTTACAAATTATTCCTATACCTATTTCTGAATTCAGACGTTTGCAACCTGAAAACTATGTTCAAAGTTGACCAACAGTCTGCCAAATTGGCAGAATGGTTAATTTTCTGGAGGCTGATTTTTAACATGTTTTTAGAACGTGTTTAAGTTTAAAAAAATATGGTTAGCTGTATTAGAGGGTCAATTTCTTTCTCTTTTATTCAGGTAAAATTTTTCTGTGTTTACTCATCCTAAATCCTATATAAAGGGGTCATTAGGGTAGAGGTTTTCACAACAACAAATTCAAAGATCAAGAGTTTTGAGTTTTCTTGAGAAAGAGCTTTTGTTTAAGTTTTGGGATATTATTTTCAAAAGTTTTCTGAAAGTTTTTAGTTCTTAAAATCTCTCTTCTGTTTTTATATCACTTACAAAACCTTGAGCTTCAATCTTATATATTATTCTCTAGGGTTTTGTAAAGAAAGTTTTTCAAGAGAGTTTTGTTGGCCCAAAGACCCATCACTCTAGTTTTGATGATGATTAACTCATGTAGTTAAAGTACTAATAATCTTGTGTTTAAATTAGTCTCAGATATTTGATCAAGATCTTAGTAGGTGTTTAGCTTCAACAAAGTATTCAAGTCAAGTTTTGGAGCTAGCATGTATTGATTCAAGAGCTTGTGCATCACGACCACACCAAGTACTCAAGAGGAGTCTAGCTCATGGATCATGGTTTGGACCAAGTCAAGAAGGAGAAGAAGACCCTCAAGAGAAGAAGATTTCTAAGAAGACTTGTGTCTAGGTTTATTTGTAAGCGTTAAGAATTTGTTTTTAGACAAAATGTAAAGGATAGGTTAGTTGGTCGATTGCTCAAGTATCATATACACTCACACAAAAGATTTAGATGTGTTTTCATAAAAGAATTTTCTTTTTTGGAAAATACCGATTTGTTTTTAAGTCTCTAAATATAACATATGTTTTTATCAAAACTTTATTTAGAGCTTAATGTCAAAAACTTAAATATTTCATCATATATGTGTAGTGAATCATATCCGTACACACTAAGCTTTAAAAGTGTTTAGAATATCTTGTTTTTGTATTTGAAAGAGTTTTGGAAAAATCGGTTTTCAATTGGAAAAATCGTTTTAGAAAAATACAGATTTTTGTTTGAGGCAAAACTTTCATATTACAAAAATAGTTCAATATGTTTGTAACATATTTTAATTTTTACTTAAACATGTTTGTATATCAAAGTATATTACTAAACTTATTTTTGTAGATTTTTAGAGAATTTATGGGATTTTATATAGGGTAAAATAACAAGTTTTTAATCCCTTAATATTGCTGGACCAGCCTTCTGCCGGTCGACCGCTCCGGTCGACCGATGTGCACAGACATGCACAGCTTGGGCCCGTCGACCGACAGAGAGTCTCTGCTCTCTGTAAATGGCCCCGGTCGACCGGCCGATCGACCGCTAGGTCATTGCCCAGAGTGCGGTCGACCGGCCGGTCGTCCGATCTTCCCAACGGTCGAAAAATTGACCGTTGGAGGTCGACCGACAGCAGCTTAGCTACTGATTTGGACCCCAACGGCTAGTTTATGGATGCCTATAAATTGGGGTTCCCTTGGGCTGTTTTCTACAAGATTTTTGGAGTGTTTCAAAGCCAGTTTTTTCAATCTATTGTAGAGGTTTTCGCCACTTGTTTTAGTGCTAATACTTTCATATCAAAAGGAGAGTTTTTCAAAAGTGTTTTGTAAAAGTGATTCTTTGAGTTTTTCACTGCCAAATCAATCCAAGTTTTTCTCACACACACTTGAGCTTTCCATTGCTATATCCATCCTAGATGAGAGTTGTTATGAGATTGTTTTTAGGTGATCAAAGTGTTTAGATCACCAAGTGTTCACTTTTGTATTTGAGGAGGCGGACTTGCGGTTCATGTTGTTTCGACTTCTAGTGAAAGCTCGGTGTAGAGGTGCGGCTTCAGCAAGCTTGTGTGCTTGCGTGTTTTATTCTTGCAGGAACAAGAGAGGGATTAGAGAGTCCCAAAGGAGTTCTAGTGTGAACTCTCTTGTAGGTGTTGCGGCACTGAGTGATCCGGTGGGATCATTTTCTAGTGGAAATCCTTCATAGTGTTGAAGGCGGGGATGTAGAGTAAGGGTGCTCGAGCCTCAAAATAAATCTCCCGTATTTGCGATTGCTCTCTCTATCTCTCACTTGTGTTTATATCTTGCATGCTTATATTGCTTTCATCTTTATATGCTTGATATATATTTGTGCTCATATTGTTATATGCTTGGGGATTGTTTGCTCACACTTGTATTCAACGAAGAGAGTCATAGCGACACCTCAACTCTTATCTAGAGGAATCTTGAGGAGATAGTCCAGAGCCCTTCACGGGGAATCCGGCTACACTCTTGTGTTATACCATGTGTGAAATTTTTAGTTTGCATAAATAGTTTTAATTCCGCATTAATTCACCATTAGATTAGCTAGTCACCTATTCACCCCCCTCTAGGTGATTTCAATTGGCATCAGAGCTTGGTGCTCTTGATTTGGGTCTAACCACCTTGAGTTAAAGATCCTCATTTATACATGTACACACACATGGATTTCATGTCACCTCCCACTTTTGATATTCTTAACATTCAAACTTGGAAGGTTAAGATGTCTTTGTAACTCAAAGCCCTAGGGTTCATGTTTACTTTGCCACTATTAAAGATTCATATTGTTTAAATGGCAAACATCTAGAGGCTAATGTAAAAGCCATCCATGCTTTAAAGTCAACCCTAAATTATGAATATTTATCTAGGGTTTCTAGCTTTGATTCGGCTTTTATAGTAAGGAACACTTTAGTCTACTTTGGCGAACAAGAGCAATATTATGCGGGGAGCAACTCGGATGATGGAAATGATACTTCCAACTTGTGCTACATGGTCCAAGGGGATAGCCCCCTTGAGGTAAACTCTGAATCTGAGTTAGAAGAAGATATTGACATGTCATATGTTGAGCTTGAATCATGTTATCAACAACTTCTAGAAAAATATGAGTTGCTTAAAAAGGATAATAAGAAATTGAAAAATAATTTAATTCCTTGTTAAAAGAAAAAGATTCTTTACAAGATAAATTGGAATGTATTTCAAAAGAAAACAAATTTTTGAAAAAGGATAATATTTCCTTGACTTCTAAACTGAATGATCTTGTGAAGGAAATACTTCTTTGAAAAATAGGATTATTTGGTGGAAAAGGAAAAACAAATTACTTGAAAGAAAATAACTCTTTAAAAAGAAAAATCAATTCAAAAGAAAAAGAAAATATTTCTAAAAGAAAAAGATTGTTGACCATGCTTTCATGCTACTACCATTGATAAAAATGAGATTAAAATTTTTAAAAAATAGAATAGATTGTTTGAGCTTAACTTTGAGCAATTGTGCATTTAACCATAATAGATTAGAAACCTTGTTTCAAACGAAATAAGCTCCACATGTTCATGCACATCACCCACGGTACACATATGCACACTTTGCACGTCATGATCATACTCATTCTCATGTGCATACTAGAGTGTACAAATGTACACATTGTGGCCGCAAAGGCCATTTGGCAAAAATTTTGTTATGATAAGTTAAATTCTATTAATTTTGCTAATAAAAATATTTGGGTTCCAAATAATACTAACCCCCGTGGATCCAAAAGAAAATGGGTACCAAAATTCTCACCTCTTGTGTTTGATGTAGGTGTGGGCTCTCACATGACGTGAGAGGATTAGTGCCTTGGTAGTGAATGCATGGGCTTGATGGACACTACAAATTGATGCATCACTATCAAGAAAGTTTGGTGAGAAGACCACCATGTTTTGGAGACTTAGAGCTTAGTGCATATAGTTTGATAACTATCTCTAAACTCCATTTAGTTTACATGCTTTTATAATTGATAATTTTTAGCATGTTTTTAGCTTTTGTGTTATAATAGTGACTGAACTTTTTCCTGCACACAAAATATGAATATTAGATCTGAGAATTAAAGGTGTGCGAGGTGCTCAATACTAATCCGCGGTAGCAAGGCTATGCGGGTCGTGATCCTCAGGGAGGGACTAGCGATGGAAGCGTTTGTAAGTTTTACTCAAAAAATTATTTATTTTTATTATTCGCAGTGGTATTTACAATGAAGTGGGGAGAAAAGAATTTGAGATAGATGGAATAGAGATCTAAACTAAAGAAAGAAAGAAAGAAAGATTACCTCTTCAGTCTGCTTACCTTTTTGAACCGTTTGCAATGATTTACCTTTTCTTGGAAGGCGTACAAGCATGGCGTATAGGATCGTCCGCCTTCCTAACTATGAAATAAAAGACAACTATGAAGACCTTTTCATCGCCATAGGCCATCAAGGGCTCTTCTTCGGCTAGGTATTCTCGAAGCAGTTGGTTCTCATGGTGCGCAAGACATTAGAGAGAAAAATAGAAGAAAGCAAACAGATACTTAGATACACAAGATTAAATAAAAATAAAAGAACATAAAATAATACAAGAATAAAAACAAACCTCGATTCGATTATTAAACAATGGTGGAAAAATAAAACTTACACCGACTGTCACCATTAGTACAAGTAGATCCCTTCCTCCATGAGTACATCATCTCCTCTCAGTTTTTACAAGAATAAATAAAAATTACAAAGGAGGAAAGAAAATCTAACCTAGAAGAAAGAAGAAAAAACCTAAACCCTAGCTTTTGGCCCTCTGCTGGACGCTGGACTTTTTGTACGTTGCACTGCAGTGGGTATTTATAGGTGCAGAATGTCGAAGAGTCCTGGATAAAGTTGCCCACGAAATCTGGTAGCCAGATAAGATCAGATTGCCGCAGAATTGCGGCTTTTGCCGCAGATCTGCGGCATTTCTGTGGAATCTGGCCACGCGCTTTGGCGCGTGGCTTCTTCTGGTCCATCCATTTGGGCGCCTGCTTCTGGAAGCTGCATCCTGGCTCTTTATCGTGGGATATGGATATAACTGGGAATCAAGTATCTAGATTTAGAATTCTCCCAATCTCTTTTGAATTAATTTCCTTATCTCTGCATCTTATCTTTGGCTTTTATCCTCATCTGCAAGAGTTTAGGGTTGGGTAGAAGTCTATCCTTCCCTCATCTTTGATATTTGCAACTTTAGCCCTTGTATATTTGCACTTTGACAATTGATATTTGCACTTTTGCACTTGGGCTTCAAATGTGGGCTTTTGGGCTTCATTAAGCTTTATTTATTATTAAAATAATAATTCGAGGCCTGCACACAATAAATAATAAAATATTAATAATTGTGCAGAATTAAATGAATAAATATGAAAATGTGATGGTAAATGTTATGATAAAAATGCACTTTTGACTACCAATCACACCCCCACACTTATATTTTTGCTCGTCCTCGAGTAAAAACAAAAAAAGAAAAGAAAAGAAAAATTAATCTAACCTAACTCACTTTCGTAGGAATCACGGTTGCACTTAGCGTGTGCAACAAGCCGTTAAACCTCTAGGTTACCCTAGAGGACGAGTGTTGTCTCGTGAGGGTTTTCAGCGGATTGCACCCACAAAATCCATAAAAAGAAAATATTTGAATTATTATTGAAGAGACTAAGTAGTCTATAAGTTTTAGGATCCTCATTTTTATTCATTCTTAGACTTAGTCTTTATAAAGTAAATTGTTTTCATTTTAGGTAAGGGTCAAAATTGAACTTCTAATATAGTCTTTTTCGTTACCAAAAATCATATGCATCCTTATGTTTTTACTAGGAATTCCTTAACTTGGACTCTCATGCCTCTATTTTTTTTCTTATTTTTTTTTAATATGTATAACTCATCTAATTTTCTTTCGTATAAGCATCAAGGCTTCTTGAGGCCCTCATACCTAACTAATTGGCTATTAGATGTGTTAGTACATATAAAAGTAATTTTTCTTAGTTTAGGCTTTCTAATCCACCCATGTAGCAAACTTAAAGTCGATGACTCCCAAACCGGTTGGCTTTAGGGCACCAGGTGAGAAAACACCCCGCGGACTCAAATTCGAGTGAATTAGGCCACAAAACTAAGGACTTTATTTTATTTACTCACCTTTAGGCATGAATACTTATGCTTCTTGAGGCACATGTATCCAGCTTAATTAGTGATTTTCTTTTTTTTTTATATATATGAGACACAAAGGTCTTTGTCTTAGAATCCTAGATATGCATTAGGTATGCACATTTCATTAAGGTAAAAATTAAGACTAACTACTTATTCAATTTCTCCTCCTATACCTAAAAATTCAATAACATATTTATTTTGACTAAGTTTTTAGAAATCCTAATCATGATTTCCTAATTCTTAAGATTAACTTAGATTTCTTTCAAAAGATAAGTCAAAATATTGTCCTTTTTATAAGTTTTTTTTTTAGATTTTTTTTATTAGCAAATTTTTTTGTTAGTTTCTACCTATGTTAGTATGTTAGTAAAGCCCACCCCCACACTTATCTCATGCATTGTCCTCAATGTATGAATGAATGCATATATGCATGAAAAAGAATAAGGGAAGGCGGAAGTTACCTTAGGGTGGTGGTTCCGGAGGTGGTCTAATTGGTCCACGAAATGCGGCCCAATCAAGATGACAGATAATTTGGTGGAACCCACCAGAAACTTTCCTTACATAACCCACTAAAATATATGTATAATCAATTTTTAGTATTTCCACCCCATCAAATTTCCAAATATAATAAATTTCAGAGTTAATTGTCTCAACCTCCTTGTCCCAAAATAGAGTATGAAAAGATGGAATTATTGACTTGGACATTATAGGTACGGTAACGAATACCGACTCAAGGAAGATGCTCAAATCAAGTAAGGGCTCAGGAGTCGGGCTAGGTTCAAGAATTGAGTCCAAGTCAAGAAATTGAAACTCAAGTCCACAATCTTCTTCCCACAATGGAATGTGACCTAATATGGGTGATATCTCTTTACTTCTAATATTAAGGAATTCTAGCTCATCGCCATACAATTCTTCAAAACTAAGGTCAACATCTTCCGTCAGAATTATACAATCAGTTTCAGAAGTAAAGAGATTGTGAGAATCTAGGTCGCATATCTCATTGGGTTCAATGTAATAAAAAGAACTTACCAATTTATCCATAGGATTTTCAAAGTTGCACAATTGGTCAAGTTCAATATGATCATCTAAAATGGGTGATTCAATTTCATTATGAATTGGAATAGGATCTAATGTTGACTCGGGAAAAGTGAAATCAGGTGGAGACACTGGAGTCATTATTGGATCAGGAAATAAAATTGAATCATCGAGTGGAAGATCATGATCATATTCATGCTCAAGTTCTATTTCAGGAAAGGAGAAACTTGCCATATTATCAAGAATTGGAGTTTCGGCAAGTTCAAATGATGACACTGAAATAGAATCTTGTTGTCCAAAGTAACTTGGTTCGTCGGCTCTAAGAGAGTGGTCAGCAAAAGCAGAAATGGCCGAACGGTGAGAACGTAATGATTGAACCATCAGATCTATGTCACGATCACGGGCTAATCTAGCTGAGTCATGGCTGCAAGCATCCTTTCATAGTCGATAGGTGCATCATGCTGTGATTGGACTTGAAAAGATGAAGTGTAATCGTGATGAAGTTATGAGTCGGTGGACTCACGCATAATCATGTCTGCGATTGATGGTAATTGTTGCTTGGACTCATGCATACTTATCATTTCCCCGATAGATGGTAGTCTATTCTGATTGGGTGGATCTGAGTATGAATCTTGGGAATATTGTGGACAAGGTGGAGACGGAGGACAAGTCGGTTGAAAATTGGACTCGGGGGAATCGAAACCCCATGAACTCTGTGAAGAGTTGAAAGTATGAAAATTATGGTCATAAGATGGGGGGTATGGGTTATATTCATTCGGATAAGACCATTCCGGCACACTAGGTTGGTCAAAGTTGTGATATGCCAGGTTGGTAATATCCGAAAAATAGTTAGGTGTGCAATATGGATTAAAATTGGAAAAATTATTATTATATGCCATATCACACACAAAAGAAAAAGAAAAAAAAACAAACAAATAAACAAACAAAAAGAAAAAATTCTAACCTAAGTTAGGGTAGACCTATGACCTAGACGACTCCTAACTGGTTAGATTGTCCACGGGAGGTAGGGTGCAGACTTTGACCACAAGTTAATCAGCCAGGTCAGGGCAAGAGTGGTGGGAGGTTTTCCGTCAAAGACGTTCCTTAATTAAATAACCACCAATCTTCGGGCTTTCGGCCCTCAATCCCCTTCCTAGACACTGATTTGGCAAGAGTCAACTTCCAACACTGTTCCCCCTTAGGATAATCTCCTATTGAGTCCGAGATGTCCCTAGGGCCAACGTCTACTAATTTTTAAGTTAGGCTTGGGTTAGTGAGTGCTTTGGATATGATTTTGGGCTAAGGAAGGGTGATGAAATCCCCACCTTATCTTGTTAATGGGTTATGCCCTTAAGATGAATTAGTGCAAGTGTACAAGATAAATAGATAAGAATCACTCAAAGCAGAAAATCAACCAAGAGATGAGTCCTATTCTACATGCAATGCGTACGTACCTTGCCTCCCCAGCACTCTTCAACAGTAAAAATAAATAAATTGAAAAGACACGTGCCTAATATGCAAATGTCTAATCAATTTTTATTTTTAACAACAAATAATTTACTGTTGAATTATTAGCAATTTATAGGTATATCACAGAACAAAACAGAATAGAGCAGTAAACAGAATTTACAATTTGCAGCAACCTGCAAAAAGTTGAATCAGTAGTTCTCTACTGTTGCCGCGTTTCCGCGGCTCTGGCCGCGGATCCGCGGCAATACAGTAGGTTCTGGTGCTCTGCCTTCGAGGGCAGAGGCACAGAATAGCTGTATGTCCACTGCTGCTGCTATGTTTCTTTTTCCTGTTCTCCAAACCTGCAAACAGAAAAGAATAAAAGAATAGTTAATGTTTTTTTTTTTAGAGATAAAAACTTACCGTCCCTCCCCGGCAACGGCGCCAATTTGTTGACTGAACTTTTTCCTGCACACAAAATATGAATATTAGATCTGAGAATTAAAGGTGTGTGAGGTGCTCAATACTAATCCGCGGTAGCAAGGCTATGCGGGTCGTGATCCTCAGGGAGGGACTAGCGATGGAAGCGTTTGTAAGTTTTACTCTAAAAATTATTTATTTTTATTATTCGCAGTGGTATTTACAATGAAGTGGGGAGAAAAGAATTTGAGATAGATGGAATAAAGATCTAAACTAAAGAAAGAAAGAAAGAAAGATTACCTCTTCAGTCTGCTTACCTTTTTGAACCGTTTGCAATGATTTACCTTTTCTTGGAAGGCGTACAAGCATGGCGTATAGGATCGTCCGCCTTCCTAACTATGAAATAAAAGACAACTATGAAGACCTGTTCATCGCCATAGGCCATCAAGGGCTCTTCTTCGGCTAGGTATTCTCGAAGCAGTTGGTTCTCATGGTGGGCAAGACATTAGAGAGAAAAATAGAAGAAAGCAAACAGATACTGAGATACACAAGATTAAATAAAAATAAAAGAGCATAAAATAATACAAGAATAAAAACAAACCTCGATTCGATTATTAAACAATGGTGGAAAAATAAAACTTACACCGACTGTCACCATCAGTACAAGTAGATCCCTTCCTCCATGAGTACATCATCTCCTCTCAGTTTTTACAAGAATAAATAAAAATTACAAAGGAGGAAAGAAAATCTAACCTAGAAGAAAGAAGAAAAAACCTAAACCCTAGCTTTTGGCCCTCTGCTGGACGCTGGACTTTCTGTACGTTGCACTGCAGTGGGTATTTATAGGTGCAGAATGTCGAAGAGTCCTGGATAAAGTTGCCCACGAAATCTGGTAGCCAGATAAGATCAGATTGCCGCAGAATTGCGGCTTTTGCATCAGATCTGCGGCATTTCTGTGGAATCTGGCCACGCGCTTTGGCGCGTGGCTTCTTCTGGTCCATCCATTTGGGCGCCTGCTTCTGGAAGCTGCATCCTGGCTCTTTATCGTGGGATATGGATATAACTTGGGAATCAAGTTATCTAGATTTAGCATTCTCCCAATCTCTTTTGAACGAATTTCCTTATCTCTGCATCTTATCTTTGGCTTTTATCCTCATCTGCAAGAGTTTAGGGTTGGGTAGAAGTCTATCCTTCCCTCATCTTTGATATTTGCAACTTTAGCCCTTGTATATTGCACTTTGACAATTGATATTTGCACTTTTGCACTTGGGCTTCAAATGTGGGCTTTTGGGCTTCATTAAGCTTTATTTATTATTAAAATAATAATTCGAGGCCTGCACACAATAAATAATAAAAATTAATAATTGTGCAGAATTAAATGAATAAATATGAAAATGTGATGGTAAATGTTATGATAAAAATGCACTTTTGACTACCAATCAAATAGTCATGCGTTGTATTTCATGAGGTGAATACTTGTTTAGATGTAGTTTTTGTCAAAACTTGTGTATATACTTATACAAGTAGTGAGCAATATTTGATTTTTTTATGTTTGCACATCATTGCTCATTTGTACTCACTACATGCACATGTATAGCCTAGTTTTGATGATTCCCTCATTTATACTTATTTTTCCTACTTTTGTGTATGTTTTGCTTTATGTATATGTAATCTTGTCCAAAACTAATAAATATACATGTATACCCTTAAGTCACTTGCTCTTCATGCAAATTACATTTTGGACTCATTTAAGTTTAGGATATGTATGTATATTATTTGTTTTGATAAATCATACATATACCTTAAAGTTTGTTTTTAAATGAAAAATAAAATCTTTATGATTTTCATCTTTGTTTGATAAAATGATATTCATGTCTGTTTTGACCCTTATTGATTATTTTCATGAAAATGCTAATTACATGATTCTTGTGCACTCACACTTTATTTGTTTACTCATGACATTATTTTCATGAGAATTTTTGAGCTTTATAGATTTTGAGTGTCAACTCTTGTGTATTTGGTATGCTTCATGCGATATATATAATTTCCTTTCATGTTTGAAGGATCTTTAACTAGTTTTTTAAAAATTACTTTAACTAGTTATTTATTCTTCATTTGGTATTATTTTCACAATACAACTATTTTCAAATCTTATTTTGAAAACTTCTACCCTATAAGGGCGGATGGATGGGCGACCATGCCTTGTAAGCCTTATTAAAAATCTTTTTATCATGTGCATGAAAGGGTGGTTAATTATGAGTCATACACTTGCTTCTTATCATATTTTCAATTGGCATTACAATTGATATTTTTGTGCATACTCATATTTTGTTTTCTATATATGTATGCTTTAAATTTCAAATAATATCAATTTCTATTAGCATTTTCATTTTCATACATATATATGATTTGTTTTTGATTTACAATATATTTACATATTTAAAGCACAAAGTATGTTTATGTTAAGCTTGAATTAAATCTTGATTTCAATCGGTATCTCAATTGGTACTTTAATAAGCTTATGCATTATTTTCATTTGGTATTTTTTTATATCAAAATTTACAATATACTTCAATTGGTATCAATATGTTTCAATTTCCAATGGGTTTAAATTTCATTTGGTATCAATATGTTTTACCATTTGGTATCAAAATTTACCATATATTTCAATTGGTATCAAAATATAAAATATTTTCTTTCATTGATATCAAAATATACAAATGTTTCAATTTCAATTGGTATCACAAATTTTCAATTTCATATGGTATCAAAAATCTTGTGATATCTTAAAATTTTATTTATGTACAAATGGTATCTAAAAATTTGTTTTATTACTTTGATAATTATCAAAATTTATATTAAAAATGTTTTGATATATATTGCCTATATACAAGGGGAGCTTAACATCTCTTCTACATATAGATTCATGTTGAGTGTATCTTATATTGAGGAGCTTGACATCTCTTCTTTATATGATACACGTGTGGAGGGCGCTTCACATCTCCACTTATGCATTGTATATTATGCTTTATGTGAGTTAGGCTTTGTCATCCCTTCTTCATATAATGCATGTATGCAGGGAAGCTAACTTAGCGTCTTCCTCTTCATGAATGTATATCGCATATATATCCTTATTCTTGATTTGTTTTATTTTACCCCTTTGTTGATGATTGACAAAAAGGGAGAAAGATTTTGAGTTTATATATGCATATTTGAGTTTTTGTATATATTGAGTTTATGTTTTACAAAATGGGAAGACTGATTTTGAAAGTTTAAACAAAAAAGGGGAGAAGGTTTTTGGGAAAAGAACTTTTAATTTGTGCATGTTTCTCTCACCTTGTTTTTGCATATATATTTATTTTGTTTTATGCACTTCATTGAATATCTTATTGTTCATTGTTATGCATGAGTTAAGGGGGGCTTCTATGAAGCTTAAATTTAATCCATGCATATATAACTTCATGAGTTTTGTCATCATTAAAAAGGGGAGATTGTTGGCCTAAAGGCCCATCACTCTAGTTTTGATGATGATTAGCTCATGTAGTTATAGTACAAATGATAGTTATAGTACAAATGATCTTGTGTTTAAATTAGTCTTAGATATTTGATCAATATCTTAGTAGGTATTTAGCTTCAATAAAGTATTTCAAGTCAAGTTTTGGAGCTAGCACATGTTGATTCATGAGCTTGTGCATCACGACCACACCAAGAACTCAAGAGGAGTCTAGCTCATTAGATCAAGGTTTGGACCAAGTCAAGAAGGAGAAGAAGATTTCCAAGAAGACTTGTGTCTAGGTTTGTTTCTAAGTGTTAAGATTTTATTTTTAGATAAAATATAAAGGATAGATTAGTTGGTGGATTGCTCAAGTATCATATACACTCACACAAAAGATTTAGATGTGTTTTCATAAAAGAATTTTCTTTTTTGAAAAATACCGATTTGGTTTTTAAGTCTCTAAATATAACATATGTTTTTATCAAAACTTTATTTAGAGTTTAATGTCAAAAACATAGATATTTTATCATACATGTGTAGTGGATCATATCTATACACACTAATCTTTAAAAGTGTTTAGAATATCTTGTTTTTGTATTTGGAAGAGTTTTGGAAAAATCGGTTTTCATTTTGGAAAAATCGTTTGGAAAAATACAGATTTTTGTTTAAGGGAAAACTTTCATATTACAAAAATAGTTCAAAATGTTTGTAACATATTTTGATTTTTACTCAAACATGTTTATATATCAAAGTAGATTACTGAACTTATATTTTTGTAGATTTTTAGAGAATTTATGGGATTTTATGTAGGGTAAAATAACAAGTTTTTAATCCCTTAATATTGCTGGACCAGCCTTCTGCCGGTCGACCGGGCGGTCGACCGATCCAGAAGTCGGTCGACCGCTCCGGTCGACCGATGTGCACAGATGTGCACAGCTTGGGCCGGTCAATCGGGAAGTCGACCAAAGAGAGTCTCTGCTCTCTATAAATGGCCCCGGTCGACCGGCCGGTCGACCATTAGGTCATTGCCCAGATTGCGGTCGACCGGCCGGTCGACCGATCTTCCCAACGATCGAAAAATCGACCGTTGGCGGTCGACCGGGCGGCCGACCAACAGCAGCGTAAGCTGTTGATTTGGACCCAACGGCTAGTTTTTGGATGCCTATAAATTTGGGTTCCCTTGGGCTGTTTTCTACAAGATTTTTGGAGAGTTTTAAAGCCAGTTTTTCCTATCTATTGTAGAGGTTTTTCCACTTGTTTTAGTGCTAATACTTTCATATCAAAAGAAGAGTTTTTTAAGAGTGTTTTGTAAAAGTGATTCTTTGAGTTTTTCACCACCAAATCAATCCAAGTTTTTCTCACACACACTTGAGCTTTCCATTTCTATATCCATCCTATAGAAGAGTTGTTGTGAGATTGTTTTTAGGTGATCGAAGTGTTTAGATCACTAAGTGTTCACTTTTGTATTTGAGGAGGCAGACTTGTGGGTTCGCGTTGTTTCGAGTTCTAGTTAGAGCTCGGTGTAGAGGTGCGGCCTCGACAAGCTTGTGTGCTTGCGTGTGTTGTTCTTGCGGAAACAAGAAAGGGACTAGAGAGTCCAAAGGAGTTCTAGTGTAAACTCGCTTGTAGGTGTTGCGGCACCGAGTGATCCGGTGGGATCGTTTTCTAGTGAAAATCCTTCATATTGTTGAAGGCGGGGACGTAGAGTAAGGGTGCTCGAACCTCGAAGCAAATCTCCCATGTTTGCGATTGCTCTCTCTCTCTTTCTCTCACTTGTGTTTATATCTTACATGCTTATATTGCTTTTATCTTTATATGCTTGATATATATTTATGCTCATATTGTTATATGCTTGGGGACTGTTTGCTCATACTTGTATTCAACCAAGAGAGCCATAGTGGCACCTCAACTCTTATCTAGAGAAATCTTGAGGAGATAGTCCAGAGCGCTTCATGGAGAATCCGGCTACACTCTTGTGTTATACCTTGTGTGTTTAGCTTAAGAATTTTAAGTTTGCATAAATAATTTAATTTCGCATTAATTCAACATTAGATTAGCTAGTCACCAGTTCACCCCCCTCTAGGTGATTTCAAGTTTGTGGTCTTTTGATCACCCAGTGCTTATTATAATTGTTGCTACGCTACCTCTGGACTAGAGGAGTGTGTTGGGGAGTTGTGTACTCCATAGTGGTTGTAATTTTCTTTGGTGGAAAGTTCTAGTGGATTGGAAATCCTTTACGGTGGTGAAGGCAGAGACGTAGTGTGGTGGCTCGAACCTCGAAATAAATCTTTTTGTTTGCGATTAATTTCTTGTCTCTCTTATCTACTCTATTTTCATTCATTTATTGTCGATCTATACTCTTACAACAAGATTGCAATGAGCACCTCAAACTCTTATCTAGAAGAATCATGAGGAAGAAGTTCAGAACCATTCACAGGGTATACGGCTTCTAATCTTGCTTTTAGTGATCGTTTGCATCATCTCATTTTTATTTTGATTTGATTAGCCTTACACCTATTCACCCCCACCCTCTAGGTGTAATTTCAGGCCATGGTCCAACCGATGGCTTCTTTATGTTTTCTAAGAACTGATATATGGCTTTCTTCATGCCCAATAGTCAAATGTGACGTTATGATAACTTGTAGAGTTTCTTGTTCACCTAGATAGATGTACTTAAGATGCTTAGGCAAAGCTTTCAATTCTATAGAAAGGGAAGACTTAACGGAAGGAGGAGTCACATTCGTTGGCTGTAAATTTTGTGAGATAGGGCTTGCTGCCCAACTCACAGTAGATTCGACAATCTGGTCAAGATCAAAATCCATGCACTCCAATTTAATCTCATTTTAAGTTTTTAGCTCCAATTCCTCTCTATGCTCACTTGTTTTGTTCCCAATGAGGTTTACTTCAAAAGTTTGATCCTCTGCATCTCTGGATTATTTTTCTAGGTTGAAAACATTGACTTCTCTAGTCATTCTCTGAAGGTTAACCTCATGAATCTGTTCCTATAATTGATAATTGCATTGACAGTAGTAAGGAATGGATGCCCAAGGATGACGGGAGTTTGAGACCTAAGATTGGGCACAAGTTTTGTCTCAAGAACTATGAAATCAACGAGGTAGATAAACTCCCTGACCCGAATAAGGACACCATTAATTTTCCCTTGGGAACTTTCACTGACCGATCAGATTGGATGGTGACTCGGTTAGACTGAGCTTGCCCAACCCGAGTTGTTGATAATTGATTGTGAGACTGATAAGTACCATGTAGCTTAGGGCTAACGGGTCATGTCCATGAGGAGAGATGCGATGCTAGCATTTTGTTATTTTAAGAAAGACGAGTTTTAGTGTTTATGCCTTTTCGATGAAAAGAATATGGAGAGTAGAGAAGTGAATCAAAGAAAATTTGAAAATTAGAATAGGTTTTGGAAAAAATGATTTTTGAAGAAGGCTTTAAGAGTGATGTTTTGTTTGTATTTAATAAAAAGAGATACGAGCTCACTATCGTACTACTCAATGATGTATTCTTCTCTTGAAAATCTCAGTGCGCCAACTCGATCATGGGTAAAAACTTAAGCTTGAATTTTAAAAGTTCAAGTAAAGCAAATTAGATGTTTGTCGGAAAAGTTAAATCCTAATTTTAAGAATCCTTTTTGAACTGAATGTTAAATCTTCAAGTTTGTTTCCAAGTATGAAGCATAAATAAGTTCAAGTATTGTTTTCAAAATGAAAGTTCATAAATCCAAACCCATCCTCATGTGCCTTCAAGAACACTTGCAAAGAAACAAGGCTTAGCTTAAGGCATTCATATGATTTCATTGGGCATTTTGCAAAAAAATTGTTTAAGATAAAGAAGGATCGAAGAGAGAAGATAGTGAGCCCAAAAAGACAAGTTCAACTACTCAATAATCAATGTGAAACAAAATATTGATTGAAATGTGACATACCTGCGAGTTGAAGAAGAATGAAGTTTTGAATATTTATTGATGTCACTTCAACGTCGGATTACAATAACTGTTTCTCTCTCTCACTTTGTTCCTAGACTGAATGAGATACAACTTCTCATAAACTATATAACAATGATCCTAGACCTAAAAATAAAGCAAGAATTTAATCCTAGTATTCGTACCTTTTCTTCACGAAATTTCTGGTATTTATAGGGAAAAATTAGAGGGGAGAGGAGTGAGCTGATAGGGGAAGCAAACGCTCCCCCTTATCTCATAACATTGCTGTCACAGATTCTCGGCCTGGATGTGGCCAAGCCACATCCAGTGGGAGGATCCCAGCCATTGAGTCCTTTTTCTTTTTATCCAGTTAAATTTTTCTGTTTGCTCTTCTGATTTTGATGATTCTTTATTGATCTTCAGTTAACTAACTAAATCTTATGACAATCCGAGTTTAACTTATTTTCAACTGGTTTTATCTTCCTGATTTGCCCTGATTTGAATTTATTCTGAATGAAATTAGAATTTAAATGGGATTTTGGACTTCTTTTCTCTAACTTCTCCCTTGGTAATAGGCCTGCACATTTATTAGAAAAAAGATAATTAAAAATAAAGTTTATTATGATATAAATATGAGAAATATGACTACAACTATACGATATCAGTGGCCGATCACACCCCTATACCTATCTTTTACTCGTCCTTAAGCAAAACAAAACTAACTATCCATTTTTGTAGGAAACACGATTGCACTTAGTATGTATAATAAGCCGTTATACCTCTATGTTACCCCTAGGGGAAGAGTTTTGTCTCGTGAGGATTTTCAGTGGATTACGCCCACAAAATCCATAAAATAAAGTGTTAGTATTTCTGAAAAGTATTTTGAAAAAGAGAGAAAATATTTGAAGTATTATTGTAAGAGTTCAAGTAATCTATAAGTTATATGAAAACTAAATTTTTTATTCCTAAACTTAGTCTTTATTCAAAAACTTGTTATCAATCAATGTAAGAAGTCAAATTATATTTCTCATCTAGTCTATTACTTTACCCTAAGTTATATGCACCTTTGCGATCGTGAAATTTTGACTATTGTTTTTTATTTCCAACTATTATGCCTTTTTTATATTTTTGGTTGTATTATTTCTTAATTCTATTAGGCTTTCTAATTTGCCCATGTAAATCGATGAGACCCAAACCAAATAGTCTTAGGGCGCCGGGTGAGAAAACACCCCAAGGACTTAAGGACTTAAGCAAACAAGGCCACAAGTTAGAGATTTTTATTTATAAGATGTACCACTTTTAGGCCTGAATACTTCTACTTTATGAGGCACAAATACCTAGCCTAATAGGAGGATACACACACACACACACACACACACACACACACACACACATATATATGTGTGTGTGTGTGTGTGTGTGTATATATATATATATATATATGTATATATATGTATGTGTATATATATATATATATGTATATATTATATTCAAACTTATCTAATCATCTTTTGCATAAATTTGTTAGGCTTGCTCTTAGGCCAAAGCACCTAGCTAATCAATAATCAGAGTTGTTTATTTTTCATATATATATATATATATATATATATATATATATATATATATATATATATATATATATTATATATATATATATATATATATATATATATATTTTAATTAGACATAAGAATCTTTGTTTTTGAACCCTAAGTGTGTAAGTGTATAAAGTGTGCATATATCATCAAGGTAAAGATCAAGACTAAATTACTTTTTCAAATTTTCTTCCTAACCCTAGAAATTAAACAAATAATCTTATTTTGACTAAGTATAAGAAATCCTAATTATGATTCTCCTACTCCTTAAAATTGACTTGATTTCTTACAAAAATATGTCAAAATATTGTTCTTTTTCCAAAATATTTTTTTCTTTCTTTCTTTTTTTCTTCTTTTGGTCATGTTAGTCATGTTAGAACCCTCCCCCATACTTATCTCATGCATTGTCCAATGCATGAGATGAATAGATGCATGAAATGAAATATAAAAGAGGTAAAGTTACCGATACACTATGTCAAATAGACCTATAGCTGATTCATTTACTGGCAATGATTTCAAGAAAGGTTTAAAACGTTGACCATTTACCTTAAAGTCATTTTCATTTTTGGTGTCACTGATCTCTACAACACTAAATGAAAACATGGTCTTTACAATGAATGGCCCAGTCCATCTCGATTTCAATTTTTCTAGAAAAAAAATGAAGCCTAGAGTTTTAGAGTAAGACTTTTTGTCTGGGGACATAAATTTTTCTCATGATAAACTTATCATGAAAAACCTTAACCATACTTTTTGTTATTTTAGCATTCTCATAGGCCTTATTTGTCAATTCCTCATGTTCGAAAATCTTTAATTTTCGAAGGTCACCAGCCTTACCTAAATAAAATTTTGCTGCTTTATGGCCCATAAAGTTCGTGCTCTAACTCAATAGGCAGGTGGCAAACCTTTTCAAAGACTAACCTGTATGGTGACATCCTTAGAATTGTCTTTAAAGTGCCCTGTAGGTCCATAAGGCATCTACCAGTCAGGTGGACCAGTCTTTCCTATTTTGGTTCATGATCTTCTCTAAAATAAGCTTAATATGTCTAATGGGGACCTCTACCTACCCACTACTCTGAGGATGATAAAGTGTGAACAATTTATGAGTTATAGAATACTTTCGCAATAGACTTTTAAAGGATCTATTGAAAAAGTGGGTGCCATTATCACTGATAATAGAACGAGGGGTTCCAAAGCACGAGAAGATGTTCTCTTTCAAAAACTTGATGATAACTTTGTTGTCATAGTTTTACTTGGAATGACTTCTACCCACTTGGACACATAGTCCACAATAACCAATATATATTGGTTCCCAAATGAATTAGGAAATAGACCCATAAAGTCGATGCTCCAAACATCAAAGAGTTTTATTTGTAGAATTGGGTTATGGGACATCATGTTCCGCTTAGAGATCTTTTCTACCATTTGGCATCAAGGGCACGTCTTGCAAAACTCAAAGGCATTTTTAAACAAAGTGGGCCAATAGAACTCACTTTGTAGCAATTTTTCAGCAATTTGTGGGGACCAAAGTGTCCACCGCATGCAAACTCGTGACAAAAAGACAGAACAATCTTAATCACCTCATCGGGAATGCATCTCCTAAGGATTTGGTCAGAATAATACTTGAAAAGATATGGTTTCTCCCAGAAGAAATATCAGACTTGAGATAAGAACTGGTAGACATCTTGTTTAGACCAATGAGCTGGAGTTTGGTTCGTGACTAAGTAGTTTGCTATGTCAGCGAACCAAGGTTCCCTAAAGGTAACCAAGAGTTATTCATCGGGAAAGTTATCATTGATGGGCAATTCATTGCATGGTGAGTTTGGGATGCGCCAGAGATGGTCAACAACAACATTTTCTAGGCCTTTCTTATCTCGAATCTCAAATCGCATTCTTGAAGGAGCAAGATCCGACGAACTAGTCGGGCCTTAGCATCTTTCTTTGCCATAAGGTATCTTAACACAGAATGATCGGTGAAAATGGTGATTTTGGACCCAAGTAGGTAGGGACAAATTTTTTCTAATTTAAATACAACAACAAAGATTTCGTTTCGATTGTAGTGTAGTTCAATTGTGCATCATTAAGAGTCCTACTTGAGTAGTAAATCACGTTATGCTTGTTATCAATGCGTTGTCCTAAGACATCGCCTATAGCAAAATTCAAAGCATCGCATATGATTTCAAGCGACTTTGACCAATCTGGTGCAGAGATGATTTGTGCAGAAATAAGCTCATTTTTTAGCTTCTCCCAAGCATTAAGTCATTCACTATCGAAAGTGAAGGACACGTCCTTAGCTAATGGGTTAGTTAAGGGTCTAGCAATTTTGCTAAAGTCCTTAATGAACCTATGATAAAAACTGACGTCTCCTAAAAAGGATCGGATATCTTAAGCACACTTCAGCATCAGGAGCTTAGCTATGACCTCAATTTTGGCTTTATCCACTTCAATTTCACTTTTAGAAATTTTATGACCTAAGATAATTCCATGTCTTACCATGAAGTGACATTTCTTATAATTTAGTGTCAGATTTTCACGGCACAATGTTGCTGGACGAGTTCGAGAAGGTGAAGACATTGATCAAATGAGTCCCCATAAATGGAGAAATCATCCATGAATATATCTAAAAATTGTTCGATCGTATTAGAGAAAAGACTCAACATGCAACATTGAAATATTGTTGGGATATTGCACAAGCCAAAAGACATTTGATGATAAGCAAATGTGCCAAATGGACATGTGAATGTGATTTTTCTTGGTCCTCTAGAGCAATAGAAATCTGATTATACCCTGAGTAACAGTCTAAGAAATAGTAATACTCATGGCTAGCCAAACGTTCAAGCATTTGGTTAATGAAGGGAAGCGAAAAATGATCCAGTTGCTGCATTTAGCTTCCTATAGTCAATGCAAACTCGAATCTTTATGGAAGTCAAGTTTAGACCAACTCTTTATTCTCATTTTTCACTACGGTGAAACTAGATTTCTTCAAAACCGTAACTAGATTTCTTCAAAATCGTATGGACATGACTGACCAGTTGGCTATCAGAAATGGGATAGATTATCTCATTGTCTAAGAGTTTCAATTTCAGCATAAACAACCTCTTACATTGTAGGGTTTAACCTACGTTGCGGACCTCTCTTCGGTGTCGCTTCTTCATTAAGATGAATGCAATATTGAACTATGACTGGACTCAATCCCTTTATATTAGTCATAATCCAGTCGATGGCTTTCTTATATCTCCTAAGAATTATTTTAAGATTCTCTTCTTCTCTATCAATCAAATTGGATGCAATTATTATGAAAAAGGCTCTTGTTCGCCTAGATAGACGTACTCAAGATGCGTAGGTAAGACTTTCAATTTAAAGAAGGGGAAGGCTCAATGGAAGGAGTCAATTTATAGGCTCTATATTCGACGAAATAGGGTTTGAGACCCAATTCACAACTGATCTGATAATTTGATCAAGGTTAAAGTCTTCAGACCCTAACTTGAAATCACAATCAGGTTCTAGTTCCAATTCTACTCTATGTTCACTTGTCAAGTTCTTAATGAGGTTGAGTTCAAATGTTTGATCCTCAACATCGTGGGGTTGCTTTCCTAGGTTGAGGATATCTTGTCATGTCTCCAATGGTTAACCTCATGGACCCATTCCTATAGTTGATAATAGTATTGGCAGCTGTCACGCCCCGCTTCCCAAAATACGTAATACGAGTAAGTAACGATGGCCAGCAGATACTCACAAAGAGTGAAGTCTCTTTCATGAGTACCTTAGGCTGTCAATAACAAGCAGGATAGCATACATATATGCACATACAACCAAGCGCAGGAATAAAATCACATATATGAAAAACTGAATCATAAACAATATCATCCAATATATCTGAATAAGACAAGTCAAGAAAGAAAACTGAACTCACTGGAGAACAGCTGAACCAGAATATGATCTACGAACAACACTCTATACCGGCTTTCTGATTTAGATACTGAAAAATATAATAAAGGTCCATCAGAAGCGAATCAGCAAGAGCACACGAAGGGAAAAGAACGATAAATAAGAGAAATGAAAATATAGTAACAATAAGTAGGACATAAGCATAATATGTTCGGCAGTATGTAGAACTAAAAGTAATAACAATAATAGAAATAATCGAGAAGATAGATCATGTACAAGGAGACCGTGCATGCATAGTGTGACATGTATATAATGAACATGAAATGTCCTGGACAAGTAACTGCCATGTAACATAATCACACGATCAAAAGAACTCGAGATCACAAGAAAAAAACATCATAGTAGGTCTAGGAATGTCATGTAAGCAAGATAATGCATGTCACATGAGTCTCAAGTGTCAGTATGTTGAAAATACATGTCAGGTAGTAGATCACTGAAGACAATGTAAGATATAATGCAAGTGCATATGTCTAGTATGTTTTATTACCCTAACTAATGCAACCATCATGTGCCCCATTCTACAGGACAACTGCATATCAAACAAGTTGCGCGTTAGCGGATCCTGATAGTAGGGAGAAACAGTTCACTATACTCAAGTATCATATAACATGTAATAACAGGAGCGCGCATAAATAATAAGATCACATGTGGCGTTCAAACCCACAAGGGGTCGCCCTTCCAACATACCTCCCTGGATTTCCCCTACTACAGTCTCCCCAAGTAACCCCGGCTTGGTTAATTTTATTAATCAATACAAATGCAAGATAATATATGATTCAGTGTAATAGGATCAAGAATCGGTATCAAAACATCAACATTAAACAGTGAACACAATGTACATCAAGATCACAAGACAATGTAACCAGTGGCAATATCAAGTGACAAATATATAATTGTGCAAGTGATACTAGATACATGCAAAGTAGTGCAAGTGATGTCAGTGACATGTAATCCAAAGGTTATAATAAGTTGGTCTTGATAATATGTCCATAATCCAACAAGTATCCTCGAATAATTTCTCAAACTATAAAAGTTGATTTCTTCGATTAATTTCCAGTAATATCAGGATCATAATATCAATCGATATACAACCTTTAACTATCAATCTTGTGTCATTATTATCTAGTTATCCTCAAGATCCAGATCACAGTATTTATCATGATCAGTATAAATTTTATATCAATAAATTTGTCTACCACATACAAGCAATCATGCCAACTTAAGTTTGTTGCATGCATGAACGAGATGCAAAACATGATATATAAGACCACACAACCAGCTCATGAAATAATATCAAAACAGAAGAATTGTCTGTCAAATCAGAGATGAGAGAGTTTAATAAAATTACGAGACAATACTGGTAATAACGAACACGATATCGAGAGTTAGGAGTCCAAAGATAATTTCTTGATTAACAGAAAAGTCAAAAGAAAGGGAATCGTGTACACTTGCCTGATGTCGTTGGATTCTGAATTCTCGTAACTGCAACCGGCTCTAGGTAAAATTCACTGCCTATATTATGTGAATTAATTAGAGACTTGACATGTTCTTATTCAGTGATAAGTTAAATAAGAAAGTAATTTTTACTATTTATTATAATTTTGGTTGGTTAGTATTTCCAAATAATTCACTATCTGACTTTTAGCAACAATTTAAAAATATTCTTTTATGATAAAACACAAGCATAGACTAATAAATTTATGTATAGTATTTATATTTTACTAAGTTATGAATTTTATATTTTTGTGATACGTAGAAATTTATTGGCAATTTTTAAATATATGATCATTAAATAATAATTACAAAGAATACTTAATTTCATGTTCTTTTAAGTAATGTTACACTCAAAATAATTTTACAGAGTCCCAAATTTAGTTTGTGATTTTTTGTGAAATTTCTGGAATTTTCAGAATTAAAATAAACCTAAAAATCAATAAAAATAAAAAGTTTAACGGGTCTGTTTGCTACAGTAACGGGTTTGAGTCTTGATCTGCTACAGTGTTGGGTTTGGGTCTCGGTCTGCTACAGTAATATTACTGCAGTATTATTTCCGGATTTTATTTATTTTCTTTTTCCCTTTTCTCTTTTTCTTTTTCTTTTTCTCTTTTTTTTTGTATTGGTCGGGTTCATGTCTGTTGTACAGACCCGAACTGGGTCTGTTGGCTAGACCTGCTGGCCTGGCCTGACCAGACCTAGCCCAGGCCAGGTCTGGCTGGGCAGGCCAGGCTGGGCCAGGTCTCGGCCTGGCTTGCTCGGCCAGGCCCTGGCCTGGCTGCCCTTAGCTTAATTACTCTCGGTCAGAGGCCAAGAGCAACAACAAGATTTCTTTTCTTTGACTAAAAAAATTTTAAAAATTAATTAAAAAATACGATAATTAGGAGACAAGTCTTGGGTGTCCCTATATATTTTTATTAGAATTTAAAACAAGTTTTTAGGGTGAAATTGTTGATTAAAATAGTGTATGTTACGTGTTCGATGAAATGCCAATAATAACTAGAATCTTCAAAAATACGAAATAACTTACTCGTAATGCTTCCCATCTATCTGAACTTCTTCACCTTTTCTAGCACCACGTCCATCGATGGCGGAGCTCATGGACGGTGTCGGTTGTTTTGAAGGAGGTCGCGGAGATTGTCGGAGATGTCGAGCTCCACCCCGGCGGCACCGCGGGAAGGAGACCACGGCCATAGGACGTAGGGGGGCTGCTGTGGCTATACTCAAGGGGCCACGATGGATGTGACATGGGGAAGTGACCATGGATGGAGAGGCCACGACTCCGGTGGTACAGGGTGCTTGACGTCGAAGCTCCGACAAGGGGAGGAGGCACGAGCTGCGGCCATAACCGAAGGTGGAGAGTGGATTCGGCCAAGTGGAGGCTTGGGTGATGATTATGGTGCTCATGGGTGTAGGTTGTCTAAAAAATCACTGAAGACAAGTCATCCAAAAGCAGAATCCAAACTCCAGACGCAAGGCTAATCATTCCACCAGCGCAGCACCAAGACGCGAGGGTTGAAACCCGCGTCTCAACTTGTTGCGTATAAGTTCATCTTTGCCTACAATCTCTTTGAGATCCTTGGTGGACAGAAGCTGTGTTACTTCGTCCACCATCCAAAGAGAGGATTCCCAAGAGGTCTTAACTTTCACCCGGTCAACGAAAAATAAGATTCACTTTCCATCGCCACATCAAGAACCCGGTTTTAAACAAAGGGGAGATTTGAGCTTGAATATCTCCCCTCTCTTGTAAAAGGATTATTGATCCGTTGTAATTTTTTTACAATTAGATAAAGAATTTACACCTCAATCTTCAATTTTTCCCACTGGGGGAGCAAGGAGTGGGAAGCCATGGAGGGATGCATGGTGGAGGAGGCTTGGGGTTTATATAGAGGAGTGAGAGTAATGTAAGTGAAAGACAGAGGGAGAGGGGGACGTGAGAGAGAAGGAAGGACGCAGGTGGAGGGTGTGGGGGACGTGGATGTAGTTGAGAGGGAAGAGTGGAGGACGTTGGGAGAAAGAAGAGGGAGCAGGACGTGTGTGATGTGAGAAAGAAGGAGAAGAATCAAGATCTTTAAATATAATCTGTGTGATTTCTCATCACAAGCCAAAGTGGCCAAGCGGTCTGGGTGTTAGGATGTGTGGGCGGTGTCCATGGGTTTGAATCTGAGAACTTAGGCTTTGATTTTATTCAATTTTGGAAGAATAAAGGGGTAAAAGGAAAGAAGGTTAAATAAGATATGACTACTTCTCTAAACAACAAGCCAAGAGGGCACCCTGGTTATTGCATTCATTTCCTTTCTGGTTGGTCACGGTTCGAACACAATACAAGGGATTTGTGAATATTTCTTTTTATTTTTATTTTGTTTTTATTGAAAATTTCATTCTTTTCTTTTTGAATAAATATTTAAGCATTATTTTATTAGATTAAACTCTATTAATTCAAAAAAATCCTCAAAAATTCTCAAAAATAAAAAATGTCATCCTGAACATTGTTGTGAAGTCAGATCTATAAAATTCATCCTTAATTGTTAATTAGAAATCCCGGAGTCAGTCCGTAACACCGATCGACCCCGTGTTGAAATTCTTCTCCAATAATTTCCAAAAATTTCCAGAAAATTTAGAAAAAATCAAGATATTGGAAAATAATATCTTAAACTGAAACGGTCTCAATCAGGCTATCAGGATGATTAAATCAGCATTAGATATCAGTATTGACATACGTATATTGGGAACCGAGGGTTACAATCTTATACACCTTAAAAAAAGAATTTTGTCCTCGAAATTCAGCCAGACATGACGTATGAATCGAAGTTGCATCTGCGTGAGTTAAGATTATCCCAGATCTGTAGTCGTGTCAATATGATATAACCCAATACCAAGTCTACCATGAGTCATGTCCAACATATTCATCACTATAAGTCCAGGGATCGAATTGACTTTCTAGAGTTTATAATCGGTCATCCTTAATATTACTTTAGTCCTCTGATCCACTATACTTATGTTCATCTGATAAGATTACTCCTATCATTTATAAATCAAATCCTTAAGGTCTATCAGCAACCATACTCCATTGATTTTTTCTTTTAATTCTTTTGATCCACTATGATCACATCGAACAAAAATTTCAAATATCTCAATTACGTTACCATCCTTGCAACATCACTCCAAAATTAGATTATCTCTGAGATCACCACATATTGCTCAAATAATAATCGCCTCTAGTCGTTATTTCATAAAAATCATTAAGATCCCAATAATCTCAAATTCTCGAGTATATGTTTTATACAGGTCCACAGTAACACAGTAACACAAATCTCAGATCACACCGTTACTATTGAAAGATCATGAGTTCAAGTAGCAGTCACTAATGAAAATTTTCAATATCAAATATCAACAATCAGTTATTATAAGTCCTCGAAATTCATGCAATGATATCAATTAGTTCTTGTCTCAATCCCTCAATATCTTTCAAATTGATCCTTATAATCTTGTTTTAATATTCCTGCTTCAGATCCTCAAAGTTGAGTTTTAAATTTATTGATCTTCTTAAAGATTCATATATATCTATCTCCTCCTTTCATCTATGATTTCTCAATTAGAAGATCACAAAATTATCAAATTATCAAGGTATTCCAATTACAATGTTCTTAAGGGTCATTGGATTAACTAAAAAACCTCAAACTAATATAGATATTCTTAAAATATTACTTAGATCTAAAAACTTCAAGATTTTAATCTTCAAAAACTAAATCCAAGCAATCTGATCCAAGGTATAGTTATATTTTGCCCAAGACAATGATTCCATTTATTGATCTGATTATCATTCCAAGATCCATTTCTCCAAATTCAATGTACATTGATGTAATCTGATCATTATTTTATCCAGACATGATTATTATCTTAAGTCCACCATCTTACTATGATTCCCTTGTAGACATGTATATGAAAGTTTCAGATCCAAAATTCCTTATAAAATTAACTGCCAGATAATTCGACAATTATCCTCTCAATTATTCTTCTTCGTTCAAATAATCAGGTCAAATCCTTAATATATCTATTACCAATCTAAATCAAGAATAGTCTAACCAGACATGATCAAGTAGGACAGACTAGGTATGAAGACTACATGGATGGAAGAGTCACATCAGGGTGACGGTTCAAGGATTTTCGGGGTCGATGGTACAAGTATGGAGTTAATGACTGTTTACTTAGATAATTTCGTGGATGATTATCATATATGTGGCCTGATTGTATATATGGCATATAACTAACTTGGTTCTGATACCAACAAAATCATGTCACATTCCGCTTACCAAAATACGGAATACGAGTACATGACAATGGCTAGCAGATACTCACTGATTGGTAGTGAAAAGTGCATTTTTATCATCATATTTACCATCACATTTTCATATTTATTCATTTAATTCTGCACATTTATTAATATTTTGTAATTTATTGTGTGCAGGCCTCGAATTCCTATTTTTATAATAAATAAAGCTTAATGAAGCCAAAAGCCCACATTTGAAGCCCAGGTGTAAAAGTGCAAATATCAATTGTCAAAGTGCAAATACACAAAGGGCTGAAGTTGCAAATATCAAAGATGAGGGAAGGATAGACTTCTACCCAACCCTAAACTCTTGCAGATGAGAATGAAAAGAGTGCAGAGATAAGGAAATTCGTTTAAAAGAGATTGGGAGAATTCAAAATCTAGGTAACTTGATTATCAAGTTATCTCAAAAATCCAGATTAAAAGGCCAGGATGCATATTCCAGAAGCAAGTGCCTAGATGGACGGACCAGATGAGGCCACGCGCCAAAGCGCGTGGCCAGATTCCACAAAAATGCCGCAAATCCGCGGCAAAATCCATGATTCCGTGGCACTTTGAGCTTATCCAGAAACCAATTTTCGTGGGCAACTTCATCCGGGACTCCTCTACCTTCTGCACCTATAAATACCCCCTGCAGTGCAACGTACAGAGTCGTCCAGAGGCGAGCCAAGGGCCAAAAAGCTAGGGTTTTTAGGTTTTTCTTCTAGGTTAGATTTTATTTCCTCCATTGTAAATTTCTATTTTCTTTTTGTAAAAACTGAGAGGAGATGATGTATTCATGGAGGAAGGGATCTACTTGTACTGATGGTGACAGTCGGTGTAAGTTCTATTTTTCCACCATTGTTTAATAATCAAATCGAGGTTTGCTTTTATTTTTGTATTGTTTTATTTTCTTTTCTTCTTATTTAATCTTGTGTATCTCAGTATTTACTTCCTTCTATTTGTTCTCTAATGTCTTGCCCACCATGAGATCCAACTGCTTCGAGAATACCTAGCCGAAGAAGGAACCTTGACGGCCCATGGCGATGAACAGGTCTTCATAGCTTGTTTTTCATTTCGTAGAGTAGATTAAGAAGGCGGACGATCCCATAAGCCGTGCTTGTATGCCTTCCAAGAAAAGGTAAATCATCGCAACGGTTCAAACGGTAAGCAGACTGAAGAGGTAAGTTCTTTTCTTTTCTTTTCTTTTTGTAGATTAAATCACAACTTCTCCATATTCTTTTCTACCACTTTTCATTGTAAATATCGTTGTGACTAACAAAATAATTAAAAAAAAGATAAATTTTTAGAGTAAAACTTGCTTAACGCTTCCATCGCAGTCCCTCCTTGAGGATCACGACCCGCATAGCCTTGCTACAGCGGATTAGAATTGAGAACTTGCACATCCTATTCTTAAAACTAAAATTGTTTATTTGTGTGCAGGAAATATCAGTCAACAAATTGGCGCCGTTGCCGGGGAGGGACGGTAAGTTTATCTCTAAAACAAAAATTTAATTTTTAACTAATTCTTTATTCTTTTCTGTTTGCAGGTTTGGAGAACAGGAAACAGAAACATAGCAGCAGCAGTGGACATATTGCTATTCTGTGTCTCTGCCCTCGAAGGCAGAGCACCAGAACCTACTGTTTTGCCGCGGATCCGCGGCCAGAGCCGCGGAAACGCGGCAACAGTAGAGAACTACTGATTGATATTTTTGCAGGTTGCTGCAAATTGTAAATTCTGTTTACTGCTCTGTTTATTTTGTTCTGTGATATACCTGTAAATTGCTAATAATTCAACAGTAAGTTGTTGGTTGTTAAAAATAAAAATTGATTAGACGTTTGCATATTAGGCACGTGTCTTTTCAATTATTTTTATTTACTGTTGAAGAGTGCTGGAGGAGCAAGGTACGTACGCATTGCATGTAAAATAGGACTCATCTCTTGGTTGATTATCTGCTTTGAGTGAATTCTATCTATTTATCTGTACACTTGCACTAATTCATCTTAAGGGCATAACCCATTAACAAGATAAGGTGGGGATTTCATCACCCTTCCTTAGCCCAAAAATCATATCCCGAGCACTCACTAACCCAAGCCTAATTAAAATTAAGTAGACGTTGGCCTTAGGGACATCTCGGACTCAATTAGGAGACCATCCTAAGGGGGAACAGTGCTGGAAGTTGACTCTTGCCAAATCAGTGTCTAGGAAGGGGATTGAGGGCCGAAAGCCGAAGATTGGTGGTTATTTAATTAAGGAACGTCTTTGACGGAAAACCTCCCACCACTCTTGCCCTGACCTGGCTGATTAACTTGTGGTCAAAGTCTGCACCCTACCTCCTGTGGACAGTGTAACCAGTTAGGAGTCGTCTAGGTCATAGGTCTACCCTAACTTAGGTTAGAATTTTTCTTTTTTGTTTATTTGTTTGTTTTGTTTGTGTTGGTGTGATATGGCATATAATAATAATTCCAATTTTAATCCATATTACACACCTAACTATTATTCGGATATTACCAACCCGGCATATCATAACTTTGACCAATCTAGTGTGCCGGAATGGTCTTATCCGAATGACTATAACCCACACCCCCCATCTTATGACTATAATTTCCATAATGATTTCAACTCTTCACAGAGTTCATGGGGTTTCGAGTCCCCCGAGTTTAATTCTCAACCAAATTGTCCTTCATATCCATCTAGTCCACATTCTTTCAATGATTCTTACTCTGATCCCCCCATTTAGAATAGATTACCATCTATCGGGGAAATGATAAGTATGCACGAGTCCAAGCAACAACCACCATCAATCTTAGACATGATGATGCGTGAGTCCACCGACTCACAACTTCATCACGATTACACTTCCTTTTTCCAAGCCCAATCACAAAAGAGGCTTGAAGCCATGACTCAGGCTAGATTAGCTCGTGAGCATGACATAGATTTGATGGTTCAATTCTTACGTTCTCACCGTTCGGCTAATTCTGATATCGCTGACCACTCTTTTAGAGCCGACGAACCAAGTTGCTTTGGACAAGAAGATTCTATTTCAGTGCCATCAATTGAACTTGCCGAAACTCCAATTCTTGATAATTTGGCAAATTTTTCCTTTCCTGAAATAGAACTTGAGGATGAATATGATCATGATCTTCCACTTGATAATTCAATTTTATTTCCTGATCCAATAATGACTCCAGTGTCTCCACCTGATTTCACTTTTCCCAAGTCAACATTGGATCCTATTCCAATTCATTATGAAATTGAATCACCCATTTTAGATGATCATATTGAACTTGACCTAGATTCTCACAATCTCTTTACTTCTGAAACTGATTGTACAATTCTGACGGAAGATGTTGACCTTAGTTTTGAAGAATTGTATGGCGATGAGCTAGAATTCCTTAATATTGAAAGTAAAGAGATATTACCCATATTAGGTCACATTCCATTGTGGGAAGAAGATTGTGGACTTGAGTTTCAATTTCTTGACTTGGACTCAATTCTTGAACCTAGCCCGACTCCTGAGCCCTTACTTGATTTGAGCATCTTCCTTGAGTCGGTATTCGTTCCCGTACCTATAATGTCCAAGTCAATAATTCCATCTTTTCATACTCCATTTTGGGACAAGGAGGTTGAGACAATTAACTCTGAAATTTAGTATGAAAATTGGAAATTTGATGGGGTGGAAATACTAAAAACTGATTATACATATATTTTAGTGGGTTATGTAAGGAAAGTTTCTGGTGGGTTCTACCAAATTATCTGTTATCTTGATTGGGCCGCATTTCGTGGACTAATTAGACCACCTCCGGAACCACCACCCTAAGGTAACTTCCGCCTTCCCTTGTTCTGTTTCATGCATATATGCATTCATTCATACATTGAGGACAATGCATGAGATAAGTGTGGGGGTGGGCTTTACTAACATACTAACATAGGTAAAAACTAACAAAAAAAAAATGCTAATAAAAAAAATTTTAAAAAAAATTGTTATAAAAAGGAAATATTTTGACTTATTTTTTTGAAAGAAATCTAAGTTAGTTTTAAGGATTAGGAAAATCACGATTAGGATTTCTAAAAACTTGGTCAAAATAAATAAATTGTTTAAATTTTTAGGTATAGGAGGAGAAATTGAATAAATAATTAGTCTTGATTTTTACCTTAATGAAATGTGCATACCAAATGCATATCTAGGATTCTAAGACAAAGACCTTGTGCCTCATAAAAAAAAAAAAGAAAGAAAAAAAAAATCACCAATTAAGCTGATACATGTGCCTCAAGAAGCATAAGTATTCATGCCTAAAGGTGAGTAAATAAAATAAAGTCCTTAGTTTTGGGGCCTAGTTCACTCGAATTTGAGTCCGCGGGGTGTTTTCTCACCTGGTGCCCTAAAGCCAACCGGTTTGGGAGTCATCGACTTTAAGTTCGTTACATGGGTGGATTAGAAAGCCTAAGAAGACTAAGAAATATAATATATGTATTAACACATCTAATAATCAATTAGTTAGGTATGAGGGCCTCAAGAAGCCTTGATGCTTACACGAAAGAAAATTAGATGCGTTATACATATTAAAAAAAAATAATAATAAATAAATAAATAAAGAAAAAGAAAAAAAAATAAAGAGGCATGAGAGTCCAAGTTAAGGAATTCCTAGTAAAAATATAAGGATGCATATGATTTTTGGTAACGAAAAAGACTATATTAGAAATTCAATTTTAATTCTTACCTAAAATGGAAAACAATTAACTTTATTAAGACTAAGTTTAAAGAATGAATAAAAATGAGGATCCTAAAACTTATAGACTACTTAGTCTCTTCAAATAATAATTCAAATATTTTCCTTTTTATGAATTTTGTGGGTGCAATCCGCTGAAAACCCTCACGAGACAACACTCGTCCTCTAGGGTAACCTAGAGGTTTAACGGCTTGTTGCACGTGCTAAGTGCAATCGTGATTCCTACGAAAGTGAGATAGGTTAGATTAACTTTTCATTTCTTTTTCTTTTTCTTTGTTTTTACTCGAGGACGAGCAAAAAGATAAGTGTGGGGGTGTGATTGGTAGTGAAAAGTGCATTTTTATCATCATATTTACCATCACATTTTCATATTTATTCATTTAATTCTGCACATTTATTAATATTTTGTAATTTATTCTGTGCAGGCCTCGAATTCCTATTTTTATAATAAATAAAGCTTAATGAAGCCCAAAAGCCCACATTTGAAGCCCAGGTGTAAAAGTGCAAATATCAATTGTCAAAGTGCAAATACACAAAGGGCTGAAGTTGCAAATATCAAAGATGAGGGAAGGATAGACTTCTACCCAACCCTAAACTCTTGCAGATGAGAATGAAAAGAGTGCAGAGATAAGGAAATTCGTTTAAAAGAGATTGGGAGAATTCAAAATCTAGGTAACTTGATTATCAAGTTATCTCAAAAATCCAGATTAAAAGGCCAGGATGCATATTCCAGAAGCAAGTGCCCAGATGGACGGACCAGATGAGGCCACGCGCCAAAGCGCGTGGCCAGATTCCACAAAATGCCGCAAATCCGCGGCAAAATCCATGATTCCGCGGCACTTTGAGCTTATCCAACCAATTTTCGTGGGCAACTTCATCCGGGACTCCTCTACCTTCTGCACCTATAAATACCTGCAGTGCAACGTACAGAGTCGTCCAGAGGCGAGCCAAGGGCCAAAAAGCTATGGTTTTTAGGTTTTTCTTCTAGGTTAGATTTTATTTCCTCCATTGTAAATTTCTATTTTCTTTTTGTAAAAACTGAGAGGAGATGATGTATTCATGGAGGAAGGGATCTACTTGTACTGATGGTGACAGTCGGTGTAAGTTTTATTTTTCCACCATTGTTTAATAATCAAATCGAGATTTGCTTTTATTTTTGTATTGTTTATTTTTTCTTCTTATTTAATCTTGTGTATCTCAGTATTTACTTCCTTCTATTTGTTCTCTAATGTCTTGCCCACCATGAGATCCAACTGCTTCGAGAATACCTAGCCGAAGAAGGAACCTTGACGGCCCATGGCGATGAACAGGTCTTCATAGCTTGTTTTTCATTTCGTAGAGTAGATTAAGAAGGCGGACGATCCCATAAGCCGTGCTTGTACGCCTTCCAAGAAAAGGTAAATCATCGCAACGGTTCAAACGGTAAGCAGACTGAAGAGGTAAGTTTCTTTTCTTTTCTTTTCTTTTTGTAGATTAAATCACAACTTCTCCTTATTCTTTTCTACCACTTTTCATTGTAAATATCGTTGTGACTAACAAAATAATTAAAAAAAAAGATAAATTTTTAGAGTAAAACTTGCTTAACGCTTCCATCGCAGTCCCTCCTTGAGGATCACGACCGCATAGCCTGCTACAGCGGATTAGAATTGAGAACTTGCACATCCTATTCTTAAAACTAAAATTGTTTATTTTTGTGTGCAGGAAATCTCAGTCAACACTCACGAAGAGTGAAATCTCTTCCATTAGTACCTTAGACTGTCAATAACAAGTAGGATAGCACACATATATGCACATACAACCAAGCACAGGGATAAAATCACATATATGAAAAACTGAATCATAAACAATATCATCCGCTATATCTGAATAAGACAAGTCAAGAAAGAAACTGAACTCACCAGAGAACAGCTGAAGCAGAATATGTTCTACAAACAACTCTCTATACTAGCTTTCTGATCTAGATACTGAAAAATATAATAAAGGTCCGTCAGAAGCGGACCAGCAAGAGCACATGAAGGGAAAAGAATGATAAATAAGAGAATATGAAAATATAGTAACAATAAGTTGGACATAAACAAAATGCGCTTGCAGTATCGAGAACTTAAAGTAATAAAAATAACAGGAATAATCGAGACAATAGATTATGTACAAGGAGACCGTGCATGCATAGTGTAACATGTATATAATGAACATGAAATGTCCTGGACAAGTAACTGGCATGTAACATAATCACAAGATCACAAGAACTCGAGATAACAAGATAAAACATCATGGTAGGTCCAGGAATGTCATGTAGTCAAGATAATGCATGTCACATGAGTCTCAAGTGTCAGTATCTAAAAAATACATGTTAGGTACTAGATCACTGAAATAATGTAAGATATGATTCAAGTGCATATGTCTAGTATGTTTTATTACCCTAACTAATGCAACCATCGTGTGCCCCATCCCACAGGATAACTACATATCAAATAAGTGATGCGTTAGTGGATCCTGATAGCAGGGAGAAATAGTTCACTGTACTTAGGTATCATGTAACATGTAATAATAGGAACGCGCATAAATAATAAGATCACGTATGGCATCTAAACCCACAAGGCGTCACCCTTCCAAGCACACCTCCCTGGATTTCCCCTGCTACAGTCTCCCCCAATAACCCTGGCATGGTTAATTTTATTAATCAATGCAAATGCAAGATAATGTATGATGTAGTGTAATAGGATCAAGAATCGGTATCAAAACATCAACATTAGATAGTGAACACAACGTGCATCAAGATCACGAGACAATATAACCAGTGGCAATATCAGGTGACAAATATAAAAGTTGTGCAAGTGATACTAGATACAAGCAAAGTAGTGCAAGTAATTTCAGTGACATGTAATCCAAAGGTCATAATAAGTCGATCTTGATCATATGTCTATCATGATAATGAAATCACCTAGAGGGGGGATGAATAGGTGATAATGCTAATCAATGCACAATTAAAATTTATGATGTAACAATCACCCAAAATAAGTGAATATAGCAATGAATGTAGAGAGCAAGTAATAAGAGCAATGAAAGTAGAGCAAGAAACAAGAACAAGTAAACCAACGCAAAACCGAGAATTTTCCGAGGTTCGAGCACCCCTCTACGTCCCCGCCTTCACCAGAAGGATTACTAACTACTATAACTTCACAAAGAGTTACAATCACACCGGAGTTCCCAACTCCACAATCTCAAGTACAAATTCTCTCTTGGTGATCAAAAGACCACAAACTCTCTTTTGAAAAGTTCTCTTCCCTTACAAAATCCTTGTAGAACAATAAGTAGGTTTGAAACTCTAGTATGTAAGTGGAAAAAGAAAATGGAAATCAGTGAGTTTTGAAATGAACACTTCAGAAATGAGAGAGAATTTCAGCACAAAAACCAAGACAAAATCTCTTTGAATGCCTTAAACTTTGAAACTTTTGCTAATGATTGTTGAGAAACCTCCCCCTAATCACCCCTATTTATACGAGAGGGCTAAGGATTAAAGAGTAAACCCACTTAATGATAATTAGGAAGTATTAGGTTCAGAAAATATCATTTAAACACTTTTAAGAAAGAAAAAGACGAAATAAAACATGTTTAAAAAGTAGCCATTATGGCTGAAATGACTCTCTCGGTCGACCGACCGATCGACTGGGGTTCAAACAAAAGAGCCGTTGCAGGCTTTCGGTCGACCGCTCGGTCGGTCGGATACAAACAGAGAGCAACTGCACTTTAGTCGGCCGCACCGGTCGACTCGAAGGGCTCCGGTCGACCGAGCGGTCGACCGTTAAACGTACACACATGCACGCACCCAACTGCCAGAAACCCGATCGACCGGATCAGTTGACCGACCTGACCTGACTTAGTGTCGGTCGACCGGCTCAGGCCAAAAATCAAAATTGAAACAGAATTTTGAGGAGATCTTGAAATTTAACAAAATAGTTTTGATTAGAGATATGTATAAAATATAAAATTGAGTTTGTAAGCAAAAGATTGTATTTAAAATATTTTGTACATATTATAGGAGAAATCTTTTAGTAAAGACATGTGCGCAAAAATGTGTGTGTAGGAACTTGAGCTTCAAACTTATTCACAATTCTTTAACAAAACTATAAAACTAAAAACAAATCTAATGAAGTCTTGAGTCAAGCAATGCCTTGCTAGAGCCTTCTCTTCTATGTTCCTTCCTTGCTTTGCCATTTCCCTTATATGCTCCATGAACCTAGAAATCCTTGCAAAAGCTAAGCAATGGCCTCTAAATATGGTACTAACCTGAAACTTATCTTGAACAAACTTATTAGTACCAAATAGCTCTTATTTGTTTTGTTATCATCAAAACTCTAAACAATTGGAGAGTGTAACCTTTTGGGCCAACAATCTCCCCCTTTTTGATGATGACAAAACAAATATGCTATGAGAAAAAATATAGGGCAGGTGAAAGCTCCCCCTCAAATTATGCTATACAAGACCAATAAAAGAGAGGTGAAATGCAAGCAAAAGCCATGAGACTAAAAACCATGAGACATAAAACACTTGCAAGACACTAAACTCAAATACAAGAATTCATAAAAACACTTTGCAAAAACCAAAACCAAATTCTCTTCTATGTTCCTTCCTTGCTTTGCCATTTGCCTTATATGCTCCATGAACCTAGAAATCCTTGCAAAAAGCTAAGCAATGGCCTCCAAATATGGTACTAACCTGAAACTTATCTTGAACAAACTTATTGTACCAAATAGCTCTTATTTGTTTTGTTATCATCAAAACTCTGAACAATTGGAGAGTGTAACCTTTTGGGCCAACACATAATTCAACAAGTATCCTCGAATAATTTCTCAAACTATAAATGTTGATTTTTGATTAATTTCCAGTAATATCAGGATCACAATATCAATCGATATACAACCTTTAACTATCAATCTTGCGTCATTATTATCCAGTTATCCTCAAGATCCAGATCATAGTATTTTTCATGATCAGTATAAATTTCATGTCAATAAATTAGTCTACCACATACAAGCAATCATGCCAACTTCGATTGTTGCATGCATGAACAAGATACAAAACATGATACATAAGACCATACAACCAGGTCATGAAATAATATCGAAATAGAAGAATTGTCTGTAAAATCAGAGAAGAGAGTTCAACAAAATTATGAGACAATACTGGTAATAACGAACACGATATCGAGAGTTAGGAGTCTAAAGATAATTTCTTGATTAACAGAAAAGTCAAAAGAAAGGGAATCATGTACACTTGCCTGATGTCGTTGGAATCTGAATTCTCGTAACTGCAACCAGCTCTGGGTAAAATTCACGGTCTATATTACGTGAATTAAGTAGACAAATTGAAATGTTCTTATTCAGTGATAAGTTAAATAAGAAAGTAATTTTTACTATTTATTATAATTTTGGTGGTTAGTATTTCCAAATAATTCAATTTTTGACTTTTAGCAACCATTTAAAAATAATCTTTTATGATAAAACACGTGCATAGACTAATAAATTTATGTATAGTATTTATATTTTACTGAATTTTGAATTTTATATTTTTGTGATATAAAAAATTTATTGGCAATTTTTAAATATATGACCATTAAATAATAATTACAAAGAATATTTAATTTCATGTTATTCTAAGAAATGTTACGCTCAAAATAATTTTACAGAGTCCCAAATTTAGTTTGTGATTTTCAGTGAAATTTCTGGAATTTTCTGAATTAAAATAAACCTAAAAATCAATAAAAATAAATAAAAAGCTTAACGGGTATGTTTGCTACAGTAACGGGTCTGAGTCTTGGTCTGCTACAGTGTTGGGTTAGGGTCTGGGTCTGCTGCAGTAATATTACTACAATATTATTTATGTATATTATTTATTTTCTTTCTCTCTTTTTCCTTCTCTTTTCTTTTTCTCCTTTTTTTGTATTGGGTCGGGTTGGAGTCTGTTGTACAGATCCGAACTGGGTCTTTTGGCCAGACCCGCTAGCCTGGCCTGACCAGACCCGCTGGCCTGGCCTGACCTGACCTGGCTCAGGCCAGGTCTGGCTGAGCTGGCCAGACCAGGCCAGGTCGTGGCCAGGCCTGCTCGGCCAGGCCCTGACCTGGCTGCTCTCGGCTAGAGACTGAGAGCAACAGCAAGGTTTCTTTTTTTATTAAAATAAAACTTTAAAAATCAATTAAAAATTACGATAATTAGGAGACAAGACTTGGTGTCCTTATATATTTTTATTAGAATTTTAAAACAAGTTTTCAGGGTGTAATTGTTGATTAAAATAGTGTATGTTACCTGTTCGATGAAATGCCAATAAGAGCTAGAATCTTCAAAAATACGAAATAAACTTACCCGTAACGCTTCCCATCAGTCTGAATCATATTCCCCCTTTCCAGCACCATGTTCATCGATGGCGGAGCTCGTGGACGGTTCTAGTGGTTTGATGAAGGTCGCGGAGATCGTCAACGGTGTCGCGCTCCACCCCGGCGGCACCGCGGGAAGGAGAGCACGGCCATGAGACTGGGGGCCTGTTGTGGCTATACTCAAGGAGCCACGAGGAATGTCACATGGGGAACTGACCATGGATGGAGAGGCCACAACTCTGGTGGTACGGGGTGCTTGATGTTGGAGCTCCGGCGAGGGGAGGAGGCACGGGCTACGGCCGTAGCCGAAGGTGGAGATTGGATTCGGCCAAGAGGAGGCTTGGTGATGATTATGGTGCTCATGGGGAGGAGTGCAAGGAGTGGGAAGCCATGGAAGGATGCATGGAGGAGGTGGCTTGGGATTTATATAAAGGAGGGAGAGAGAGTAATGTAAGTGAGAGATAAAGGGAGAGAGGGGGACGTGAGAGAGAAGGGAGGACGCAGGTGGAGGGTGTAGGGGACGTGGGTGCAGTTGAGAGGGAAGAGTGGAGGATGTGGGAGAAAGAAGAGGGAGCAGGACGTGCGTTATGTGAGAAAGAAGGAGAAGAATCAAGATCCTTAAATATAATCTGTGTGATTTCACATCAAAAGCGAAAGTGGCCCAGTTATCTTTGATTTGCGTTAGAATGTGGGGGCGGTGGCAATTGGCTCGAATCTGAAACTTTTGCTTTGATTTTAGTCAATTTTGGTAGAATAAAGGGGCAGAAGAAAAAAGGTTAAAAAAGATATGACTACTTCTCTAAACTACAAGCCAAGAGGCCGCACTGGTTATTGCATTCATTTCCTTTCTTGTTGGTCACGGTTCAAACACAATATAAGGATTTTGTGAATTTTTTTATTTTGTTTTTATTTAATTTCATTCTTTTCTTTTGAATAAATATTTAAGCATTACTTTTTAGATTAAACTCTATTAATTCAGAAAAATCCTCAAAAATTCTCAAAAAGTAAAGATGTCATCCTGAACATTGTTATGAAGTCAAATCTCTAAACTTCATCCCCAATTGTTAATTAAAACTCCCGGAGTAAGTCCGTGACATCGATCGACCCGAGTTGAGATTCTTCTCCAATTTCCAAAATTTCCAGAAAATCTAGAAAAAATCAAGATATTTTAAAATAATATCATAAACTTAAATGGTCTTAATCCGGCTACCAGGATGATTAAATAAGCATCAGATACCAGTATTGACATACGTATATTGGGAACCAAGGGTTACAGCAGTAGCAAGAAATAGGTGCTCTAGGATAACTGGAGTTTGAGCCTAAGGATTGGACACAGGTTATGTCTCAAGAACTATGAAATCAACAGGGTGGATAAACTCCCCGACCCGAATAAGAACGTCATTAATTTTCCCTTGGAACTTTCACTGACCGATCAGCCAGTTGGATGGTGACTCGAGTTGGACTAAGATTAACAACCTGAGGTGTTGATAAACTGAGAAAGGGGTCAAGTTGATATTTTCTCCCAAGTCAAGAAGTGCACGACTAATCTCGCCTTGTCTTGCAGTGCAGGCAATGGTAGGATAACCTGAATCCTTGTATTTCATTGGAATAGGACCCGACAGTAGCTCACTACTGCTAGTGGCTAAGAAGATTTTCTTGGGCACATTAGTCTTTCACTTCATCGTGCACATGTCCTTAAGAATTTTGCATAAGATGGGACATGTTGGATGGCATCAAGAAGTGACATATTTATCTTCACTTGATTTAAGATCTCAATTATCTTATCCATGTATGGATTCTGCTTGCTGTTCTTCAGCGTATTTGAGAATTGTACTATAGGCTTATGCACCTGACTGTCTGAATTGTCAGGATGGATTGAACTAGATGAAGTGGATGCTTGTGTGTTGTTGTGTTGAATTAGATTGGGTGGCATAAACACTTGATTATCAACTTTCTTTCTTGACCTCAATAGATGAAAAACATTGCATTGATTAAACTATTGATCCTCAGCTAGATGAACTTGGGTAGAATTTCTTGGTTCACTAATGGTTGACTAGGTAAAATACCCTTGGTCTCTCACTTTGTGAATTAGCTAGTTGACTCATTTGAACCTCTAACATTGTTATGGCCTGTGCATTGTTGCTCTACATTGTTTGTATGAGAGACTCTTGGTTCCTCATATACTTTTTCATAGTCTTCTCAAAATCAGTCATTCTTTTCAAGTGGAGGACTTAGGAATAAAGATTCTGGAGCATGGTTAGGAAAGTTTTTTTAATGATTGAAAGAATTGTGATGGTAATTGGGTTGATGATTGAAAGAATTATGATTATAATTGGGTTATTGGAAGTGGTTTGACCTTGAGTGGTCATTGATGTTTTGGCTCCATGAGAAATTCGGGTGATTTCTCTTGCCAGGATTATACGTTGAGCATAAGAATTGTTATGGGGCCTTAAAAAGCCGCATTTATAGGCTCGAGAAGCATTTGTTGAGCACTGAGAACAAGACACTCCTCAACACATGGTTCATGGCTCGACAGTAAGTACAACACGGAGTTGAAAATTAGTTTGGGCTGACCTGATTGACTGAAACTGGGTCCTTAGTTTCTAGAGCTTCTATTCTTCTCATTATGCTAGAAATTTTAGCCTCAGCAGCTGTGGATGACTCTATTGAACGAAGACCTCCTTTGAAGAGATAAGATTTTGTGTTCCTAGAATTTTCATGAGTGGGTTCTCATTGGAGGGTTTTTTTTGGCTAGATCGTCAAAGAAATCCCACCCGTGATTTTCATCCTTTTGCAAGAATCCCCCTTGGCATATGATTCCTAAGAGGATTTTGTTCTTGTAGTCTAAACCATCATAGAGAATTTGGCATTATTTTCACTTCTCTATGTGATCGGGGCAGAACTAGCACTCGAAAACGTGTGTACTTTGGAATCAATGAAAAGCTCGTATGTGTGCTAATGTTCCCACGATACTTCCGTTATAGCATTGGCTCAACGGGTCGAATCCATAGGGACGAGAGGCAATAAAAGCATTAACAGTTTTTATTCACGCAAGTTTTTTACAAGCCTTCTTTGTTTAAAGAATTAGAAAAAGAAAAGAAATCTAGAATGTGGTAGGTGGAGTGTGTGAAAATAAGAGAAGTGGTATGGAAAACAAAATAGAAAAGAAAATGAAACAAAGATGAACTATGAAGTGGTAAAAATAACGATAGAAAAAATGATAAAAGAGTTTGGAAATAATTTTTAAAACAAGATAAAAGAAAACTCATTGCTACTAACTACCAATTGCTTCACTAACCATGCTAACCTCTTAGTGATAGTTGCCTCACATGGAGCCTCCCATCACTAATCCTTGTCTTCAAGAGATGATACAAAGCATGGCCCATAAGATTGATCTTCTACGTTCAAACAACACATCCATACCACTAGCAAGTTGCAAGCTACTTATTAAATCATCAAAACCGGTTGAGGTGAGCATGAAATAAAGAAGACATTCCAAGTTAGCAAGTTGGTGGGTTAAGTGTTAGAAATGTTAGAATGTTAGAACTCATCATCATGAGCCATCAATGGCTCTTGCAAGAGCAAGGCCTTGTAGAGGCTATTAAATTCATGTGGATTATCAAGTAAGTGGTTAGATGGTTAGTAGTTAGTAGTTAGATTACCATGAGAAGAAAAGTTAGCTAAGCATCATGTAGAAGATGGAGAAGATTACATTAGAGAAAAAAGGAGGCACCTTTATATAGATTGTCACCATCTATTACATCAATCCCTCTCTATCTCTCTCTGAATCTCTAAGCCCTACTACAAGATCTAAAAAGAAAAGAAAAAACAGAAGAAATGAAGAAGAACACCTACACTACACTAAAGATAGAAACCCTAACCTAAAATCAAAACTGCCTCATTTTAGACCTCTACAGGTTTTTTATAGGAATAAGGGAGTTCTAGAAGACGAGACAGGGCCACGCGTCAAAAATTGACGCGTGGCCCCACCAAATTGATACGGATACGCGGCAATTATCGCGGATCCATGGCAGTACCAGGGACCTAGGTCCCTGTTTTGGTGCGGAGATGCCCGGCGCTTCGGGGACCTTCTTGGTATATTCAGTTTCGGGTATATTCATCCGAATCTTCGTTTAACATGCGCAAAAGCTTAGATTCAATGTATCTTCTAGAAGTTCCCTTGCTTGACCTCCAAGTAATATGGATTTAATTACCCAAAAATGGGTTTAATTGAGCTCTTATTACTTCTTTACCCTTAAACTCTTGATTTACCTGCAAGAGAGACAAAAACACGGTTTAGACCGACATTTTATTCATAAATTGGTAGGAAAATGCGATATAATAATGCAGAATTGTAGACTAATCGCACCCCCACACTTATCTTTTGCTCGTCCCGAGCAAAATAGGAAAAGAAAAACTATACAACATATGTTATTACACCACTTTCACAGGTGACGCGATTGCACTGAGCGTGTGCAACAAGCCGTTAAACCTCTAGGTTATCCCTAGAGGAGGAGTGTTGTCTCCTGAGGGTTTTCAGCGGATTGCACCCACAAAATCCATAAAGAAAGAAGACAAATGTTAGTATTTTGAAAATACATTTTGAAAGAGAGACAAGTTTTTGAAATATTTTTGCAAAAATATAAGCGATCTAAGGTGATAAGTCTACCAAAAATTATTCTTCCTTAAACTTAGTCTCTATGTAAGATCTTGTCTACAATTAAGGTAAGAATTAAAAATTGGATTGAATATTTTATCCTTCATAAAACCTAGATAATATGCACTTTATGATAGTGAAGATTTCTGGGATTTCAACTCTAACCTTCAAGCCATTTATTTATATATATATATATTTTTTTCTTTTTCTTTTTTTTCTTCCCTTAGTTTTCTTAGGCTTTCTAGTTCACCCATGTAGCGAGCCTATAACCAATGACTCCCAGACCAGACGGTTTTAGGACACCAGATGAGAAAACATCCCTCAGGTTTAAGGACTCGAGTAAACAAGGCCATAAAACTAAGGGGTATTATTTGTTTCTTTTGACCACCGTTAGGCGTGAATAATCATGCTTCTTGAGGCATACTTATCCAGCTTAATAAGTGATTCTTTTTTCTTGTATATATATTTTTTCTTTATTTTACTTTATAGCATTTTAGGTCTTTGTATCCATCCCAAAAATTGTGTACATGTGAAGTGCATACTATCTAAGGCAAAAAATTCAAGATAAAATTATCTCTCCCTAAAATTTTAAATAAGATCCATTATTTCGACTAGGTTTAAGATGTCATAATTAAGGCTTCCTTAGTTTCTAAGATCATCTTAATTTTCTTAAAAATAGATCAAAACTTTGTCTCTTATTTCAAAAAGTTTTTAAAAAAAGAGAAAAATCTTATACATACTGTTGACACTCTAAAAAGACAAGATTCCTGACTGGCCTGAACAATGTCTAAACATGTTAACATTTACAAAAGACAAGTGGCAGACAAGCTGATGACCAGTTTTTACCCATCTCCGAGGGACAAATTAGCGACTTGGACTCTACTGATCCAGTGAAGCAGACAGTGAGCCCAAATTATCTTTGAAGAGACTTAAGCAGGTCTAAGATGTTAGGTTAGCTCAACACTTAGCATCACATAAGTCCGAGGGGATAACCTCACAAGCTAAGAGGCTAAGTTTGTCCAACTTCGCCTTGAAGCCATTCAAAGCTCTATCAGGGAGCTAACTTACAGCTTCGCCTGAAGCATTCAGTTAACTCCACAGAGAGTTAGCTTCGCTCGAAGCCACACGTAACCACGCAGAAGGATGGTCAGTAGCTTCGCCATAGATGTTTATCCAGCTCCACTGAAGAGCTTTCTTCGGACTTCGCCAGATTCTCCTTCCAGCTCCGCTGTGAGCTCGACGCGGCAGCTCCGCTGCGGGTCTTTTATGGTCACCTTTGACCAATTAAATCTCCAGATGAGATCAAATCTGTTCAAGATCAAATCTAATCGAGATCAAATCTGAGATCAAACTTGGTAGTTGTTTACCATAATCTCTTGACTCTCCTAAAACAAGTAAGAAGATCAGGGAAGATCTTTCAGTTATTTGGAAAGAATCAAAACAGATCAGGAGATCGACACTACCTGCTATTCCTAGCTTCGCAGAAGCTGATTCTTGCCTCGCGGCAAGGCTACTTTCCAGATTTAAAGAGATTGACTCAATCTATTTTCAGGCTTTCAAGGTACAATTATACCCTGCTCTCCCTATAAATAGCCCACTGGGGTACACGGAGACACACACACGCACAGGCAGAGGCACACACAGAGAGAGACGGCTAAACAAAGACCTATTCTCTTGCTTCCAAGAATTCAGAGAACTGCTTCCCTAATCAGGGTGCTGATACCCTAAGATCTTCCTTCCTCTCAAAGAATCTCCGGAACTAGGCGAGAAGGAATTCCCAAGTGGAGGCAGTTTGAGAAGTAACAAGAGGGTTCTACCAAACTTCTGTTCTCCGATTCCCTGAACCAGGCGAGAAGGGAATCCCATCGTCAAAGGGACAAAGTGGTCACGCGCTGACTGATTGCTAAATTGGAAGAACAATCAAAGAGTTAAGAAGTTACCGTGTAGCTTGTGGCTAACGGGTCGTGTCCACGAGGAGGAATGCGATGAAAGCTTTTCGATGTTTCGTTGAATAACAAAGAATTGCTCATTTTTTAATTGAAAAGAGAGTGGAAAGAAGGAGATGATTAAAAGAGAAATTGTAACTTTGGAGAAGGCTTTAGAGAAGGTGATTTAAAAAGCTCAAAACTTGTTTGGTTGATTATAATAAGGAAGAAAATCTGGGCTCACTATCTCACTACTCACCATTTATTCTTCTATTGAAATCCTAAGTGCCTCAACTTGATCATAAGAAAAACTTAAGGTTGACTTTACAAAGTTTGAAGTAAAGCACATAAGATGTTAGAAGAGTTCACTTTTTTCTTTAAGAAATTATTTTGAATCAAATGTTAAATCATCAAGCGTGAAGAAGCAAGTATGAGATAAAAACAGTTCAAGAAACGTTCTTAAAAGAAGCAGGAGTTTAAAGATCCAAACCCATCCTCATGTGCCTTCAAGAACACTTTCAAGAAGAAAGGCTTTAAGTTAGGCATGTAAATGATTCATTGGGTCTTCTTCATGAAAATCAGAAAAGAAGAAGAATTGGAGAGAGGTACAATAGTGAGCCCAGAAAAATGATTTAGCTACTCCTGGGAAAAAAGAACACTGCAAGTAATTAAAGTAAAACATACCGTAAAATGAGTAGAAGAAAATGGAGCTCGACTCTTGTATTGATATCACTTCAATCTTCAAGTTACAAGCACTCAATTCCTCTCTCTCACAAGTGTTTGTACTGAACTACAAATTGCAAAATAAAATACAACTTTTACACTATCTAACAAAAAGCCTAAATCCTTAAAGAAATAATAAAAATTCTAATCCTAGTCTTCGCTCCTTTTTGCTCTGTTGAAACTGGTATTTATAGGGAAAAACCAAAGGGGGGAGATCCCGGGAAGATTGGGGGAGCAAACGCTTCCCCAACCTCTTTAACAAAGCCACGAAAACGCAGCTAGGGCCGCGTTTCCATGGCCCTGGTATGGCCAGATGGCCACACCCAAGGGGTGGGTACTCCTGGTATGGTGATTCTCCTGTATCTTCTTCTGGTTTTCTCGTTTCTGCTCCAAGATTTGACGAAACAGCCTTTGATTGTTGGCTTCAACCACTTGATTCAGGGAGAATTCTTTTCAACCAATTTTCAGCCTCTCTGATATGTCAAGATTTTCCCTGATTCCTAGATTTCAAATTTATTCTGAATTAAATTAGAATTAGATGGGCTTTTGGGCTTGTTTCTCCATCCTTTCTTTTAGCACTTGGGCCTACATTTAACAAAGAAGAAGTAGACTTATTAATAGGATTTATTAGCTAAAAAGTATGGTAAGGTGACAATGTATATGCAATATATGTGACTAATCACACCCCCACACTTATCTTTTGCTCACCCTCGAGCAAAACATCAGACTAATTCTAATCAACTATTAGACCACTTTCGCAGGTCACTCGATTGCACTGAGCATGTGCAACAAGCCGTTAAACCTCTAGGTTACCCCTAGAGGACGAGTTTTATCTCGTGAGGGTTTTCAGTGGATTGCACCCACAAAATCCATAAAAAATGTTAGTATTTTCGAAGAGCATTTTAAAGGAGAAAATATTTGAAGTATATTTGTAAGGCTTTAAGTACTCTATAAGTTATAGGAATATCAAATTTTTCATTCCGACACTCAGTCTCTATTCAAAAAAACATGTCATCAATCAAAGTAAGGAGTCAATTGTACCTCTCATCTAGTCTATTAATTTACCCTGAGTCGTATGTACCATCGTGACTGTGAAGTTGACTAAGGGTTCTTTAACATTAACTCCTATGTCTTATTTATATTTATTTTTGGTGGAGTTTATTCCTCAATTTCATTAGGCTTTCTAATCTGCCCATGTAACGAGCCTTCAGTCGGTGACACCCAAACCGGACAGTTTTAGGGCACCAGGTGAGAAAACACCCCTAAGGACTTAAATACTCGAGCAGACAAGGCCATGAAACTAAGGTTTTTATTTATAAAACGTACCCCTTTTAGGCGTGAATACTTATACTTCATGAGGCACAAATACCCAACTTAATCAGAGGATTTATGTATATATTTTTTCTTCAAACTTATCTAATTATCTTTTGCATAAATACCAAGGCTTGCTTAGGCCAAAGCACCTAGCTAATCAATAATTAGATTTGTTTATTATTTTTTTACATATATTTTTTTATAAGGCATAAGAGTCTTTGTTTTTAAACCCTAAGTGTGTAAGTATATTTAGTGTGCATATTTCATCAAGGTAAATATCAAGACTAAATTACTTTCACAAATTTTCTTCATAACCCTAAAAATCAAACAAGTTATCTGATTTTGACCAAGTATAAGAAATCCTAATTATGATTTTCCTATTCCTTAAAATTGACTTAATTTCTTACAAAAAATATATCAAAATATTGTTCTAACCTTTCAAAAAGTTTATATATATATATATTTTATATTAGTCATGTTAACCCTAACCCTCCCCCACACTTATCTCATGCATTGTCCCCAATGTATGAAAGAAATGTATAGATGCATGAAATAAAATGGAAAAGAGGGAAGTTACTGATACACGGGGTCAAAAAGACCCATAGCCGTTTCATTTACCGGCACCGATTCTAAGAAAGGTTAAGGCGTTGATCATTTACCTTAAAGTCATTTCCATTCTTGGGCCACTGATCTCAACTGCACCGTGTGGAAACACGGTTTTTATAACGAATGGCCCAGTCCATCTTGATTTTAATTTTCCTGAAAAAAGATGAAGCCTAGAATTTAGAGTAAGACTTTTTGTCCAGGGACAAAGGTTTTCTTATGATGTGTTTATCATGAAAAATCTTAACTCTATCTTTAGTGATCCTAGAATTTTCATAGGCCTCATTTCTTAACTACTCTAATTCAGAAATTTGTAACTTCCGAAGGTCACCGGCCTTAGTCAAGTCGAAATTCAACTGCTTGATTGCCCATAAGGCCCCGTGCTCTAACTCAACGGGCAGGTGACAAGCTTTGCCATAGACTAACCTATAAGGAGACATTCCTAGAATCGTCTTGAAAGCGGTCCTGTAGGCCCATAGGGCATCTACAAGTTTGATGGACCATCTTTCCGTTTTGGTTCACCGTTTTCTCCAAGATAAGCTTGGCTTGTCTATTGGAAACCTCAACTTGCCCACTGGTTTGAGAATGATAAGGTGTGGACAACTTGTGAGTTATGGCATACTTTCGCATAAGAGCTTCAAAAGATCTATTGCAAAAGTGAGTGCCATTATCACTGATGATAGCACGAGGGGTTCCGAAGCGTGAAAAAATGTTCTCTTTCAAAAACCTTATGACAACTTTGTTATCATTAATTTTACAAGGAATGGCATCTACCCACTTGGGCACATAATCCACAGCAACCAATATGTATTGGTTTCCAAATGAATTAGGAAATGGACCCATAAAGTCGATGCCCCAAACATCAAAGAGCTCCATTTCTAGAATTGGTTTGAGGGGCATCATATTTCATTTTGAGATCCTTCCTACCATTTGCATCTATGACACGTCTTGCAAAATTCATACGCATCCTTGAACAAAGTGGCCAATAGAACCCGCTTTGTAACACTTTTTCAGCAGTCTTGCGGGGACCAAAGTGTCCACCACATGCAAGTTCGTGACAAAAGGATAGAACACTTTTAACCTCCTCATCGGGAATGCATCTCCTAATAATTTGGTCAGAATAGTACTTAAAAAGATACGATTCCTCCTAAAAGAAATACTGGACCTGGGATAAGAACCGGTATAAATCATTTTTGGACCAATGAGACGGAGTTTGGTTTGTGACTAAGTAATTCACTATATCAGCAAACCAAGGTTCCCTAGAGATAGCTAAGAGATTTTCATTAGGAAAATCCTCATTTATGGGTAATTCGTTGCATGGAGAATTAGGGATCCGTGAGAGATGGTCAGCAATGACATTTTCTATGCCTTTTTTATCTCGAATCTCAAGATCGAATTCTTGAAGAAGGAGGATTCAACAAATGAGTCGGGCCTTGGCATCCTTCTTCATCATGAAGTACCTAAACGCAGAATGAGCGGTGAAAATGGTGGTTTTGGACCCTAGTAGGTAGGGACGAAATTTCTCTAAGGCAAACACTACTGCCAAGAATTCCTTCTCAGTTGTAGTGTAGTTCAATTGAGCATCATTGAGAGTCCTACTAGAGTAGTAAATCACATGCTGCTTGTTATCAATGCGTTGTCCTAGAACAGCGCCTATGGCAAAATCGGAAGTATCGCACATGATTTCTAACAGCTTAGACCAATCCGGAGCAGATATGATTGGTGCAGAAATAAGCTCTCTCTTAAGCTTCTCCCAAGAATTCATGCATTCAGTATCGAAAGTGAAGGACACATCCTTAGCTACAGATTAGTCAAGGGCCTAGAATTTTGCTAAATTTCTTGATAAATCTTCGATAAAAACCAGCGTGTCCTAAGAAGGATCTAATGTCCTTAACGCATTTGGGCATGAGAAGCTTAGCAATAACCTCAATTTTAGCTCTGTCCACTTCAATTCCTTTCTTGAAAATTTCATGACCCAAGACAATTTCATGTTTTACCATGAAGTGGCATTTCTCCCAATTCAATGTCAAATTTTTCTCAGCACAACGTTGGGGGACAAGTTCTAAATGGTGGATACATTGAGTGAATGAATCTCCGTAGATGGAGAAATCATCCATAAAGATCTTTAAGAATTGTTCTATCATATCAAAGAAAAGACTCAACATGCAACGTTGAAACGTTGCTGGGGCATTGCATAAGCCGAAAGGTATTCGATGATAAGCAAATATCCCAAATGGACATATGAACGTAGTCTTTTCTTGGGCCTCAGGAGCAATAGGGATCTGTTTATACCCCGAGTAACCGTCCAAGAAACAGTAATACTCGTAACCCGCCAAACGTTCAAGCATTTGATCAATGAAGGGAAGTAGAAAATGGTCCTTTGAGTTGCAGCATTAAGCTTCCTATAGTCGATGCAAACTCGAATCTTCATGGGAAGTCGAGTTTGGACCAACTCTTTGTTCTCATTTTCCACTATGGTGAAATCGGATTTCTTTGGAACCGCATGGACAGGACTGACCCATTAGTTATCAGAAATGAGATAGATTATCCCATTGTCTAAGAGTTTGACAATTTCAGCAAGAACAACTTCTTGCATTATGGGTTTAAGCTACGCTGTGGGTCTCTTTTAGGTGTGGCATCTTCATTGAGATGAATGCGATGTTGAACGATGGTCGGACTTAATCCCTTTATATCGGCCATAGTCCAACCAATAGCTTCCCTATGTTTTCTTAGAATTGCTTTAAGATCTTCTTCTTCCCCGTCATTTAAATGGGAGGCAATGATGACAGGAAAGGTCTCTTGTTCGCCTAGATAGACGTACTTGAGATGCACAGGTAAGGCTTGTTGGCCCAAGGTTACAATCACCCATGATTAGTGTATTTTGATGATTACAAACATATTAGTTATTTGTACTAATAACATTTGTTGTTTAAGTGTGTTTCAGATTTCTATTCATTCTAGAAGTCTTCTCTCACAAATACAAGGATTTGGACTCAAGTCAACTCCAATTGGGCTCAAGGAACAAGTGTTGAAGATCATATGAAGAAGCCTATTGAAGATCTTGAAGTCCTTAGGAATATTGTAAGATATAGAATGTTAAAGTTTGAGTATATGAAATTTGGCTCTAGGATTTGCACACACACTTGTTTCATATATTTCCTATGTTTTGAAAATAGAAAAATGGCTATTTCTAAGTTTTATGCCTTAGTTTATATATACATGTACCAAAAGTTTTATATCCTGAAAATCTTGTATATAACATGTGTATAAACTATTTTCTGCATAATACTTAGCTATATGTATTTTTAAAATATTCTCAAAATTTTTCTAACTCCAAAAACCTATAGTTTTTTCTGTTTCAGACAACTTCGGTCGACCGGGCCGGTCGACCGGCGATGTGTCTGGACATGCACTGTTTGTGCATGTCTGTCGGTCGACCGGACCGTCGACCGACGGAGAGCAAATTGCTCTCAGGTGTTGTTTCGGTCGACCGGACCGGTCGACCGGAAGAGGGAAACTGTGTTTCCTCTTTTGGGACGGTCGACCGGACCGGTCGACCGGGCGCCAACGGCTCTTTGCAGCTATGCTGGCGGTCGACCGGACCGGTCGACCGCCAGGCCTGCAACAAGCCTAACGACTCTTTCCTCTTTGGGCAGTTCTGAAAACTGTTTTATTTTCAGCTTTAACAGATTTTTGGAGAGTTATTGGGGAGCTTTTTCAGAGAAAATAAGACAAAAAGAAATTATTTTTAACCTATTTTCTAACCCTATAAATAGAGGAGAAGTCTCTCTTGCATTTCACTTAGAAAAATCCTCAAGTTTGCATTATTTTCAAAAGAGAAAAGAAAAGAGTTTAAAGCTTTCATTCCAATTCTTTTTGAGCTAGTTTTTCAGTTGTGTTTGATTGCTAATATCACTCTACAACTGAAGTTTTTCTCACCACACTTCATAGAGCCAAAAATCCAATACTCATTCTATAGTGAAGTTGTAATTCAAGTGAGAGTGTTTGTAAAAGAGTTTGAGAAATAGTGTAGTGATCTTGTTGTGATCACTGGTTCTTGTAATCCTTTCCTTGTGGAGCAACCTCTTCGGTAGAGGTCCTTTGTACTTGGTGGAGCTCGGTGCTCGGTCTTCGGTAGACCAAATTGTAAAGGCATCCTCGGTGGATAGTGGAAACCCTTCACGGAGGTGAAGGCGGGGACTAGAGCAAGTGTGCTCGAACCTCGAAACAAATCATCTTGTTTGCGATTGCCTTTGCGTTATTCTTGCTTACAATTTCTCTTGTTTTATATTGTCTTGAATTATTTGCTTGAGAACTAACCCTTTACTTGTGTAATCTTGTCTTGTTCACTTTACTTGCTATATGCTTGTGTGTATTTCATCATAGCATTTCATCCTTTACTTGTTCGATCATATCTCATACACACGGTTGCATTGCGCACCTCTAACCCATATCTAGGGGAATTGGGAGGAAGGAGTTCAGAACCTCGCAAGGGGTATTCGGCTCTAGTCGTGTTTTGAGAGATCGTTGCATCACTCATTTAATTAAAGTTTAAAAAGATCATTAGATTAGCATTCACACCTTTTCACCCCCCCTCTAGGTGTTTTTCAATTGGTATCAGAGCTTGGACTCTAGGATTTGGTTTAACAACCTTAGAGAAGATCCTAATTTGCTAATCATTCATTCATTTTCATTTAGTAAAAATGGCCGATGGAATTAAGACCCCTCCTAAGTTTGATGGACTTAACTTTCCCATATGGAAAGTTAAGATGACCGTGTTTTTGCAATCTCTAGGTAGCCGAGTTGCAAAAGCCGTGACTAAGTCCTTTAGTGTACCCCCGGTGACGAATCCACTTGGTCCGAAATAGAGACTAAGGAATTCGATGCCAATGCCAAAGCTCACTATGCACTTCTTCAAGCCCTAAATGATGATGACATAGCTAGGGTTATACATTGCAAATCCGCATATGAGATTTGGTCACACTTGATAGTCACTCATGAGGGAACCTCACAAGTAAAGAAGGCTAAGATGACCTTCTTCGGTCCCAATATGAAACATTTAGCTTGCAAGATAATGAAACCATAGATGATATGGTTACAAGATTTACCAAGATTACTAATGGACTCTCTTCTATAGGTGAAGATATCAACAATGATCAAAGAGTAAGGAAGATCATCCGGGCTCTTCCTCCTTCATGGGAAGTTAAAGCAACAACCTTGAAGGAACTCAACGACAATGAAGAGATGGAGCTTATAGGTCTCATTGGAACCTCAAAACCCATGAGATGGAAAGGAAAGCAAGGGAGGATATGGCTCCTTCCAAAAAGAAGACTATCGCCTTCAAGAGTCAAGCTACACACTCCGATGAAGATGATGAAGAAGAAGATGATGAGGAGCTCTCACTCCTTGTTAAGAATGTCCGGAGGATGTACAACAAGGCGAAGTACCAAGGTAGAAGAAGATGGCAAGGAGGCAAAGAAGAAAGGAAGATTGTGTGCTTCAATTGCCAAAGACCGGGACACATTGTGGCGGAGTGTCCGGACAAAGCAAAGCCTTCCACTTCAAAGAAGCCTTACAAGAAGAAGGCTATGAAGGCAACTTGGGATTCGGAGACCGAATCGAGGAAGAAATAGACACCGCCAACATGTGCTTCATGGCTAATGAAGGCACAAGCAAGGTAACCTCTTCCCCTTCTCATGATAATGAACTTCCTATGGATGTGTTAGAAGAGGCTTTTGTTGAGTTGTCACAAAACTATGATTTCTTAAAGAAAAAGTATCTTAAAATGAAAAAGGAAAATGAATCTTTAACTCTTCAAGTTTTTACTCTTACAAAAGAAAAAGATGATTTGGTTTCCACCTTGGCCACTACCAAAAATGATTTTGAAAAATATAAGATTTCTTGCAAAGGTAAAGCCCCACTAATTGATTCAAATGAAGTTTCTATGCTTAAGGAAAGATTAGACTCATTAAGTGTTGTTTGAAAGATTGTGAGTTTAACAAGAAGAAAATTGAGGCTATGTTTCCTAAGAAACAAGCCCCAAAGAAAAATGCTCATGCTCATGTTCATGTTCATGCTACACAACCTAAACAACATGGCAAAATCCCAAAACATGCTCACACTACACATACACATCATGCATTCATGTATGGTAGAGTGTTCTCATGTTCACATTGTGGACGGAAAGGGCACTTAGCCAATTTTTGCTATGATAGATTAAACATTTCACGTCATAATGTTTGGGTTCGAGGCACTAACTTTCAAGGACCCAAGAAAGTTTGGGTACCAAAATCAACAATTATGTTAAATGATGTAGGTACTTTCCAAATCCCAACGACGTAGAGGATTGTGGTATCTTGATAGCGGTTGCTCAAGGCACATGACTTGGGACATCAACAACTTTGCAACCCTATCAAGATATCATGAAGGTGGCACCGTCACCTTCGGAGATGACGCCAAGGGTAAAATCATCGGTATTGGTAATGTAAAACTTGGCACCTCTCCTTTAATTGAAAATGTAGTTTTAGTTGATGGCCTCAAGCATAATCTCTTGAGTGTTAGTCAACTTTGTGATAAAGGTTTTGATGTTGTTTTTGATAATGTTGCTTGTAAAGTTATTGATAGAATTTCTAATGTTTGTGTATTTTCCGGTTTTCGTGAAAGTAATGTTTATATGATTGATATGTTGAATATGTCTTGTAATATTACTTGTTTGAAAGCCCTCGATGATGACTCTTGGTTGTGGCATAGGAGATTAGGGCATATTTCCTTTGATCACATTTCTAGGTTAAACACAAAGGAAATGGTGAAAGGTATTCCTTACTTGAATTTTGAAAAGGACCGAGTTTGTGACGCATGTCAATTTGGGAAACAAACTAAGTCTTCTTTCATGTCAATTAAGGATATCATGACATCACGTCCTTTGGAGTTAATCCATATGGATCTTTTTGGCCCTACACAAACCAAAAGTTTAAGTGGGAATAGATTTGCTTATTTTTGGTTGATGATTTTTCAAGATTTACTTGGGTTTTCTTTCTTGAACATAAAAGCCAAGCATTTTCGTATTTCCAAACTTTTAAGAAAAGAGTTGAAAAAGAAAAAGATGTTTCGATTTTGAGAATAAGAAGTGATAGAGGAGGTGAATTCATTAACCAACCCTTTACCACTTTTGTGATGAACATGGAATAAAGCATGAACTTTCTTGTCCTAGAACTCCACAACAAAATGGAGTAGTTGAACGGAAAAATAGAACATTACAAGAGATGGCTAGGACAATGCTAAGTGAATATGGTCTACCACATTATTTGTGGGCCGAGGCCGTAAATACATCATGCTACATATCAAATCGTGTTTTCTTGTGTAAAAATACTACTAAAACTTCTTTTGAAATGTATTTTTTCTAGAAAACCTAATGTTTCCTATTTTAAAGTTTTTGGTTGCAAATGCTTTGTTTTAAATACAAAAGATTTTTAGGAAAATTTGATCCTAAATCTTATGAGGCTATTTTTGTAGGTTACTCAAACACTAGTAAGGCTTATAGAGTTTTCATTAGATCATCTTTGACTATTGAAGAGTCTATTCATGTTAAGTTTGAGGAATCTAACAAGTTTGTTAAGAATGTTGTAGAAATAGATGCATTGGATGAAGGTTTGGAGAAAGTGACCTTAGAGGATGCTTCTACTATGGGAGACAACCAAAGGATGATGAAGGAAGCGAAGCTAAGGTGGAAGAGGCACAAGGAAATGAAATCAAACACATGAGGTGGAGCCTACTCAACAACTACCAAAGGATTGGAGATACAATCCACATCATCCCAAGGACCTCGTCATAGGTGAAGTATCAAAAGGGTAACTACTCGCTCTAGACTTCATGACTATTGTGGTAACTATGCATTCATTTCTCATATTGAACCCAAAAATGTGCTCGAAGCCGAGGCCGATTCATATTGGTTGCTAGCCATGCAAGAGGAGCTCAATCAATTTGAGCGCAACCAAGTTTGGCACCTTGTTCCTAGGCCCCACGATAGACCAACAATTGGTACTAAGTGGATCTTTAAGAATAAGTTGGATGAATCGGGTCATGTAGTTAGAAACAAGGCTAGGTTAGTTGCCCAAGGTTACACTCAAATCGAAGGGATCGATTTTGAAGAAACCTTTGCACCCGTAGCACGGCTTGAAGCCATACGGATGACACTAGCATTTGCCTCATATAAAGATTTCAAATTATTTCAAATGGATGTTAAAAGTGCTTTTCTAAATGGATTTATTGAAGAGGAGGTGTATGTTGAACAACCCCCCGGGTTTGTTGATCCTACACATCCGGATTTTATTTTTAAATTAGATAAAGCTCTTTATGGTTTAAAACAAGCCCCTAGGGCTTGGTATGAAAGACTTTCTTCATTTTTGATTTCAAATGGTTTTAAGAAAGGTAAAATTGACACAACTTTGTTTACAAAACATGTAGAAAATGACATTCTTATTGTGCAAATTTATGTAGATGATATTATTTTGGTTCTACTATTGAATCTCTTTGAAAGCTTTTGAATCATGCATGAAGGATGAATTCGAAATGTCTATGATGGGGGAACTCAACTATTTCCTTGGACTCCAAATCAAGCAAAAGAAGGATGGGATCTTCATCAATCAAGCCAAGTACACAAAGGAACTAATCAAAAGGTTTGGGCTTGAAGGATCGAAAGTAAGCAAAACTCCCATGGCAACAACTACAAAGCTTGACAAGGATGAACAAGGTAAAAGTGTAGACATTAAACTTTATAGAAGCATGATTGGTAGCTTGCTTTATTTGACGGCTAGTAGGCCGGATATTATGTTTTCCGTTTGTCTTTGTGCACGTTTTCAATCTTGTCCTAAAGAATCTCACATAATTGCGGTTAAACGCATAATTAGATACCTTAAGGGCACTATTGAAATGGGTTTGTGGTATCCTAAAACCGGATTATTTGAAATGAAGAGTTTTTCGGATGCCGACTATGCGGGTTGTAGGGTAGATAGGAAGAGCACAAGTGGAACATGTCAATTCTTAGGTAATTGTCTTGTATCTTGGTCTTCCAAAAAGCAAAATTCGGTAGCCCTATCAACCGCCGAGGCGGAGTATGTTGCAGCCGGAGCTTGTTGTGCACAAGTTCTTTGGATGAAACATACTCTCCTTGACTATGATTTACACTTTGATCATGTTAAAATATTTTGTGATAATACTAGTACTATTCACATGACAAAGAATGCAAATCAACATAGTAAAACCAAACACATTGACATTAGATATCACTTTCTTAGAGATCATTATGAGAAAGGTGATATTGATATTGATTATGTTTCTACCGATTTTCAACTTGCCGATATTTTTACTAAACCTCTAGATTATGCTAGATTTTCATTTATTTGTGGTGAGTTGAATGTTTGCATTATGGATTCTTAAAAATAAAATTTGTTTTTCTATTGGTATTTTAACCCTTTTTGATGTATGACAAAAAGGGGAGAATAAGTTGTAATAAGTTGTTTAAGAGTTGTAATAAGTTAAGAGTTTGATATTTTGAACTTGTTTGAGAAGTTTGATATATGTTTGAGTTGTTAAGATTGTTTATTAAGTTTTTTTGACAAAACTATTTTGCCTTGAATGCTTTATGTATTGTGCTTCCATAGTCAAATTTTTATACATAGCATTATTTGAGGGGAGTTTTCCAAACTCCTCTTCCATGTTTTTTAAATAACCTATATGTTTTGTCATCATCAAAAAGGGGGAGATTGTTGGCCCAAGGTTACAATCACCCATGATTAGTTTATTTTGATGATTACAAAACATATTAGTTATTTGTACTAATAACATTTGTTGTTTAAGTGTGTTTCAGATTTCTATTCATTCTAGAAGTCTTCTCTCACAAATACAAGGATTTGGACTCAAGTCAACTCCAATTGGGCTCAAGGAACAAGTGTTGAAGATCATATGAAGAAGCCTATTGAAGATCTTGAAGTCTTAGAATCATTGTAAGAAATAGAATGTTAAAGTTTGAGTATATGAAATTTGGCTCTAGGATTTGCACACACATTTGTTTCATATATTCCTATGTTTTGAAAATGTTTATTTCTAAGTTTTATGCCTTAGTTTATATATACATGTACCAAAGCTTTAAATCTTGAAAATCTTGTTTAAAACATGTGTATAAACTATTTTCTGCATAATACTTAGCTATATGTATTTTTAAAATATTTTTCAAAATTTTTCTAACTCAAAACAGCCCAATTTTTCTGTTTCAGGCAACTTCGGTCGACCGGTCCGGTCGACCGGCGATGCGATGTGTCTGGACATGCACTGTTCGTGCATGTCTGTCGGTCGACCGAACCGGTCGACCGATGGAGAGCAAATTGCTCTCGAGTTTTTTCGGTCGACCGGACCGGTCGACCGGAAGAAGGAAACTGTGTTTCCTCTTTTGGGACGGCGACCGGACTGGTCGACCTCGACCGGCGCCAACGGCTCTTTGCAGCTGTGCTGGCGGTCGACCGGACCGGTCGACCGCCAGGCCTGCAACAAGCCTAACGGCTCTTTCCTCTTTGGGCAGTTCTGAAAAACTGTTTTATTTTCAGCTTTAACAGATTTTTGGAGAGTTGTTGGGGAGCTTTTTCAGAGAAAATAAGACAAAAAGAAATTGTTTTTAACCTATTTTCTAACCCTATAAATAGAGGGGAAGTCTCTCTTGCATTTCACTTAGAAAAAATCCTCAAGTTTGCATTGTTTTCAAAAGAGAAAAGAAAAGAGTTTAAAGCTTTCATTCCAATTCTTTTTGAGCTAGTTTTTCAGTTGTGTTTGATTGCTAATATCTCTCTACAACTGAAGTTTTTCTCACCACACTTCATAGAGCCAAAAATTCAATACTCATTCTATAGTGAAGTTGTAATTGAAGTGAGAGTGTTTGTAAAAGAGTTTGAGAAAGAGTGTAGTGATCTTGTTGTGATCACTTTGTTCTTGTAATCCTTTCCTTGTGGAGCAACCTCTTCGGTAGAGGTCCTTTGTACTCGGTGGAGCTCGGTGCTCGGTCTTCGGTAGACCAAATTGTAAAGGCATCCTCGGTGGATAGTGGAAACCCTTCACGGAGGTGAAGGCGGGGACTAGAGCAAGTGTGCTCGAACCTCGAAACAAATCATCTTGTTTGCGATTGCCTTTGCGTTATTCTTGCTTATAATTTCTCTTGCTTTATATTGTCTTGAATTATTTGCTTGAGAACTAACCTTTACTTGTGCAATCTTGTCTTATTCACTTTACTTGCTATATTGCTTGTGTGTATTTCATCATAGCATTTCATCCTTTACTTGTTCGATCATATCTCATACAACACGGTTGCATTGCGCACCTCTAACCCATATCTAGGGGAATTGGGAGGAAGGAGTTCAGAACCTCGCAAGGGGTATTCGCTCTTAGTCGTGTTTTGAGAGATCGTTGCATCACTCATTTAATTAAAGTTTAAAAAGATCATTAGATTAGCATTCACACCTATTCACCCCCCTCTAGGTGTTTTTCACAAACAACCAAGCATATACAAGATATAGCAATGTGAATTATGCATGGCACAACACAAGCAAATAGATATGATATGAAAATATGAATTATGCTCAACACAAGCAAATATGATATGAATGAAGTATGATGCTTTGCACAAATGTAAAGAGAGAGAGTTTAGAGACAAGTGGATCAAACGCAAACACAATGATATGTTCGAGGTTCGAGCACCCTTGCTCTACATCCCTGCCTACACCACCGTATAGGATTTCCAATCAACTATACCGTCCACCGAGGACTCCCCGAGGGAACCTTCACCGAGAAGGATTTGTACAACAATGGAGTACCTAACTCCTCTCTCAAACAAACACCTCCTCACACAAGAGGGGTAGGCCCTTAGCCAATACAACCACAACAACCAACACCTCTACCGAAGAGGGTTTACAACCAAACTCCACCTCTCACTAGAGGGAGCAAACCAACAACCCAAATCACAATCTCAACCTCTACCAAAGAGGGAGCAACCAAGAAATCAAGGTTTACAATAAGTGGTCTCTTTCAACCACAAACCTCTTTCCTTTTTCCTTTTCCACAAAACAAATGATCCTAATAGATTAGGATAGAAGATAGCTCAAGTGTGGAAAACTAGGTGTTTGGAAAACAAGCAACAAAGAAAAACACTTAGGAAAATTCTTGCAAAAGATATAAAATGAAAAGCAAGACAAATCTCCCAAAATATTCTTTTCTTTGATTTTCCAAAAACCTAAAAACAAATAAGATGAATTCTTTTGGCTCAAAACTCTTTTAAAAACTCTTTTAAACAATAGAGAAAGTCTGGAAATTTTGTCTCTAAAATGCTTGGCCAAAAACCTAAGGAGATGGGGTTTTATAGGCCCATCAGAAAACTAGCCGTTAGAGCTGAGCTGGCAGCTCTGACAGGCAACGGTCGACCGGACGGTCGACCGCCAACGGTCGGAAATATGACCGTTGGTCAACTACGGTCGACCGGCCTGGTCGACCGAAACAAACAGAGAGCATTGTAAGTGCCCCGGTCGACTGGAGCGGTCGACCGTCCCAGTGCCTCCAAACGTGCACAGATTTGTGCACGTCGGTCGACGGCCCGGTCGACCGACCACCCAAGTCGACTAGGTCAGGTTGACTAGTCGACTGATTGAAGCCTGGAACAGAAACCTGGGTCAGAAAAACACTGTAAAATATTTTTCTAAAAATCTTTTAACACTTCTAAAAATCACAAAAAATAGTTTTATCATTTTATATGGAAACACAAATGTGATAAAAATTTCAAGACATATATCAAGCATATCAATTCATTTTTGAGTCTTGCAAATTTTATCAAAAACAAAACTTGTATTTTTATTAAACTTGATTTTTCAATACATGAATAGGATAGTCAAAATAAGTTTGTCTAGCAAGTTAAAGCATGTATGTATAAGTAGAATACATCTACTATGCATATAAAACATGTAAACTTGTTTTGATCTACTATTCATGAAAACCAAATCCAAAACATAAAACTTTTGTGTGTTGTGCACTTGAGCATATCAACTATACTAAACTTTACAAATTGATCTAAAACACACTATCTAAACTATGGATACCTAAGTCTTCTTAACGATCTTCATCTTCAAGTAGACTTGCTCCAAAACTTCATCCATGGGCTAGGCAATGTGTGATCTTGACGCTTTGGCCCTGGAATTATCATGAAAAGCTTCCAAACACCTTGTTGAAGCTAATCACCAACTAATATCTTGGTTAATGATCTGAAACTTAAACAACACAAGATTATTAGCAAAGTGATTGGTTGCTAATGTTGCATATTTAATGTTACATTTCCATACTTATTTTAGAATAAAAGCCTGCATTGTCCTAATTATTTGTTTAATTTATTTGCAGGCCCAATCCTTAAGGAGATGAAGAGAAATGAGCCCAAAAGCCCACCAGAATTCTGAATTAAATCAGAATAAATTCCCACACACACAATAAGGGCAAAAATCAAGAGGTTGAAAACGGTTGAGAAGAATCCTCTCAGAATCGATCGGTTAAAGCCAAGAATCTAAGGTCATTTCGTCAGAATCTGGAGCTCAAACGACAAAACCAACAAAGGATAAAGCCAGAAGAAACCCCCGGAGAGACCCACCAACAGGGTGTGGCCATCTGGCCATACCCTGGCCGCGGAAACGCGGCTTGGGCCGCGTTTCCGCGGCAATCTTGGGGAGTTACGGGGAGCGTTTGCTCCCCCGACCTCCCCGGGATTCTGGTTGTTGGGTTTATGCCTATAAAAGGCCATTATCTGCGCTGAAAATGGGAGGCGAAGGCAGATTAGGATTTAGCCTAGTTTTAATTCTTTGTAGTTTAGGTTTTTCTTTTCTTGTTATGTAATTTGTATGTAACTTAGGGTAGAAGAAGATTCATGTAAGTAAGAGAGATAGGCTGAAGTTGAGAGTGACACCGACGATGTAACCTCCTCCTTTCTTCCATTGTCTCTGCAATTAATAAAGGTAAAAGTTCTTTTTATGTTTGTATTTTCTTTTGTTTCCTCTTCCTCTTTCTACTTTACCTTGGTTGTGTTTGTTGAGTTTACAAGTGAAATCCAAAGCAAGTATAACTAAGCTACGTGAGAGCCAGCGATAGTTCATGAAGACGTTCTCCTCTTCCAAGATCCGCATCACTTCGTTCTTGCTAGGCTTGATGATATAATGTGCACGGGGACTGAGCTCGAGCTTATGATCTATGCGTTGAACGCCTCCGAAGCAAAGGTAGAACATGCAACGGTTTCCAAGTAAGTCATCAATCAACCTAGGTAAGTATTTCTACACTTTTCTTTCTTTCTTTTCCTTTCTTTCTTAGTTTAGATCACCAACCACCTCCTCCAACTCTTTCTTCTCCACTTCATTGTAAATAGTCGCTTTTATTATTTTCTGATTTTTCCACCTTCTTAGTCTTTCATATTCTTCTAACTTTAACTATAACTTTCTTTTTCTTTTTATAACTTTAAAACAGAGAAGAACCTTCGTTTTTTTTTCTTAAACGATTTCAATAAAGAACTGTAACGCTTCCATCGCAAACCCTCCTTGTGGATCACGACCCGCATAGCCACTTGCTATAGCGGAAGAATTGAGCACTTGCACATATTCTTTCTTAAGTTCTATAATCTCGTATTTTGTGTGCAGGTCTAGCCTCAATCAAATTTTGGCGCCGTTGCCGGGGAGGGTAAAACGGTTTTTATTGAAATCTGAATTTTTATTGCAAATTTTTTTAGAACTAAACGAATTTTCTTCACTGTTGCAGGTTACAGGGCAAGCAAAGCAGGAAAATAAGTTTACAGTGTCATACAAGTGGCCTTGGGCCTCTGCTCTAGAAAGTAGAGACCCATTGCTCTCTGAATTGCCGCGTTCCACGGCAAAAGCCGCGGATCCGCGGCAAAAAGAGCTGACTACTAACAGGTTTTTGCAGGGCTGCTACCTTTGCAAATTCTAGTTTGCTGCAATTATTTATTTCTTATATGCCATCACAAAAACCTGCTAATAATCAACATTAAAAAGTTTGTTGCAAAAGTTAAAAATTGATTAGACGTTTGCATTTTAGGCACGTGTCTTTTCAATCATTATTTTTTTTACTGTTGAAGAGTGCTGGAGCAAGGTACGTATGCATTGCATTTAGCATAGGACTCACTTCTTGGTTGATTTATATCGCTTTGAGTGAATCTTACATATCTTGTACACTTGCACAAATTGATCTTAAGGGCACTAACCCATTAACAAGATAAGGTGGGGATTTGATCACCCTCCCTTAGCCCAAAAATCACATTCCAAGCACTCAATAACCCAAGTCTAACTAAAATTGAGTAGACGTTGGCCCTAGGGACATCTCGGACTCAATTAGGAGATTATCCTAAGGGAAAAAATGTTGGAATCTAACTCTTGCTAAATCAGTGTCTAGGAAAGAGATTGAGGGCCGAAAGCCCGAAGGTTGGTGGTTATTTAATTAAGGAACGTCTTTGACGGAAAATGTAATACCCCTTTCCCGGAATACGTACTTAGTTGCGTATTCAGATTTTCGGTCGTATTTTTTCGATTTGTTTCCTGTATTTATTCTGTATTATGAATTCCTTATATGACTGTTTTGTCTTGGATTTGGATTCGTGGATTCGGAGTCAGCCCTAGTCTGAACCGAAGGCCCGATCCTAGTGTATTACTCGATTTAGTCTTTCCGGTATTCTGATTTGACCGAATTCTGTTTCAAATATCATTTTCCAATATTATATATTTTCTATGATTTTCTAGATTTTTCTGGAATAAAATGAAAGTCTTCAAAACCGGTGTCGGCCAGTTCCGTTGACCGATTCCCGGATTTTTATTTCACAAACAGCTAGGAATTTCTAAATGATTCTTTAGACATTATTCCTTAGAATCATATTTTCTACCTACATTCTTTTTCTGAGGATTTTTGGATTTTATGAAAATTCCAACGGAGTCGGTAAATTATTGATTCCAGGATTTTTAGTTTCAAAACTATAAAGTATTTCTTCAAACGGATTTCACTATTGGTCTTTATAATTATTATTGATTTTTGGTAATTATTTCGGGTCGTTCCGAGATACTTGAATTTCAGACGATTCCGGTATTTTTCCCGAAAGGTTTCCGCATCCGCAACTGAATCCCGGGAATCCGCCACTTCCATTATTTTCATCTTCTTTCCCAAGAAAATATCTTCTCATTATAATTTCTTTTCCATTTTCCTTTTCCTTTATTTCTTTCCTTCCTCCACTAACCAAAGCCTTTTCCAATTTTCCAATAATTCCAATTTTCCACATAATCCCACTCACTTTCACCTAATCCTTTTTAAATCCCACTCATTCTCTCTCTCTCCCATGGCCGGCCAAGTGGCCAAGTGAGGGACACCTCACCCTCCCCATATTTGCACAAAACCCCCTCTCTTCTACTTAAATTGCATCACCTTCACAAATCCAAAAACCTATAAATACTTTTCCTTTTCATTTCTAATCCTTTTTCACTTCATTCTTCACTTCACCTTTCTCTTTCTTCTCTTCACCAAGAGCCAAACCCTAGCCACCTCCATCTCCTTCATCTCCACCACCAACTCCCAAGGCATCACCTAGGTCTTCATCTCCATGGAAACCACCACAAGGTCATCAACAACACCAAAGGGCTCCATCTTCTTCTTCATCATCAACTTCAATCACCATCACCATCTCTACCTTTCCTCTTCCTCTCCATCATCAATTTGGTGAGTAATCTTCCTCATCTAGACTTGATTTATTCTTAGCATGTTTATATTTTCATATCTTGTACAAATATGTCTTCAAATCCATGATTAATTAGTCATCAAACCAAAACCCTAGAAATCTGTTCTGTTTGCTGTTTCCAGTCGTTTAGTCGACTAGACCTAGACATTAGTCGACTAACTTATTCTGTCCTGTGAAACACAATTCTAGGAAACACAGTATTAGTCGACTACACCCTTGACCCTAGTCGACTAACTTTTCCTGAACCAAAACCTTAACTCTCTGTATCACAGTATTAGTCGACTTAGCCTAACTATCAGTCGACTTGTCATGTCTGTTAGTCGACTACCCCTATGACCCTAGTCGACTAACTTTTCCTGAATCTGAATATCAACTCTCTGGAACCCAGTATTAGTCGACTATACCAGACTGTTAGTCGACTAACCCCTTTATTAGTCGACTACTCATCCTACCCTAGTTGACTAATTCTGTCTGTTTGTTACAGTTATTTACCTTCTCAAACTTGGATCTTATACTTAGTTTATATGTTGTATATTATACTTCTTGACTTGTATCTTGACTAACATCATCTTCACTTCTCTCTTTCTCTCTCCTTCACTCTACATATATATATCATAGTTTATGGCGTGCCCCGGATTTCGTGGACTTCGGATCTTTCGGCGCTTTGAGGTTTAGGCGAGTATTCTCACTCGCTACTTCCTTGTATGCGAGTAGTCTCGCTCTTCTCTATTTGAGTTTCCCGTTTCATCGGTCGATAAGTATTTTGCTTCTTATTTCCATATTCATGTATTGCACTACAATTGCTCATATTTTGGTAGCTTCATCTTGTACTTGTGCCATGCTATTGATATGCTTACTTCTTTATCATGTACTATGCGTGGCAGACCCTTCGTGGTCGTTGTATTCTTGGTTTCTGATATGTTATCACTTGCCCTGCTATTATTTCAGATCTGTTAGTTACATGCTTCCTTTTAACACATGTATATTACCTAACTTCCAGTATGTTATCACCTGACCACCTGACATGCCACTATCTGGCAAGACCATCTTGTTATGTCATGACTTACCCAGACTTATTATCAATCCATTGTTATGCATGTTACTTGATATACATCACCATTTATCATGCTATCTCTTGACACCAAGCATGATACACCGATTCTTATAATTATCACGATAAGGGAATGTAGTACCTGATTACTGTTATGTACTGATCACTGTTATGTATCCCTGTTATGATATTGCTCATTCCGGAATCTGATAATTATGTTCATAAGCTATAAAAAGGACAACTTGTATGGTATGGGAGGAAGTGATGGATGCCGGAATGATATCTTGCTTATAGTGGTGGGGTATAAAAGTATGTATATACATATATATATGTACTGGCGGTAGTGAATCTGAAATTACTGAATAGGGGGACTTTGGGCCTCCAAAACTGGTTTCAGGTGTATGGAAACCACTATAAGAAGTTCTATCAGTTCTCCATCTACTTCCGTTAACAACCCTCGACTTGCTTATATATGGATGTATGTGGGTTGGCGTACACCAGGTCACATACCGAGATATATGGGTCAGACGAGTAATAATAATAATAGGTGTTTCCTGTGACCCAGTTATGATCACCGTTATGATTCCTGTTTTGATTCCTGTTATGCACTCTTGTCACATCTGTTATGTATTCTTGTTATGACTACTTTGCAACTCTGATTCTATACGCTTAGATATTCGGTGGCATGAGATAACGGTATATGGATGAAGGTTTCCTTGTTTGGATTATTCCTTCGATGTATTAGTCTCATGGGACCGTGATTTAAGCGTATACAATCACTTTTGCTTGTGATCAGCTTTACCTTGGATTTCCAGTTTTATGGATATATGTGTATACTTGTTCATATATACTTCATTTGTGTTCTAACCTCCCTGTCTTCTGTACTTGACACTTGTGCTCCTCCTGACTCGCCACCTGGCATCCATATTCCTACTCGCCTGGGGAGTTTCACTGACTCCCCTGGATTCTCATGTCCAGGTCCTGGAGCCCGGAGCGTGAGGATCTCCCCCTTTGCTGCTCAGAGTAGCGCAGCGGTAGCGTGGACCCCGGTTGACCTTTCAGAGCTCCATCCTTCCAGCCCCCTGTGAGTCTCTCGAGTTTTCCTTTTTAAACTCGTGAGTGCCCTTTTCTATTCATACTTGTACTTTTCCTTGTATATTGTATGTGAGCTCCCTTTTGTACCGTTCACATATATTGCATATCTTTTGTACTCTCGCATTTGCGCATCTGTGATATAATATTATTGTAATATTGGATCACATCTGGTGATAATTCTGTAATTGTATATATGTGTTGGAATGTATAATGCACCATTTGCTTCCGTACTCTGATTCTTGTTTGTACTGATGCTTAGCGTATATACGGGAAGGTACTTCGGACTTACGTATATACGTTGCAGTGACGTGACGTCCCGTATCCGTGGAATCGGGGCGTTACAGAAAACCTCCGACCAACCTTGCCCTGACCTGGCTGATTAGCTTGTGGTTAAAGTCTACATTAGACCTCCCGTGGACAGTCTAAACAGTTAGGAGTCGTCTAGGTCCTAAGTCTACCCTAACTTAGGCTAGAATTTTTCTTTTTTGTTGTTTATTTGTTTGTTTTTCTTTGTTTGTATTCTATTGTGTGATATGGACTACAATAATAATTTTTTCAACTACAATAATAATCCATATTACACACCGACTTCATTTTCGAATATTACCAACCCGGCATATCATAACTTTGACCAACCTAGTGTGCCGGATTGGTCTTATCCGAATCAATATGACCCATACCCCCCATCTAATAACTATAATTTCCATAATGATTTCAACTCTTCGCCGAGTCAGTGGGGATTCACCTCCCCCGAGCATAATTTCCAACCACCTTGCCCTCCTTCTCCACCCAGTCCACATTATGTTCAAGATTCATACTCAGTTCCACCCATCAAAATCAGAAACCATCAATTATGGAAATGAGTATGCGTGAGTCCAAACACAAATCCCAAAATCTGATGGACTCACAATTTCACTACCACTTCCAAGACAATTCTTCATCTTTTCATCAAAACAATGAAACCTATCAACTATGAAAAGATGCTTGAAGCCATGACTCAGGCTCAAAACGCTCGTAATAGTGACATAGATATGATGGTCGAATCTCTACGTTCTCACCGTTGGATCAGTTCTGATGTCACTACCAATTCTGTTAGAGTCGAAGAGTCATGTAGTTTTAGAAATCAAGATTCTATTTTAGGACAACCATTTGAACTTGCCCAAAGTCAAAATTTTGAAAAAGATATTGATAGTTTAGCAAGTTTTCCTTTTCCTGAAATAGAACTTGAAAATGAATATGATCCTGAATCCCAACTTAGTGATTCAATTCTACTTCCTGATTCGATTATGACTCCGCTATCTTCACCTGATTTCGATCTTTTCCCGGAGTCAACATTGGATCCTGTACCAATTCATAAAGATATTGACTCACCATCTTTGAGGATCATGTTGAACTTGACCAACTTTACAATTTTGAAAATCCCATGGATAAATTGGCAAGTTCTCCAATTTTTGATATTGAACTCAATGAGATATGTGACCTAGATTCTCACATATGTGATCCAGCTCAACTTTCTGAATCAATATTGACTCCTGTTTTATTACAAAACTTGAATAATATTCTAGAGTCAGTTTTGATTCCCCCACCTATCATTCCTGAACTGGAATCACCCATATTAGGTCACATTCCATTGTTGGAAAATACATGTGGACTTGAGTTTCAACTTCTTGACTTGGACCCAATTTCTGAACCAATTTCGACTCTTGAACCTTTACTTGATTTAAGTCACCTTCCTGAGTCGGTATTAGTTCCTATCCTTCATGAGTCCAAGTCAATCATTCTATCATTTCATACTCCATTCTGGGACGAGGTGGCTGATAAATTTAACTCCGAAATCAGTTATGAATATGGAAATTAGATGGGGTAAAATATTTAATAAAGATCCTTTATGGATACATCTTTTTAGTGGGTTATATTAAAGTATTTCTGGTGGGTTCCTCCGAGACCCAAGAAAAGTGATTGGGCCGCGTTTCGTGGACCAATCAGACCACCACGGAACCACCACCTTAAGGTAACCTTTTTCCTTCCCTTTCTTCTTTTTCATGCATCTATGCATTAATTCATACATTGAGGACAATGCATGAGATAGGTGTGGTGGAGGGTCTAACATAACTTTTCTTTTTCTTTAAAATAAAAAAAATTTAACATTTTTCTTTATTTTAAAAAACTTTTTGAAAAATAGAAACAATATTTTGACTTATTTTTGTAAGAAATTAAGTTAATTTAAGGAATAGGAAATCCAAATTAGGATTTCTTATACTTGGTCAAAATAAGATTATTTGTTTGATTTATAGAGTTAGGAAGATAATTTGTCAAAGTAATTTAGTCTTGATCTTTACCTTGATGAAATATGCACACTTCATACACTTACACACTTAGGGTTCAAAAACAAAGATTCTTATGCCTTATAAAAAATATATATATATAAACAAATCTAATTATTGATTAGCTGGGTGCTTTGGCCTAAGAAAGCCTTAGTATTTATGCAAAAGATAATTAGATGAGTTTGAAAAAAAAAACAAGTCTAATTATTGACTAGCTAGGTGCTTTGGCCTAAGCAAGCCTTGATATTTATGCGAAAGATGATTAGATAAGTTTGAAAAGAAAAATCCTCTGATTAAGCTGGGTATTTGTGCCTAATAAAGCATAAGTATTCACGCCTAAAAGAGGTTCATATAATAAAATCCTTAGTTTTGTGGCCTTGTTTGCTCGAGTCCTTAAGTCCTTGGGGGTGTTTTCTCACCTGGTGCCCTAAGACCGTCTGGTTTGGGAGTCATCGATTAAAGGCTCGTTACATGGGCAGATTAGAAAGCCTAATAAAACTAAGGAATAATACCACAAAAAAAAGTATATATATAAAAATAAATAAGGCATAAGAGTCAGAGTTAATGAACCCTTAGTCAAAATTTTCACAGTCACAAGTGCATATGACTTAGGGTAAAGTAATAGACTAGATGAGAAGTACAATTTGACTCCTTACTTTGATTGATAACAAATTTTTGAATAGAGACTAAGTTTAGGAATGAAAATTCGGCTTTCCTATAACTTATAGATTGCTTAGATCTTACAATCATATTTCAAATATTTTTCTCTTTCAAAATGCTTTTCGAAAATACTAACTCTTATTTCCCTTTCTTTATGGATTTTGTGGGTGTAATCTACTGAAAACCCTCACGAGACAACACTCGTCCTCTAAGGGAAACCTAGAGGTTTAAGGCTTATTGCACATGCTCAGTGCATTCGTGTGACCTGCGAAAGCGGTCTAATAATCCTTAGTATAATTTAGTTGTTTTGCTCGAGGACGAGAAAAAGATAGGTATAGGGGTGTGATTGGTTGCTAATGTTGCATATTTAATGTTACATTTCCATACTTATTTTAGAATAAAAGCCTGCATTGTCCTATTATTTGTTTAATTTATTTGCAGGCCCATTCCTTAAGGAGATGAGAGAAATGAGCCTAAAAGCCCACCAGAATTCTGAATTAAATCAGAATAAATTGCACACACACAATCAGGGGAAAAATCAAGAGGTTGAAACCGGTTGAGAAGAATCCTCTCAGAATCGATCGGTTAAAACTAAGAATCTAAGGTCATTTCGTCAGAATCCGGAGCTCAAACGACAAAACCAACAAAGGATAAAGCCAGAAGAAACCCCCGGAGAGACCCACCAACAGGGTGTGGCCATCTGGCCACACCCTGGCTGCGAAAACGCGGCTTGGGCCGCGTTTTCGCGGCAATCTTGGGGAGTTACGGGGAGCGTTTGCTCCCCCGACCTCCCCGGGATTCTGGTTGTTGGGTTTATGCCTATAAAAGGCCATTATCTGCGCTGAAAATGGGAGGCGAAGGCAGATTAGGATTTAGCCTAGTTTTAATTCTTTGTAGTTTAGGTTTTTCTTTTCTTGTTATGTAATTGTATGTAACTTAGGGTAGAAGAAGATTCATGTAAGTAAGAGAGAGAGGCTGAAGTTGAGAGTGACACCGACGATGTACCCTCCTCCTTTCTTCCATTGTCTCTGCAATTAATAAAGGTAAAAGTTCTTTTTATGTTTGTATTTTCTTTTGTTTCCTCTTCCTCTTTCTACTTTACCTTGGTTGTGTTTGTTGAATTTACAAGTGAAATCCAAAGCAAGTATAACTAAGCTACGTGAGAGCCAGCGATAGTTCATGAAGACGTTCTCCTCTTCCAAGATCCGCATCACTTCGTTCTTGCTAGGCTTGACGATATAATGTGCACGGGGACTGAGCTCGAGCTTATGATCTATGCGTTGAACGCCTCCGAAGCAAAGGTAGAACATGCAACGGTTTCCAAGTAAGTCATCAATCAATCTAGGTAAGTATTTCTACACTTTTCTTTCTTTCTTTTCCTTTCTTTCTTAGTTTAGATCACCAACCACCTCCTCCAACTCTTTCTTCTCCACTTCATTGTAAATAGTCGCTTTTATTGTTTTCTGATTTTTCCACCTTCTTAGTCTTTCATATTCTTCTAACTTTAACTATAACTTTCTTTTTCATTTTTATAACTTTAAAACAGAGAAGAACCTTCGTTTTATTTCTTAAACGATTTCAATAAAGAACTGTAACGCTTTCATCGCAAACCCTCCTTGTGGATCACGACCCGCATAGCCACTTGCTATAGCGGAAGAATTGAGCACTTGCACATATTCTTTCTTAAGTTCTATAATCTCGTATTTTGTGTGCAGGTCTAGCCTCAATCACAAACATAACTACATGAGTTAATCATCATCAAAACTAGAGTGGAAGGCCTTTGGGCCAACAACTCTGGGCTCTTGATAGCCACGTTTTCTCCCTGTTTAAGGCCCTATTGGCTCTAATAAGGCCTAGTTCCAGCAGTCTAGGCTGAAAGTTTGACTTTTGGTCAAACACTATAATTAAGACTGGAAACAAGTTTAATTAGTAGTAATAGTATATAGAAACTATATAATACTATCCTCGGCTCTTGAAAACTATGTTTTCTCACCGTTTGGGCCTAATTCGTCTCTTTGAAGGCCTGGTTCAGGCCTATCGTGTTTGAGAGTTTGACTTCTGGTCAAACTTCCCAATTAAAATTAGAAATAAATTAATTAGTAGTAATTGTACATAAAAATAAGTAATATTACTCTCAGCACTTCAAAATCACGTTTTTCCCCGTTTAGGCCCTATTCGTCTCTTATAAGGTCTAGTTCAGGCCAACCGAGACTTAAAGTTTGACTTTTGGTCAAACTTCCAACTAAGACTAAAAATAAGGTTAATTAGTTGTAATTGTACATAAAAACTATGTATTACTACTTCGGCTCTTGAAAATCATATTTTCTCCCAGTTTGGACTATATTCTGCTCTTATAAGGTCTAGTTTAAGCCAATCGCGGCTGAGATTTGGACTTCTGATCACACTTCCCAATTAAGACTAGGAACAAATTCAATTAGTGATAATTGTATATAGAAAGTATGTATTTATACTCTTGGCTCTTGAAATCAAGTTTCTTTCCGTTTGAGCCCATTTTTCACTTAGTTTCTGTCTAATTTGGCTCTAATAAGGCTAAGTACAGGCCAATCGGGGCTTAAAGTTTGACTTCTGGTCAAATCTTCCTAATAAGAGCAGAAAAAGTTTAATTAGTAGTAATTGGATTAGGAACTATTAACACTACTCTCGGCTCTTAGAAACAACATTTTCTCCCCGTTTGGGCCCTACTCGGCTCTTAACAAGTCCTACTTTAGGCTAATCAGAAACAAGTCAATTAGTAGTGTTTATACATTGAAACTATATAATACTACTCTCGGCTCTTGAAAATCACGTTTTCTCCCGTTTGGGCCCTAATTGACTCTTAGAAGGCCTACTTCAGGCCAATCAGGGCGGAAAGTTTGAATTTTAATCAAACTTCCTATTTACGATTAGAAATAAGGTTTATTAGTTATAATTGCACATATAAACTATGTAATAAAACTTTGGGCTCTTGATAACCATGTTTTCTCCCTGTTTAGGCCCTATTCGGCTCTAATAAGGCCTAGCTCCTATAATCTAGTTGAAAGTTTGACTTTTGGTCAAACTCTCCAATTAAGACTGGAAACAAGTTTAATTAGTAGTAATAGTATATAGAAACTATATAATACTACTCTCGGCTCTTGAAATTAACGTTTTCTTACCGTTTGGGCCCAGTTCGTCTCTCTGAAGTCCCGGCTCAGGCCATCGGGTTTGAAAGTTTGACTTCTGGTCAAACTTTTCGATTAAAATTAGAAACAAAATTAATTAGTAGTAATTGTACATAGAAATTAAGTAATACTACTCCCGGCTCTTCAAAACACGTTTTTCTCGTTTGGGCCCTATTCGTCTCTTATAAGGTCTTAGTTCAGGCCAACCGGGACTCAGAGTTTGACTTTTGGTCAAACTTTCAATTAAAACTAGAAACGAAGTTAATTAGTAATAATTGTACATAAAAATAATGTATTACTACTTCGGCTCTTGAAAATCACGTTTCTCCCAATTTGGACCATATTCTGCTCTATAAGGCCAAGTTTAAGTCAATCGCGTCTGAGATTTTGACTTCTTGTCAGACATCTTAATTAAGACTGAAAATAAATCAATCAGTGATAATTGCATATAGAAAGTATGTATTATTACTCTTGGCTCTTGAAAATCACATTTTCTCTCTGTTGAGCCCTATTTGGCTCTTATAATACTAGAAACAAGTTTACTTAATAGTTATTGTACATAAAAACTATGTAGTACCGCTCCCCGCTCTTGAAAACCATGTTCCTCCCCGTTTGGGCCCTATTCGTCTCTTTTAGGTCCTAGTTCAGGCCACGGGCTGATGTTTGACTTTTGGGCAAATTTCTCAATTAGGATTAGAAGCAAATTAAATTATTCGTAATTGTGCATAGAATAATGTAATACTAATCCTGACTCTTGAAAACCTCGTTTTCTCCCATTTGGCCCTTATTCGGCTCTTATAAGATTTAGTTCAGGCCAATCAGGGTTAAAATTTTAGCTTTTGGTCAAACTTCCCAATTACGACTTGAAACAAGGTTAATTAATAGTAATTGTACTTATAAAGTATGTAATTTTAATCCCTACTCTTGAAAACCAACTTTTCTCACCATTTGGGCCTTATTCGGCTCTTATATCACCTAGTTCAGGTCAATAGGGTGAAAGTTTCAGTCGAACTCCCCAACTAAGACTAAAAACAAATTTAATTAGTGGTAATTGTTCATAAAAAATATCAAATACTACTCCCAGCTCTTGAAAATAATATTTTCTCCGTTTGCGCCCTTTTTGACTCTTATAGGCCTAGTTCAGTCCAATCGGTACTGAGTTTGATTTTTTGTCAATCTTCTCAATTATGACCAGCAAACAAGTTTAATTCATAGTAATTATACATAAAAACTATGTAATACTACTCCCGACTCTTGAAAAGTAAGTTTTCTCCCTGTTTGTGCCCAATTTGGCTCTTATAAGGCCCAATTCTGGCCATTTGAGGCTTAAAGTTTGACTTTTGGTCAAATTTTCTAATTAAGACTGGAAACAAGTTTAATTAGTAGTAATTGTATATACAAATTATTTGATATTATTTCAGCTCTTGAAAATCACATCTTCTCCCTATTTGGCCCTGCCTCGTCTCTTAATAAGTCCTAATTCAGGCCAATCGAAAACAAGTTAAATTAATAGTAATTGTGCATTAAAACTATGTAAAACTACTCTGGGCTCTTAACAACTAAGTTTTCTTCCTGTTTGGGACCTAATCGACTCTTATAAGGCCTAACTCGGCCGATCAGGATGAAAGTTTAACTTTTAGTCAAACGTCCTATTTACGACTAGAAACAAGCCTTATTAGTTGTAACAGTAAATAGAAACTATGTAATATAACTCTCTGTTAAGATTTGTGCAAAAAAATAGTCCCACATTGGCTAGACAAGGGGATGGTCTGGATATATGAGGATTTGGGCTACTCCACCTAGAAGACTAGTCTTTTGGGATGGTCCCCTGAGTTCTTACAAATTGTATCAGAGCCATGCCCCAAAACATAGTAATGTGTGGAAGATCCTCAAGAGTGGACGGCGCAGGCGCAGGTGGAATGGAAGGCACAGTGCACCACAGTGAAAAAGCGGCAGGCACAGGCATATGTGCAATGAAAGGCACAGTGCAGTGCAGTGCAGCAAAAAAAGGGGCAGGTGTAGGCGCAGGCATAGGCATAGGTGTAAAAAAAAACACATTGTAGTGCAGCGCAGCACAGTAATTAAGAGAAAGTCTGGATTATCCGTTTGAGGGGAGATTGTTAAGATTTATGCAAACAAATAGTCCCACATTGGCTAGACAAGAGGATGGTCTTGGGTATGTAAGGATTTGGGCTACTCCACCTAGAAGGCTAGTCTTTTAGGATGGTGTCCCGAGTCCTTACACTCTCAGCTCTTAATAACCATATTTTCTTCCTGTTTAGGTCCTATTTGGCTTTAATAAAGCCTAGTTCTAGCAATTAAGGATAAAAATTTGACTTTTGATCAAACTCTCCAATTAAGTCAGAAAACAAGTTTAATTAGTAGTAATTGTATATAGAAATCATATAATACTACTCTTAGCTCTTGAAATGATATTTTCTTCCCCATTGGACCCTATTCGTCTCCTTGAAGGCCTAGTTCAGGCCTATTGGGTTTGAAAGTTTAACTTCTGGTCAAAATTTTCAATTAAGAATAGAAACAAATTTAATTAGTAGTAATTGTACATAGAAATTTAGTAATACTACTCCAGCTCTTAAAAATCATGTTTTGTCCCTGTATAGGCCCTGTTCGTCTCGTACAAGGTCTAGTTCAGGCCAATCAGTACCAGAAAGTTTAACTTTTGGTCAAAGTTTCGTTTAGATTAGAAATAAGGTTAATTAGTAGTAACTATGTGCAGAAATTATGGTCTAAGCACTTGAAATCACGTTTTCTCCAAGTTTGAGACTCTATGCGGCTCTTATAAGGCCTAGTTTCAGTCAATCGCGGCTGAAATTTTGACTTCTGGTCGCACTTCCTAATTAAGACAAGAAACAAATTCAATGAGTAATAATTGTATATAGAAAGTATGCATTATTACTCTCGGCTGTTGAAAACCACATTTTTCTCTTCGTTTGAGCCTTATTCAGCTCTATAAGGCCTAATTCAGGCCAATCGGGGCTGGCATTTGACTATATATCAAATTTCTAAATTAAGACTTGTGACAAGGTTAATTAGTAGTAATTGTACTTAGAAACAATGTAATACTACTCCTGACTCTTGAAAACCACGTTTTCTCTTCATTTGTGCCCTATTAGGCTCTTATAAGGCCTAGTTTAGATAAACCGGGGTTGAAAATTTGATTTTTAGGTAAACTTCACAATTAAAAACTGGAAAATATTTTAATTAGTAGTAATTGTACATAGAAAGTATGTAGTATAATACTAACTCGGCTCTTGAAAATTATATTTTCTCCCTGTTTGGACCATTCGGCTCTTATAAGGTCTAGTTCATGCCAATCAGGGCTGAATTTTGCTTTGGTCAAACTTACTAATTAAGACTTGAAACAAAGTCAATTAGTACTAATCATATATAAAAACTATGTAATATTAATTTCGGCTCTTGAAAACCATGTTTTCTTCCCGTTTGATCCATATGCGGCTCCTATAAGCCTAGTCAGGCAATCGTGGCTGAAAGTTTGACTTTTGGTTAACATCTCAATTAAGATTTGACAAGTTAAATTAGTAGTGATTATACATTGAAACTATGTACTCCGGTCTCTTGAAAATCATGTTTTCTCACCGTTTGGGCCATATTCGATTCTTAATCAGGCTAATCGGGCCTGAAAGTTTGACTGTAGGAAAAACTTATCAATTAAGAATAGATACATGTTAGCTTAGTAGTAATTGCATATATAACTATATAATACTAGTCTCGGCTCTTAAAACTAATATTTTCTCCCTGTTTAGGCCCTATTCGGCTCTTATAAGCCGTAATTCAGGCCAATCGTGGTTGAAAGTTTGACTTTTAACCAAACTTCCTAATTAACACTAGAAATAAAGTTTATTAGCAATATTTTATATAAAAAATATGTAATACTACTCCCGACTCTTGAAAACCGTGTTTTCTCCCTGTTTGGGCCCTATTCGACTCTAATAAGGTGTCCAAGCTAATCGTGGTTGAAACTTTGATTTTTGGTTAAACTCTTAATTTAGCATAAAAATAAAGTTAATTAGTTGAATTGTATATTTAACCTACGTAATACTACTCACGGCTCTTGAAAACCATATTTTTCCCTATTTGGCCTTTTTTAGACTCTTATAGGGCCCTAGTTTAGGCCATTTTGGTCCAAAAGTTTGACATTTGGTCAAACTTCCCACTTTAGACTTGAAACAAAGTTAATTAGTAGTAATTGTACCTATAAACTATGTTATATAAATCCTCACACTTGAAAATCACGTTTTCTCCCCGTTTGGGTCCTATTCGGCCCTGAAATTTTTGACTTTTGGTCAACTACCCAGTTAAGACTAGAAAAACATTAATTAGTTGTAACCTCACATCAAAACTATGTAATACTACTCCCGGTTCTTGAAAATCATGTTTTCTCCACGATTGGGCCTATTCGTCTCTTATAAAGTCTAATTCAAGCCGACCGAGTTTGAAAATTTGACTTCTAGTCAAACTTTCCAATTATGACTAGAAATAAAGTTAATTAGTAGTAACTGTATAAAGAAACCATATAATAATACTTCTGACTCTTAAAAATCACATTTTCTCCTCGCTTGCTCCCTATTCGGCTCTTATAATGCCAGTTCAGGCTAGTCAGGACTCAAAATTTGACTTTTGGTGAAACTACACAGTTAAGACTGGAAACAAGTTTAATTAGTAGTAATTGTGAATAGAAACTATATAATACCACTCTCGGCTCTTGAAACCTTGTTTTCTTCCCGTTTGGACCCTTTTCGATTCTCATAAGTCCTAATTCAGACCAATGGGGCTGATGTTTTGACTTTTGGGCAAACTTTCGAATTAAGACTAGAAGCAAGTTAAATTAGTAGTAATCATACATAGAAACTATGTAATACCACTCTCTACTCTTAAAAAACACGTTTTCTCCAATTTTTGCCCATTACGCTCTTATAAGGCATAGTTCAATCAGGGTTGAAATTTTGACTTTTGATCAAACTTTCCAATTAAGATATGAAACAAGGTTAATTATTAGGAATTGTGCATATAAACTATGTAATATTAATCCCCACTCTTGAAAACAAAGTTTTCTCCTTATTTGAGCCCTATTCGGCTCTTATAGATCTAGTTCAGGTTAACCGAGGCTGAAAGTTTTAGTCGAACTTCCCAATTATGACTAAAAAACAATTTAATTAGTGGTAATTATATATAAAAACTATCAAATACTACTCTCAGCTCTTGAAAAGAATATTTTCTCCCCGCTTCGGTCCTTTTCAGCTCTTATAAGGCCTAATTCAGACCAATCGGGACAGAAAGTTTAGATTTTAATCAAACTTCCTAATTACGACTAGAAACAAGGTTTCTTAGCTACAATGGTACATCGAAACATGTAATATAACTCCAGGTTCTTGATAATCACGTTTTCTCCCTGTTTAGGCCCTATTCGGCGCTAATAAGGTCTAGTTCCAGTAATCTAGGTTAAAAGTTTGACTTTTTGTCAAACTCTCCAATTAAGATTGGAAACAAATTTAATTAGTAGTAATAGTATATAGAAACCATATAATACTACTCCCGGCTCTTGAAATCACATTTTCTCACTATTTGGGCCCAATCGTCTCTTTGAAGGCCTGGTTCAGGCCTATCATGTTTGAGAGTTTGACTTCTGGTCAAACCTCCCGATTAACATTAGAAACAAATTTAATTAGTAGTAATTGTACATAAAAATTAAGTAATACTACTTTTGGCTCTTTAAAATCACATTTTCCCCCGTTTGGGCCCTATTCGTCTCTTATAAGGTCTAGGTCAGGCCAACCGAGGCTCAAAGTTTGAGTTTTGGTCAAACTTCCAATCATGACTAGAAACAAGGTTAATTGTAGTAATTGTACATAAAAAACTATGTATTACTACTCCCGGCTCTTGTAAATCACGTTTTCTCCCAGTTTGGACCATATTCTGCTCTTATAAGGCCTAGTTTAAGTAAATCGCGGATGAGATCTTGACTTCTGGTTACACTTTTCAATTATAACTAGAAACAAATTCAATTAGTGATAATTGTATATAGATTGTATTGTTACTCTTGGCTCTTGAAAATCACGTTTTCTCTCCGTTTAAGCCCTATTCAGCTCTTATAATGTCTAGTTCAAGGCAATCGGGGTTTAAAGTTTGACTTTTAGTCAAAGTACACAATTAAGACTGGAAACAAGTTTAATTAATAATTATTGTACATAAAAACTATTTAGTACCATTCTCCTCTATTTAAAACTATGTCTTCTCCCTATTTGGGCCTTATTCGGCTCTTATAAGTCCTAGTTCAGGCTCACGAGCTGATGATTTGACTTTGGAAAAATTCCTTAATTAAGATTGAAACAAATTAAATTAGTGGTAATTGTACGTAGAAATAATGTAATACTTCTCTCGACTCTTGAAAACCTAGTTTTCTCCCATTTGGGCCCTGCTAGGCTCTTATAAGATGTAATGCAGTCCAATTAGGGTTGAAAATTTGAATTTTAGTCAAACTTCCCAATTAAGACTTGAAATAAGGTTAATTAATAGTAATTGTACATATAAAGTATGTAAAATTAATCGCTGCCCTTGAAAACCAAGTTTTCTCATCATTTGGGCCTTATTCGGCTCTTATATGACCTAGTTCAGGTCAATCGGGGTGAAAGTTTCAGTCGAACTCCTCAATTAAGCTACAAACAAGTTTAATTAGTGGTAATTGCACACAGATGTTGGCCCAAAGGCCCATCACTCTAGTTTTGACGATGATCAACTCATGTAGTTATAGTACTAATGATCTTGTGTTTATTTAGTCTCAGATTTGTGATCAAGATCTTAGTAGGTGTGTAGCTTCAACAAAGGATTTAAAGTCAAGTTTTGGAACTAGCACAGTTTGATTCAAGAGCTTGTGCATCAAGACCACATCAAGTACTCAAGAGGAGTCTTGCTCGTTGGATCAAGTTTGGACCAAGTCAAGAAGGAGAAGAAGACTTCAAGTGAAGACCTTCAAGATCAAGACTTGTGTCTAGGTTTGTTTTATAAGATTTTATTTTTAGATTAAAATGTAAAGGATAGAATAGTTGGTGGATTGCTCATGCATACCATATACACACACATTCTTGATTTAGATGAGTTTTTATAAAAGAATTTTATTTTGAAAAAATACAAAAGAGTTTTCTTTTAGAAAAATACCGGTTTGGTTTTTGGACTTGCTATTTACATGTTTTAACCAAAACCGTATTTAGAGCTTAAATGTCACAAACATAGATATTTCACCATATATGTGTAGTGGATCATATCCATACACCCTATGCTTTAAAAGAGTTTAAAATATCTTGTTTTTATATTTGGAGAAGTTTGGAAAAATAAGTTTTGGAAAAACCAATTTTGGAAAAATACAGTTTTCGTTTTTAGCCAAAATTTCTAAGTTACAAAAATAGTTCAAATTGTTTGTAACATGTCTTGATTTTGCTCAAACATGTTTGATTATCAAAGTATAATGTTAAAACTATTTTTTTAGATTTTTCATGATTTTATGGGATTTTATTTGAGCCAAACTGACCAAGTTTTTAATCCCTGAAATTCCTGTCCTGGCTTCTGCCGGTCGACCGGACCGGTCGATCGAGCTTGAAGTCGGATGACCGGGACGGTCGACCGACGTGCACAGAACGTGCACGCCAGTCTGGCTGGAGGGCCGGTCGACCGACCCGGTCGACCGCAGAGAGCTTCTGCTCTCTGGAAAGCCCCGGTCGACCGGGCCGGTCGACCGGACAGAGGGTCTGCTCTCTGTATCCAGGCCACGGTCGACCGGCCGATCGACCGTTGGCTCAACGGTCAGAAATCAAACCGTTGGCCGGTCGACCGGGCGGTCGACCGATAGGCCGACCTGGCTCCCAACGACTAGTTTTTCTAGCTCTATAAATTGGGACTTTTGGGGGCTATTTTCTCTAAGATTTTTAAGTGGGTTTTGAGCTAGTTTTTCCAACTCCATTAAGAAGTTTTCTCCACTTATTTGAGAGCAAATATTTCCAATCAAAAAGGGTAGTTTATCAAGAGTGTTTTGAAAGTGATTTTCTTGAGTTTTCCTCCACCACTTCCATCCTTGTTTTTCTCACAAACACTTGAGCAACCCATTGACATATTAATCCTATAGGAGTGTTCTTGTGAGATTGTTTTAGGTGATCAAAGTGTTGTGATCACCAAAGACTTCTTCTTTTCTTTGAGGAGGCGGACGTGTGTGTTCGCGGTGTTTTGAGTTCGTGTGTGGACTCGGTGTTTGAGGTGCGGCCTCGGCGAGCTTGTGGGCTTGCGGTGTGTACGGGACTAGAGAGTCCAAAGAGTTCAAGTGTGAACTCGCCTTGTAGGTGTTGCGGCACCGAGTGATCCGGTGGGATCGATTATAGTGGAAATCCTTCATAGTGTTGAATGCGGGGACGTAGAGCAAGTGTGCTCGAACCTCGAAACAAATCTCTCGAGCTTGCGATTGCTCACTCTCTATCTCTTTGTCTTTATATCTTGCATGCTTATATTTCTTTCATCTTTATATGCTTGATAGACATTGTGTGCTTAATTATTATATGCTTGGGGATTGTTTGCTAACAGTAGTATTCAACCAAGAGATCCAACGCGGCACCTCAACTCTTATTTAGAGAAATCTTGAGGAATTAGTCTAGAGCCCTTCACGGGGAATTCGGCTACACTCTTGTGTTAAACTTAGTGTTTAGTTTAATAAGTTTTTTAATTCCGCTTTTTGTGATCATTAGATTAGCCATCACCTATTCACCCCCCCTCTAGGTGATTTACAATTGGTATCAGAGCCAAGTGCTCTTGATTTGGGTCTAACAACCTAGAGTTAAAGATCCTCATTTTTAGGCTAATCACAATTTTTGTGCACACACCATGGACTTCATGACACCTCCCACCTTTGACATTCTTAACATCCAAACTTGGAAAGTTAAGATGTCCTTGTACCTCAAAGCCCTAGGCATTCATGTTTATTTTGCCACTACTAGAGATTCATATTGTTTAAATGGCAAAAATATTGAGGCTAATGCAAAGGCCATTCATGCTTTGAAAAGTACCCTAAATGATTAATATTTATCAAGGGTGTCTAACATTGATTCGGCTTTTGTAGTTTGAAACTCTTTGATCTCCCTTGGCGAAAAAGAACAATACTATGCGGGGAGCGACTCGGATGTTGGAAGTGACGCTTTCAACGTGTGCTACATGGTCCAAGGGGATAACCCCCTTGAGATAACTACCGAATCCGAGGTAGAAGAAGAAGATGACATGTCATATGATGAGCTTACATCTTTTTGTCAACAATTACTTGAAAAATATGACATGCTTAGAAAAGATAATAAGAAAATGAAAAATAAATTTGATGCCATGTTAAATGAAAAAGATTCTTTGCAAGAAAAATTTGAAATTATTTCAAAAGAAAATGAATCTTTGAAAAATGAAAAAGTTTCCTTAATGTCTAAATTAAATGATCTTTGTGAAGGAAACACTACTTTGAAAAATAAAATTGTTTTGGTGGAAAAACAAAAAGAAGTTGCTTTAAATGAAAACAACTCATTAAAAAGAAAAATAGTTGAAAAAGAAAAGAAAATGTTTCTAAAGGAATAAGAAAAATGATTCTCATTCTCACCATGCTTTACATGCTACTATTAACCAAAATGAGATTAAAACTTTGAAAAATAAAATAAATTGTTTAAGCTCAACTTTGAGCAAATGTGCTTTTAACCACTCTAGATTGGAGTCCTTGTTTTCAAAGAAACAAACTCCACATATTCATGCACATCACCCACATCATGCATATGCACATCTTGCACGTCATGACCACACCCACACTCATATGCATCCTAAGGTGTACAAATGTACACATTGTGGCAGCAAAGGCCATTTAGCAAAGTTTTGTTTTGATAAGTTACATCATATAAATTTTGCTAACAAAAATGTTTGGGTTCCTTACAAAGCTAACCCCAAAGGGCCCAAAAGAAAATGGGTACAGAAATCCCCACCTTGTATTTTGATGTAGGTGCGGGCTCTCACACGACGTGAGGGAGTGGTGCCTTGATGGTGGATGCATATGGACTTGATGGACACATATTTGATGCATCGCTATCAAGGAAGTTTGGAGGGACTACCACCATGTTTGGAGATTTTGAGCATAGTTCTTTGGTTTGGTAACTATCTCTAAAACTCCTAGTTTATTTACATGCTCTTTTATACATAATATCTTTTAGCATGTTCATGTTTTATGTGTTTTTGTGCTTCATGTGGTAAATACATGATTAGATGTAGTATTTGTCAAAACTTGTATTTATACGTGTACAAATAGTGAGCAACAAATTGATTCATATATGTTTGCACTTCATTATTCATTTGTACTCACAATATGCACATGTATAGGCTAGTTTTGATGATTCTCTCATTTATACATGTTTTGCCTATTTTATATTTAGCTTCATGTATATGCAATTTTTATTCAAATCTAATAAATATACATGTATACTGTTTTCCATTATGTTCGCAAAGGGGGAAAACTTACAATAAAAGGGGTTGAGGAGCTAAATTACAAGTATTTTAAAAAGATTACAAGTAGATCTCCTCAGAGATTCTGGAGAAGTGTGCCGATAGGAGTCTGGTCAGCGTGCGACCACTTTGTCCCTTTGACGATGCGAGCGATGAGATTCCCTTCTCGCCTTGTTCCGGGAATCAGAGAATAGAAGGTTGGTAGAACCCTCTTGCTGCTTCTCAAAATCGCCTTCAATTAGGAATTCCTTCTCGCCTGGTTCCGGAGATTCCTTGAGAAGAAGGACGATGTTAGGGTATCAACACCCTGGATAGAGAAAGCAATTCTCTAAAAGGTCTCTGAATTCGAGAGCGCACAGTGCGTTATGAAGAAGCCTCTACTTGTGGAGTTCTTCTGCGCATTCTCCTCTCCTTGTGCCCCTGGTGGGCTATTTATAGGGAGAGCAAGAGTATAATCGTCCCTTGAAAATATGGAAACAGATTGAATCGAATCTGTTTGAATCTGGAAAGTAGCCTTGTTGCGAGGCTAGGATCAGCTTCTGCGAAGCTAGAATTGGCAGGTCGGTTGATCTTCTTGATCCTTTCCATATCGTTGGAGGATTTCCCCTGATCTTCTTACTCGTTTTAAGAGAGTCAAGAGATTGTGGCAATCAACTGCCAAATTTGATCTCTGATTTGATCTTAATTGGATTTGATCTAATTGGATCCGATCTCATCCGGAGATTTGATTGGTCAAAGGTTGACCATAGCAGACCAGTAGCGGAGCTGTCCGCATTGAGCTCGTAGCGGGGCTAGAGGCTGCTTCTGGCGAAGTCCGAAAGAAACCCTTTGGCGGAGCTAGAAGTCCTCTGTGGCGAAGTTTGCGAGTTAGCTTCTTGGCGAGGCTTCGAATGGCTTCAAGGCGAAGTTGGGTGATATTAGCCTCTCAAGCGAGGCTATCCCTTGGGCTCATGCGATGCTAAGTGTTAGCACCTTAGACCTGTTGAGGTCTGTTTAGAAACAATCCAGGTTCACTGTCTGCTTGCTGGATCAGTGGAGTCCAAGTTGCTTCCCTGTCCCTCGGAGATGGGTGAAAACTGGTCTTCAGCTCGTCTGTCACTTGTCTTTTGTAAATGTCAACAAGTTTAGACATTGTTCGGACCAATAAGAATCTTGTCTTTTTTAAGTGTCAACAAGACCCCCTTCAAAGTTTTCAGAAGTCTGCAATGGCTCAGACTTTGAAATACTTTGAACTGCTTTGATCGGTGGTGTGTGGAGTATGAACGTCGCCATGATGGTTGAGTTCAGCTTCGCTTTAAATCCTGCTTTGGGATGTAGATTCGCCGAGGAATCATGTAGACTCGCATCTGGGTAGCTTCGCGACTAGATAAGTTCGCTCTTGAACATCTGTCGCTTTCCCGAGGCCAACTGCTGTGGGCCGGTTACGAGGAGGATTACTCCTTTCTTCGTGCTGATCGAGGGAGATATTCTCCGATTTGCACGTTTCCAAGGGAGGATATTCCCTTTCTTCAAGGCGCAATAAGTGCCTCTATGAGGGAGATGTTTCTCCCTTTGCACGGTTCCAAGGGAAGCCGTCCCTGTTCTCAAGGCGTAGTAAATGCCTTAAATGCGCTCGTGCTTCCACGCTTGAGGCGGCAGCGCTCAGGCCATGGGGCCTATAAATAGGACACTTGAGGTCCTCTGAAGAGAGAAGTGATCTGCTCTTCTCCTCTTCTCTTGGTTGAAAGAGATACTCAGATCTCTGAACTAGTGGGAATGCCCACTCTGGTCATTATCCGGCCAAGGACCGGTAAGTCTTGATCATTCAACGACTTCACCAATTTTAGGGAATTCATCTCCCTTAATTCAGCTTTAGCGGCTGCTTCAGGGATTAGCTTCCCTTGTTCTCCATTTAACTGATCTGCGGAGAAGGATTTCAGCATAGCTTCCCAGCGAAGCTATCATCTTGACTTGGTCAGAGAAAGATCACTGCATGTTAAGTCTGCTGCACAGGCAGAACTTGGGACTTAGTCTCTTCAAGGTTGAGCCAGTCTTGCCATATAGGTGAGGCTAAGACTGTGTCCCATAGGATCAGTCTGGCTTAACCGTATAGGCGAGGCTAGGACTTGGCGTTTGCTAAGCTAGCCCATCACTGTTGTGCGAGTGAGGCTTATCCTCTGCTCCAATCGAAATCGGATTGCTTCGCCCGAAAGAATTCGGCTTTAGCGCTTTTGCAGTATCTTCTGTGCTTAACTGCTAACTTGCTCCGATTTGCATTGCAGTAAGCTATGTTCACCGATCTTGTGTCTTGATGAAAGAGACCGAAAAGTTGCCTTATGCTTCCCCGGTTGAAGCTTTACTTTTAAGCAGAAGGAACAACTTGGGGCAGCTGGTGTGTGTCCCACAGGCTGTTGGCAGCCTTTTATCCGAGATGATTCGTTCTGAGGTGAGGCTGGTAGCCGCTTATCTGAGATGATCCACTTCGGGAAGGCGGATGTCACACCTGTGAGATCACTGACATCACTGCCAATTCCCATTATAGGTGATCTATCGTGTTGGCGGTGATAGGTTCATTGCCAATTTTCATCAAAGGTGATCCAGCTTCCTGGTGGCAAAATCTGCCATTATGTGGAGAATTATGGCCGTGTCCTCGGGCACAACTGGTTACGGCCTTGTGCAAGAGGAAGGCCTTTCGTGTCCAGTTGGTCTGGTCTAGAAGCAGATAAAACCACTTGTATGACTTTTGCGCAAATGATCTTGCTGAGCAACTGAATCTGTTGTATGAAACAAAACCTTGATGTAATATCAATGTACCTTTGCTCTTAAATCAATGAAACTTCATTTTCTGCTCATCTGATTTTTGCCTACCTTCATTGAGAATTTGGCCATAGCAGGGTTAAACTTTGTGCGGAGTTAAGGACAAGGTCCTTTTTGAATGAGCTTCGCGTGAAACTGGCATGTCGGTGAACTGTGCCTTTAGCGGGCTAAGGCAACCCTTTTGGCGAAGTTCTTGATGAACTTGTGCGAAGTCCGCACTTTGATTCATTGGCGAAGTTAAGCCTTAGTGGCTGAATCAGCGCTTCTCGGGAAGGCGCTTTAGGTGGCGTTTCAAATTAATTTGAAACGACAGCCTGTACTCTTTTTGAGGCGTCGTTTCAGGCGCTGATTGGCCTATAAAAGTCCGATCGGACTGTAGAGAGGACAGATCTCTTCACTTGAAATTTTTAGAGACCTTTAGACTCTTCTTCTTCCTCTTTCCTTTCCATTAAAAAATTTGAAAGCTTCCGCAGCTCTTCAATGACGCCCAAGAGACGAGCGGGAAAAGAAGCGGCAACTTCTGCAGCGGAGGGTCCTTCTCCTCCTCCGGTCATCGAACGACCAATCGCCGGTAGGGAACTTTCCCTTTTGATTAGAGACTGTCGTCTCTCCTTTAAGGCCGACTGCTGGCTGTCCTTGGATAAATCCAACATGAGTCCAATTCCCTGATTTTACCTTGATTTCTTGATCGGGAATCCAAGAACTGAAGAGTTCTTCCTCAAGCTTCCAAGCGAAGTTAACTTTTAGGCGGTTCACATCCTGTTGAATGACAGGATGCGAAGCTGTCCTTTGATATTTGACAGAAAAGGACCGTAATGCCCTTCTGACGAAGTTATCCTTCGAGGTTTTGTCACATCCTGTTGTTCGAAGCTAAGCTTCCAAAGCGAAGCTAACACTTGGATGTTTTCCTGCATCCTGTCCTCGTGTGGGATGCGGAGTTACACTGCAGCGCGAAGCTAAGCTTCGGGACGAAGCTATCGTTTAGGCCAATCCTTGCTCAGAGGGCGAGGCTATGCCTTGTTAAATTTTGCGTTCTGATTTTAGCCCTCTTTCGGCTGATGAACTAATCATACTTTCTCTTTGTTCCTGCAGTACACTATACTCCTGGTCCTTCAAACAACCTGTTCAGGATGATCATGGGATCGGATGGCAATATCAGCTTGCAATTTCAAGGGCAGGCTTCTCTTTTCAGTGAGCGGAGTTATCTCGTCAGAGATACGCTTATTCATGATGGTGATCAATATACCACGAGGAGTATCCTGACCACAGCTCCCCTTGAAGATGTCGACCGTCGAATTTATAGGAAGCCCGATTTCATGTTCGGGGATGCCGCACCAGACCCTGACCACCAACTACATGCAGGGGAAGGGCAGTGGATTTTCCAGTTGGATGGCGAGAGGTTCTACCTTCCGTCCAACAAGCTCCATTTTTCTTTGTCTTCCTTCCAGTGCGTGACGCAGGCTCGGAAGATGTTGTGGGAAGTGAGCCGGAGTACTGACTCTGTTCACATAGGAAAATTGATGCTTCAATCTCCTGGTTATGCAAGAGCGGGGCCTCCTCATTGCATAATGGGCCTGCATCCTGGGAATGTGTCACGAGAGATCCCAGTGAGAGAGAATCCTGTAGTGGCGCTGACCTTTGGCAACCAATTCTGCAAGGTCAATGGGAACTACCCAGCTACTGACTTCAGGACTCCAGGCTGCATTCACCCTTCGAAGGCATGGTGGGTGGATTTGACTACCTACATCCTTGCTCATTTCGAGGAGGATTTGGAAAGGCTGAACCTCTACGAGGCCGTCAGGGCGACCTGCCATGGTATTGAGATGAACGTGGCGTGCTTTTACGCCATTTTTGAATTGTATTGCCCAGCTTCGGGGACTTTCTTCACCCCTGTCGGTGAGTTGGGTATGGCCTTGCATGAGATGTGGGAAGTGTCTGCTCTGCCTTTTGGGTCTCTTCCCTATGAAGAATACTTCCCGTGCGAGGCAGAATTGGCTCATCTGGAGAAGCAGGAGCCTGCCTTGTTCGAGACCTACAGGGAGTTAATGTGCCACTTGTATATTTGCTCCAGTATGCATGGGGGCAGTAAGGGAACCTCCTGTAGCTTGAAAAGCTGGGGAGACTATTTGTTCCCAGATATGGAGAATGCTCCTGAGGCAGCACATTGCGGAGTTGCTGATGAAGACATCTTTGACCGGATGCAAAAGCACTGCCAAGGGGATCTAGTTGTGAAGGAAGACGATGATCCCTATGAGCAGGGTGATGTTCTTCGAAGCTTCCATCATCAGGCTCGCAGGCTGATGTCCCGGAAGGCACTTCTGGCTGGTTTCCTAACAGTCTGGCTGAAGAGGTGCGTGGTGCCGTCTTCTTCGGGTGACATCGTTCATCTGAATGTTTTGCTGCCCGCTGTTCGTTTGGTTCATGGTCGCCCTCTGGGACTTCTTTCGGCCATGGTGTGTTGTATCCAGAGAGGCCTTCGTGCATTGACGGAGGCTTTTTGCAGGCCACCAACGACGAAGCGTGGAAAGGGGACCATTTCGCCCCGCGACGGACCTAACCCCAGAATAGGTCTACCGTATACTTACTTGATGGCGTGGTTCGCCTTGCATTGTCCTTCTCTAATTGAAGTTGGAGAGGATCCCCCGCAAGATGTTCGAATGGCGCTCCTCCGCCGATTCGAAGGATGCTCATGGCAGAAGACTTACGTGGCTGAGGCCCGTAAATTAGTACGTCGCTATGACGTCTATAGTCTCTTCCGCTGTTTTCCCCATATTCGGGGTGCAGGCTATGGGGAAGAGTTCAAAGATGCGGGGGAGGGGCATTCGTCCCTGAGCCGGGGAGTTTTTGAGTGGCTGGTCAGTAGCCGGCCTTCACATCTATTGTACCGGAGTGGCGATAACTGCTACTTGGAGCCTTACGTCCCAAGTCGGTTTGCTCGACAGTTTGGATATGACCAACTGTACGTGGGCAACCCGAATCTCAATCTGGCTTTCATGGGGAGCCTTATTGATGGGGCCCATGCCTGGCGATTCTTTACTGCAGGCGGTACTGGGGCGCGGCTGCGTACGCCGTTGAGGGCTCCCAATCTCCTGATGACCCTATGCTTCTGTCAGTGGTATGCCACTTCCAACCCACACCTCTCGAATTCAAGGTGAACAGTTCTGGCGTGAAGTTAATTTCTCAGCGGCTGAGGCAGAAGGCTTCTGAGAAAAGGGAAGGCAAAAGGGTTCGCACCCCAGGTATAGAGGAGTTTGTTGCTGTGGAAGACAGCGAGGCCTCAGATGCCGAGAGTCCTCGCTTCGAGGTGGGAGCGGGGCTGAGACTCCTGCAACTGGCTCTGGTGTGATGGGGACCGTTCCCCCTCATCGTGTAGAAGAAGTGGAGGAAGAGGATTCTGAAGTCCACTTCAAAAGAAAGCGTCAGGTAGCTCTCGTAGGAAATCGTTGGCGAAGAAGCCCCGCCGCCAAGCTCCTACGATTGTCGTAGAGGGGCATCCCTCTACAACGATTCCTCCTGCTGCCCCATTAGCAGCTGAACCGTCGGTGCTGAGCCGACTAGCGGTGAATTCGCTCCGGGTCTGGGTAAGATTAACCCTGTCCATATAATACGCCTTTTTGTGTGTTACCATTGACTTATTATTAATTCTTCTTGATTGTAGGAGCTGAGGCAGCTGGAGAGCAAGGGGAACATTATGATCCCCTATTTACTTATGGAACTGAAGCTGGTTCTTTTGCCCGTCCGGAAGAGTCCGGAGGTGATGTGGCCGACATTGGTCCCTCGGGCACTGGGACTTCTAAAGGAAGTCCTGTGGCATCGAGCTCTATTGGGTGGTCCACAGGATAGTCGGCAAGCGAAAGCGAGCCGGCTATTCGTGCTGATTCTGCAAAAATTTTCCGATGGAGCCCCTGGAGACTGATGTGGCTGACGAGATGTTTGAGGCGACATCATCCTTTGGTATTGTCCTAACCTCTTGGCTTCTTTACATGTAGTGTCCCGACTAACCGCAGTCTTGTTACAGGTGTTCGGCCTCAAGATGCATCAGCTTTAAGAGGGCCCGGAGATTTCCCCGAAGGGTCAAGGGGTGACATGAGCGCTTCGACCGCGGCGGATGCTGCTGTGCTGGATGCGCTATACGGTGACCTGCCTTCTTATCGGCCCAAGACAGCCGAAGGACCAGAGGTTGAAGGGGGAGCAGTTCCGGAGGTGTCCTCACTCCCAACTATATCACGAGTGAGGTGCCGACAATTTTGCCAAGTGTGGAGTTGAGGGTGATTACAAGCCCTACTTCCCCAACTCTGGTAGTTGAGCCTGCTGTTCAGGAGATGGTTGTCAGCCCTACCTCAACGGTGGCTAGCGCACTGATTTCCATGAAGACTCCGCAGAGATCACTGACAATCTGCCCTGCTGTTGATGTTCCCATTGCTCCTTCCACGATAGTGTCGACCAGGCTGGTGGATTTCTCTAAGGTTACCTCTCTACCAGAAGTTGCTGAGGTTGAGAACGACTATATAGATGACCTCGTCGATAGCTTTTATAAAGGCTTAGGGCGAATTATCGACCTAGTTTTGAAGGGCTCGACTATGCCGTTCTCAAAGTTAAAGGTGGTCCTCTCCCGTGGCATCAAAAGTATTCGGGATTTCGAGGGGTATCACCAGGCTACTGCTTTGGAACTCCTGGTGGATGAATTTGAGAAGGATGTAGAGGAATGGCGCCGTCTCCGCTGTTTGGACCTGGAGTCTTTAGTTGATGAGCGGTTCGCGCGTCTTGTCGCTTAAAAGCACGAGGCCCGGCTTGCCGCTCAAGAGGCTGCGAAGGCTATCTCTTTTGACTTGAAATTCTTGGAAACAAGGCAGGCAGAGGTCGGAAGTGCGATTGACGCCTCCACCAGTGCTCTTCTTGATGCTGAAGACAAGATTGGGAAGGCTGAGGAAATGATCAGGAAAGCAAATCTTATTTTATCCAAGGCTAAACTGGTGCGTCTTGAAGAAACTGCGCGGCTTGAGCAGCTCAAGGTTCAAAATGAAGAGCTCTCACAGCAGGGATTGTCACACAGGGCAACTTTGGTGGAGGTTGAAGCTCGTCTGACCCAGGCAATGGATTTCAATGAGGCCGAGCTGAGGTCGCAAGCCCTTGCCCAGGCTGCTGATGACAGGAGGATGAGGCTGGACTCCCTTAGAGAGCGGCTCAGATCTTACAGTGTGCGCCTGTAGCTCCATGTACTTTATCCTTTTGGAGTGAATGAAAATTTTTTCTTCTTTTGTCGAATCTCCAATCTTGTTCTTCTTTCTGAATTGCGGTTCCAAATTGTATTGCAATTCTTGAGAACATAGTTCTTGTTGGGTTGGATGATGAGACTTGGCTATCTGTCAGTTCAGAGGTCGCGATGACTGTACGCGCCGGAAAAAAAGAAAAGAGGTGCTGTAAAATTTCCTTAAATCAGATGAAAAATTACAACAAAACTGTTTCCCTTCCAGTTACAAGGGAGGGAGGATGTTGAGTCTTGAATCCTCCCTTTGTCTAATGCTGGGTTCTTCGTGTGGCGGTGGAGAGTGAATCTTGTTCTCCGTTGACCGGATGACCGTCGGGATCGTCAGGGATCTTCTCTTTGGTTGGTAGAAGGAGTAACACAGCTCTTGTCTACCAAAACTCTCAAAGAGAAGGTAGGCAAAGGACAACTCGTACGCAGCGAGCTTGTTGAAGAGTTGAGCTCTCTCCTTTTTCTGCCGTGTCTCCTCAGAAGGTTCGGAAGATGAACTTTCTCCCTTTCTCCCCTTTGCCCTTTGACTTTTTAGGAGGAGACCTCCTCCTGTCTTCGAGCAGCTGTGCAATCGCCTGCTTGAGGGAGTTGATAGATTCCTGCTGAGAAAGAATCATATCCATTTGTGCCTTCTGGATCTGTTCTAAACGTTTAGCCGTCTCCTCAGGAGTGCCTGTCATGTAGGCGAAGGTCTCCTTCTCGACGGAAGAGTTCGAAGCCCTCGATTCCGCTATGACGGAGTGAGAATCATTCACTTTAATGCCATGGGCTAAGGCATTATAGTCAATTGGGGGAATGGCCCCAGTCCGGGTGCGAGTATGTTGATACACCCCTTCCAGTTCAGAGTCAGACTCATCTGAGCTGACTGCAGGTTGTTTTCCCTTGCTCCTGCTTGTCATATTCGCAGTGAGCTCCGGGTACTCAACGTCAGAGAAGGTTCTCCTTCTGTGGGAGCGTCTTCTTTTAGCTGACGGGGGAATCAGGGTCAGCTGTCTGACTAAAGACTGCTGATGTACGCCTGATCCGCAACGGCACTCAGAGAGCAT
>JAVJIF010007756.1:0-182962 GCA_038442645.1 Agave tequilana | reverse complement strand
TGATACTTAATTAACCAACAGTAACAGCTACTGTACATGTTTGACAATCAGTCAGCATGCTGGTTAAGGAAGTTAAATATGAGACATCACCAAAAATGTTTTTCACAGAACTTTCTAATATGTTTTATTTTAATTTTTTAGAAAGAAGTTGAAGTCCAACATGAATCAACAGATCTCTCCATGCATGACTATAAGAGATTTTCTCACTACTGTACAATGACAGTGATATCACACGGCATATCACATCATAGGGAACTATCACATGATCGATCCTCAACAATTATACATGCTTTGTCTTAGTTTGTGGAATTGTGATCACTAATTAGTCTTATTAGATTGTCTTAAATACTTTTTGAACTCGTGATAATTACTCTCCTCCACTCTGGAGTCTAGTTTCTTTGTGGTTAGTTTGAGAAATCAGAGGCTAGCTGGGCCAATTCAAATTGTGGTCCTTTTTTAAGCATATAGACCTAAGTAACGACCAAAGAAACAGTTAACCCAATTAGCAGTACAAGTCAAGTTAAATTAGATTATAAGATGTATATTTTGTTTGGCTTGTACTTCATTCAAACTAATGTAATTACATAAAGGCAAATTTATTACCTTCTTTCTTCTTTAGATTTCTTTTTCGCTCTTTTGAAGAAGGATAGGAAAGATATGCATGATGGTCGTTTAGAATTATGACAAGTGTCTCTTGTTAGTAAAAAGTTTGATGCTAGTTAGAATTAGGTTGTTATAATATCAGGTTGAGAACTAGTGGTAAAGTTTTCTCCTTGTTCTCCAAAGCTAACTCCTTTTTAATGGGGGGGACAAAAAAACTTGAATTAATAATGTCATGGAGAAATAGTGCTGACTGCAGATGCAATATCTTTGAAGCACTAAAGATTTTTTTTGTTAATTCATTCCCAGATCAGTATAATATATAGTACGGCAAGTTCCTGGTTGCTGCTAGCCAGCTCATGCAAATTTGTGTTTGTATGTGTGAAAAGGCAACCAAATTGACTGTGCAGTTGCATGGTGTGATACCTACGCTGTGCTATTTTTAATTTTCAATGGGTCCAAACACAGTATTTTTGTCAGAAAAGAATCTCAAATCGTGTTACACGACTCTTTGACAAGTAGATTGTGCAGTCGTTATGGTGTGATTCTTACACTCTGCTATTTTAATTTTCAATGGCTCCAAGCACAATATTTGGTCAGAATAGAATCTGAAATCGTGTTGCACGACTCTTTGCCAGAAAAAATATATTTCGCACAATATTTGTCCTTCACCTCTTCATTCCCATATATAAACCTTTGAGAGCTGGTCAGTGTGGGCTAAAGCTTCTCCCTTGAAGAGCTAGTCCTCCTCATTCTCTTGAGATCATCTAGAGAGTGATGGGGAAAGAGCAGTCGGCGTGCTTTGAAAAGAACGGGCTGAACAAGGGCGCATGGACGCCGTCAGAGGACAACAGGCTTGCCACCTACATACGGAGACACGGGCATGGTAATTGGCGCACTCTCCCGAAAAGGGCAGGTTAGCATTCAGACTTCTTCGCCTATGATCACGTATGTTCGATGAACAAGTGATGCTCAACTCAAACTGTGCTGCATCGCTCTGCAGGTTTAGCTCGATGCGGGAAGAGTTGTCGACTGAGATGGATCAATTACCTTCGCCCGGGCATAAAGCATGGCAACCTCTCGAAAGAGGAAGAGGAGACCCTCATCAGGCTGCATAGAGAGCTAGGCAACAAGTTAGTTCTTCGACTTGTACTGTCAGTGCTAGTACTATGAAGCTTATAGTTAATTTAATTTGGTTTTTTACACTAACAATTAGCATGTGTGCCAAAATTTTCAGGTGGTCTAAGATTGCAGCTTGCCTCCCTGGACGAACTGATAACGAGATCAAGAACTTCTGGAACACTCATATCAAGAAGCGATTTGGGCCTGAAGAGTCCAAGCCTTCGCGCAAGAAGCACAAAGGAGTGCCAAATCCATCACAATCTGTTTCATGCAGCGATGTGGTCTCTATCACAAGCAACACATTACCCAATATTGATTGCGAAGAAGATTCCTCGATCGGCATTTTCATCGACCTAGATGAATGTTTGGCATCTGAGGATGACTTCAAACTTTGGCCATTGGACACCGCATCCAGCTCATCAGCATCCATGGATAGCACCTGTAATGAAACTAGCAACGAGATGACCAACATCTTGATCGACATTGATGAATGTTTGACATCTGAAGATGTCTTCAAACTTTGGCCATTGGACAGCGTATCGATCTCGTCAGCATCTGCGGGCTGCACCTTTGCTGAAACGAGCAACGAGAAGATCAACAATATCTTGATCGACCTAGATGAATGTTTGACACCCGAAGATAACTTCAAACTTTGGCCACTGGACAATGCATTAATCTCATCAGCATCTGCGGACTTCTCTCTTAAAGAAAAGAGCAACATCTTGATCGAGCCAGAGGAGTTCTTGGCGTCAGAGGACTACGAGCTCGCAGGAAATGACTGCCAGACCTCTTCGAGCATCACATCCTGGCAAATGGCTACGCATGCTGACAATGTGGAGGACTACAGCCAACCCATCTCATCGCCATCGGGTTCATTATGCAGCAATGTCTGTACTGCAAACAACAATGAATTCATCATGGATGTAAAGAACAACATCATGATCGAACTTGACGAATGCTTGGCGATGTCTGCAGATCAATTCGAGGTTTTAGGAATTAATGATTGCCAAATCTCGTTGAGCAGCACGACCTTGCAAATGGACCTAGATAACTTGATGCAGATGAACGAGATCAAGGATGTGCCCATTGGATCGGAGATTTGGAGCATGCTGGATGATGATGGCGATTGCAATAGCTCTGCTGCAATGGCTTTGGATCAAGTGTGCAATTCAACGAGAGGGGTTGAGAACAAGGGATGGTTGGTTTACTTGGAGAAAGAGCTTGAGTTGTGGTAAGCATTGGAGGACTCTTCGGTATAGTTTGTATTAAGGATCTTGATCCGGCCAGTTCCAAAGGTCTATGATTACTGTGCATTATACTTTCTTTTCCTTTTGTAACTGTGTAATGTTTTAAATGGTAATTTTCTTAGTAATTTACCCAATAAGGTTACACCTCGACATTGGAAATTTTTAATTACTAATTGAAATAGAAGTAAATTACAACAATATACCAAAAACTTCACCTCCTTCAACCTCACAAACTCTCCTCAAAAAATAGAATTTGATGGCCATAAATAAGTCAAAGAAAAGATCGAGTGTAGGATAACAATCCTTTATGATTAACCCACAACAAATTTAATCCTGGCCATCATACGTTTTTTTCGATACGCTCTACTCTACGGCTGCACCACTATTTGTAATTTGTGGTCCTTTTTTTTTTTGAGGGAAGTAATTTGGTTGGTCTTTGAGCTTGTTTTTTGTTAGGAAAATCAGCGGAGGGGTTTTATAAAAACTATTCAGAACAAGGGGTCTTAATAAAATTTCCCCGCTCTCCAGGATCCTACCCGTCAGCAAGTGATGATCTGGCCGTCCATTGGTCTTGCGTGTTTTGTAAGCACACGTGTAAGATAGATCTCATTCTAAAAAGTTCACTCACTACTAGCCATCCGATCTCTCATCAACGGTAGATCCCCGTCTCTCTCCCCGTCACCGAAAGGCCCATCAAACAAATTCCCCCATCATAATACAGGGAATCTTTTATTTTTCTCCTATCCAACTCTCCTACCTTTTTCCTCTCTTTTTATTTTTGAGAAGTGAAGAGACCAGACCAAAGTCGCGACTGTGAACACCGCAGTCTTCGACTGTATTAATCTCGAAACCCTAGAATTCTTAGCGGTGATTGTCTTTGTTCTTTGCGATGGCTACTCTCCTCAGATCATCGGTAAGTTCTGATTGTAAATTTGTCATTCGCTTGAGTTGATTGATTTATGTTTGGGTCGCTTGTCAGCTGTTAGGTTTTATCTTGTCATTTGATTTTTTTTTTTTTTTGGTTGGGTGGGGGGTGGGGTGGGGTGGGGTTAGATCTTTTGCAACCTTTGTTTTTTTTTGTTGAATATTCAATAGATTGTGTTGCAGTTATGATCTTAGATAGGAAGACAAAGCATTTTGTTTTAATTGTTATTTCGTCATACTTTTGTTCTGGAACTTCACAGATAATAACTATTTAAATACTATCTAAGATGTTTTAACAGTGCATTCAAATATAATTAGACAGTTAGAATCTTGTGAGTCGTGCTTCTTTATCGGTACTTTATTGTAGAAAATTGGATCTTTTTTGCTTGTGAATGAATGAGCTATTGGAGGAAGCTTATGTGTGATTGCCTTATGTGAATTAGCTCTTCGTGAAGTTTTCTTGTCTCTCTTATTGTAAGCTTAATCTCAAACATCCCGCCTCTTTGATGCTTCTATCTTGATCAAGTTATGGGGTTTTGAGTGAAGAGCTGGAAACTGAGATCTCCTTCTTACATAACATATGGAAACCGAAAAAATACCACAAAGTGTTGGTTCAAGTAGTGGATGGCGGGTTCGAACAGGACTCAAGGTTTGCAATACACTGCCTCTGTAAATGGCCATGGATGTTTGATAATATACAGTATATACTTAATGGCATTAGATGACATCATGAATGTTAACCATAGATTATGAAATAGAATTTGGAGAACTTTTTCTTTTGTACTGGAAAATTTAGAGACAACCTTTATCGATCGATCATACAGGCACAGTCTGGAATCAAGGGAGAATGACTTTTTCATGTTTTTTTCTATTTGGTTTGGATAGGAATTAGAGGTAAATTTTGGGGAAGATGCTAGAATTTGTTGCCTTCTGTTGGTTTTAAGCTATGATTGTATAACGCTTGCCCCGCTGAAAATTTGATGGTATACATCTTTTTCTGCATGCCATGCATAACCACTCATGTTAGACACTTAACTTACAGTTGATTATAACCTTATAAGTATGAACTAGCTGAAGTTGGTTATTTTGGATAATAAGTAATGCATTATAAATCGTGTTAACTCTCATTTATACTTATGCATGTTTAATATGTATGCATAAATTCATGAATACACCATATATACATATCCTATTTTTAAAACATTGGTTTGAAAATTGTGCTGTGTAGCTGATTAATAATCCAAAGATTCCCCTATGATTTGAAGTCTATCTCAGTCTGATGTTTGGGTATCAATCCCTAAGTAAGAAACCTGCAATTGTTAAATATTGTGTCAAATAATCTTAAAAACAGGTTTTTGCTACCTGTTTTGGAGTTTGAATTATGAGTTGCAATCAATCTATTTTGTTGATGTTGTTTGGGATCCTGTTATCTTGTTCATATGGTCCGAGGCTTCTAGATGTGATAGTATTCTAAAACAATTCTAAAACAGAACGAGATCTATATGGTGATGCAATACACATCTGGAGAAGTATTGATGTCATACATTAATGCAGACATCTTATTTCAAGACAAGGTGGAGAGGTTTCTCCGATTTGAGAAAGACCTGGAAGTTATGATGCTTTATTTTAGGTGAAACTTAGAGCCTTGTTAGGTAGTAATTTTAGGCGGTGGTATTGTATGCATTTGGTGGTATATTGGCTGTTGTTGTTTGTTGTGTGTTTTTTTAAAAGCAAAAATGCATTAGGTTTTTGTTTTTTACTTTTTTCCTTAGAGAACTTGAACTTGGGATTTCCCACTATGCAACCGTTTTTCAACCTGAGCTCGCGTGTTGTGTGGGTTCTTTAGTTTTGTGATCTCTAAACATAGAAAAACTAGGAACTGATTGTTGGCTCAATAAAAGTAATAAAATAGTTATAGGTGTAAGGACTTGGAGCACCATCTGACTTGGGGCACCATCCCAAAAGGCTAGCCTTTTAGGTGGAGTAGTACAAATTCTTATATACCCAAGACCATCTCCTTGTCTAGCCAATGTGAGACTATTTGTTTGCACAAATCTTAACAACCCCCTCCCAAACAAAGAGTTTAGGCGTGCACCTTCCCCGACGCCTTCCGCTGCGCCTGCGCCTCTTTGCGATTGGAATCTTTCCACGTATGGATAAGTTTGAGTCATGACTCTGATGTCATTTGTAAGGACTTGGGGCACCATCCCAAAAGACTAGCCTTTTAGGTGGAGTAACCCAAATTCATTTATACCCAAGACCATCCCATTGTCTAGCCCTAGCCAGTGTAGACTATTTGTTTGTGCAAATCTTTACAATAGGTACCTAGCTTAATATCATAAATCTAAGGAAACCCAAATGTTATTACATAAGAAGCACAAACACTTCAAATGTAGGGTCGTGTCTGGTTAGATAGATGTCGGACACGTGTCAGACACACGTATTAGAGACTATACTTCTATTTTCAATATGCTTTCTAACATTTATTGTGTTAGTGTGTCGTGTTGTATCATGACCATATCAGTGTATTCGTGTCCGTATAACATAGGTTATTTCAATTAATTTCACGAACAATTAGCTCTTTGGAAAAGAATATTTTAACCAATGTTTAAGAACTTGGTTTTGGGTTCTGACTTTTCTTTCATCAAAGGTTTCAACTAGTTTCGCTAGTTTCAATAGTTTTGGTTTTAGTGTATACAAACATGTAGGCATTTGTTATTATTTGCATATATATTTTAAAAAAACACACAATATGATCATGTAAGCTAAGAGTTAAATCAGGAGAAGTAAAATTTGATACTCTACTAGTTAAACCAAACATTAATATAAATTAACATGAAAGTTGTCAATCTAAGGGATGTTTGTTTGCCTGAAATTGGGCTGGGAAAACGCGTGATGTGGCTTTGAAAAAGGGGCTTTGCGGTTTCAGCTCCTCCCTCTGAAACCACTCGATTTCTGACACTTTTTTTTAATTTCTTGTGGGGTTTCATTAGTTAGGGTTCTCTCTTGTTTCCTTCCCGCGGCGGTCTCAGATCTCTCCTTTCCTGCTCCTCGCACAACAGTGTCGGTTGCCTTAAAATTTTCAGTTTTTCTCTGCTGGTATGTTTACCTGTGCCTCCCCTCCCATCCTCGTTGGCCTCTTTCTCGTGTAGAAAATATACTGCTTATAAGTTGCATTTGTCAGCTTTGTTCTTGAGTCAGATATGGCTGGTTGCACTGCTTGCAGCTTTGTTGAAGACATGCCTTTTTGCTGGGGACATGCTTTTTGCTGCTATGTTTTTGCTTTGTTGCACCTATACTGATGTTGATTGGGTGTGCTACATTGTAAGGTAATGTTTGCTTTGGTGTTGAAGCTTTGATGTTTCTTGCTGCTGCAAGCTGCTAACTAAACAATAAGCCTTCTCTTCTTGCTGCTTCACTTTTCTGCAATTTTTTGGTGTTTCAATTATATTATATGTTGCTGCTATTGCCCGATGAGATCAGGTTCTTATAGAACTATTTCCCAACGGCTAGTGTTACTAGCAGTTGGGTTCAATTTTTTGTGTGACGATTGTCGTTGGGTTCTCAGTGGCCTCTATAGTTTTTTTGCTTGGGTTCTTGGGCGGTAAGCCTACAAGGGGTAATCTCATTTGTGTTGGTCTTTTTCGGGCTACATTTCAGCCTTCAAACAAACATGCTGTGATGAAATAAGTCTGAGCCTGGCCCATAGTTGTACTACCCCTGGTCCGCTCCTTTTCCACTTGGATATTTGAATATAACAGTTTCTGTGTTTCAAGTTTCTAGCCAAACATGCCCTAAATGTAAATTAAGATTATAATCAAAATTAATTAAAAATATCTAACTGTGATCTATCTATGGCAAATTAGGATAAAATGATTATGAATGGTTATAGAAGTTAAAGGGGAGATGAAATAATTAATTAGAAAATATTACATCTCTCTTTTTTGTGTTTTTGATTTTCTTTTATGTTTTTGTATATTTCATCTAAAACTTACTCAAACTGTCCAAAATTTACTAAAACAGGCCGATATCAAATGTGTATTGATCAAAATTGTGAAACCGAAACTTCTTGTCAGTTTCAAACTGATACTAACCAAAACTGAGACGAAACCTGAAACCTTGATTTTAACATGAGTAGGATTGAACATCTTATTGGAAATTTGACTTTTCTTTGTCTTAAACCAGATCCAGATCAGTCTCAAACCACTCCTGTAACCCACACATTAAGAATCCTAACCATAATGAATTTTTGGGTTAGATAAACGAAAAGCTGACCTGGTCTGATCTTAAAGGAAATTTATTGTGGAAAGAAAATGGATCTAGTAGACCTGACCCGACACACATGATCAGAGTTATTTATATGCACTAAATACCCAACCCCTCAATCCAAAAGTTCATCCAGGTTAGGATTTTAACACATACCCTACGCTCCTAATATTTTGCTTAGTATTTTGGTCAAAATTTTGAATCCAATACCTTTTTTGCCTTTTTTGCTTCCAGGCATGGATATAAAAAATCTGACCTAATCTGAATGACAGCCTTATTTCTTCAAAGCTTCTTGCAGTCAAATCTTGCAAAAATTCATATATGCATCTTTTGTGCCCTTTACTTTAGTCATTTTTTTTTTAATCTGATCATGTGCATTATCATGTGCCATTTAACTAGTTATTTAGAATGATTTTTAAATCAACTCCTTTTGAAGGATGTTGACATTTTCTCATGAGCAAAGTCATTTTTATTTGAAGTCTATTTTTAATTAATTCTTCAGAACCTGCTTTTTTGGACTTGAGAATCATTTTGTTCCCTTTTCTTGATGCTCTTGTTATATTTTGTTTCTTTATTTATGTTTGGCATACTTTTACAATAGCTCTTGCATGTTTGAATAAATCACTAATGTTGATCCTGAGTGCAATTGTAATGGGGCTTGTACATATCATTGATTGACTATCTGTCGGTGTACCTGTTTCTGAATAAGCCCTTATTTTCCCTCTTGGTGTAATCTTTTTGTAGATTTTAATTAGTTCATCAACTTTTCTATTAGATCCTTGTGGATAAGCTTGGGATTTGTCAAATTTATTAGTTGGATGACTGTTCATTGTTAAGTGCATTCCAGTTTCATTTCCTTGGTCTTCAAGTCTACATGTATGCTTGGGCCTTGTTGGATGTATTAACTTAAATAAAGGTTTCCATGTTTATCATTTAGAAGTAGATATGCCTCACGATGTTTTGGCTATAAGCTGTTAACCATCAAAACAGTATATCCCTACACTACCGCTGGGCGCATAAACTGAACAGACCTGAATATAGTCACAATGAGGTTTCGTTTTTAATGATTTTCTTTATTATGGTCACAAATGAGGTGTTCATTTTTAATGATCTTCTTTAGTTTAGTTAGACTTAGTTAAAAATTGAGAATATATTCCTCTAAAAATCAGCTCATCTTATTTCAGTCAAATGCATCCTCTGGAATGGGTGTTGCTGATCATTGCAAGGATACGTTCTTAGAGCTTCAAAGGAAGAAGGCACATCGCTATGTGATTTTCAAGATTGATGAGAAGCAAAAGGAGGTTGTTGTTGAGAAGACTGGAGGAGCTGCTGAGAGTTACGATGATTTCATGGCAGCACTACCTGAAAGTGATTGTCGATATGCAATTTATGATTTTGACTTTGTTACAGAGGAGAACTGTCAGAAAAGCAAGATTTTCTTCATTGCTTGGTGAGTTCTATATCCTTAAAAAGTTTTTGCATCACTAATATTCATCTCGTTTCCTTTAAAAAAAAATAGTAATAGTGTCTGAGCAGTATGAGCTAGTGATGTGTGTACCATATGCATGGAAGGTTTCAACTAGAATGAATCATCTGAGACTGTGTCGTATCTTGTTTACTCCTGTAATGTCTGGAAATTGTTCACCTAGCTTGTGTTCATTTTTTGTATTTGACTTAGAAGGGGTTTATAAGGGTGCAAAATTCAAAAAAAAAATGATTTCTTTTCTGGTTTCGGAATATATAGGTTTGATTTCCTTCGTGAAATCAATGTAAGTCAACTTCTCTACTTGCATTATATTTAAAAAGTAATCAAAATGCAACATCCATGCAGATGTTTTAAATCCAGAACTAATGACTAAATTGTTGCAATAGGATTGTAAGCTTGTGATAATTTGCCGCATTACCTTTTATCAATAACAGAAGAATATGACGTAGAAGCTGTTTGTTTTTTGGGAAGATCTTTGCACTTCAAATGCACTTGCTAGTGTTTTTACATGCAATTGCAGTTGCTTTGTTCATCTGGTTGTATATGAAATAGTAGCTTTATTGCACCGTTTGCTTTATTGCAACTTAACGATGCATAACTTGTTTGGTTGGCTGCACACTCAAATTTGGTAACCCATGCAGTCGGGTTACCTAGGGTTTTTCAGGCTCAACTTTATGATATTTCATAAGGAAGGCCTTTTTCCTAATGGTCGAGTATGTCAGTATGATTGACCTTTAATAAATTTAGTGTTTACAATGAAGTTTGTTGTATATTATGACAACGAGCGTTATGAAAAATTAAAAAGTTTTTAATTTGTCCTTCAAATGGTTATAAACATGGAGGACAGCATATATGATGCATGCACATAATTTCAGGATTAAGTATTTCTGAGCTATTAGGGTTTTATAGAGGAATGCATATTTCAATGGGGAGCCAAAAAGGAAGTCTGGGATAACAGTTTTCCTGATTTGGATAAAACAAGATGTGGTTGCAACATGCTACCAAATGAAATAGTCAAATAATGCAGTAGATCACTGGTCGGCAGTCACCCACAAAATGGGTAAGCGAAAGAAAAAGGGAAAAAAATATGAGAAAAGTGGTGTGCAAGGTTCTTGCAGTCGGAAGCTTGCATTTTATGGGAAGACCGTGTGCACTTTCTTTTTTAAGAAGAATAGGGTTACATTAGAGAGGGTAATGGCAGATATTTGTTGGAGGGATTAAATGAATTGCAACGTCTTTGCAAGTTGTATCGTATTTTGCTGCCAGGACTTGCAAAGAGCCTTGTAAAATGACTTGCAAAATTCTTTGTTTGCAAGTTGTTTTGCTACTAAAGGTCATCTTTTTGCAAGTTGACTTGTGGGGCGTGTTTGGTTGCAAGGAAGTGGGCGGAAGTAAGAAAATGAGGAAGTATAATTGCTCACTTTCCTATCTATCCAAACACCGGAAAAGAAAATGAGAATCCCTTTTTCCTTTTCTCTTTTCCCTTTTACGCAATCACTTTCTCACTTCCAGAGTGTTACAGTTAATTTTGTGGTCATGTAAATCTCATTTGTAATATGTTGTAACTCAAAACAGTTAATTTTGTGATCATGTAAATCTCACTTGCATTCTAATTACAATCTAATTTTTATTTTTCTTAATTAATTTTTATTTTAATATTATTTTACGGTCAACTTTGTGGTCAACTTTTTTACTTTCACTTTCACATTACTATCTAAACATCGGAAAAGACATAACATTTTTCAACCCACACTTCCCAACAACATCTAAACACCGGAAAACTCACTAACCAATTCCCAAGTTCCAAAGGGAACTATTACTACTTCCTCACTTCCATCCCTAACCAAACAGCCCCGTAATTGCTAACAACACTTGTTACCAAGCAACTGCTTAGAGCAGGTAACTTGCAGCATGGAGAGTTGCAGCAACTGTAGATACTTTGACATAAGCAGTCGCTTGCTGAAAGAGTTGACTTTTCAAATATGAAGGAAATTACCAACCTTTTATTGCATGGTTAAAAATTGTTCTCAAAGGGCTGATTAGCTGTTCATCTGTCTTATTTTAATGGGCTCTTGTACAACATTATTTTTCGACACCAGTAAAATCTTTCCATGTATATGTTGTGCACAATTCTGATTGAAATTTTATAGCCCTCAATTGTGAAGCATACTATGTATCTTGACATGCACATAGTAAAGCCATGCAGCGTGATAGGTCCATGAGGAATAAGTTGGTTTCACATATGATTGTTAGAAAATTTGCATATAGGTTTTAGGGGGGTGTAGTAAAGACACGAACAAATATTTGGTTCATAGATGTCAGTGGAGACTGGGCATTATAAGTACATGAAAAGTCTTGTACTGACTATTGAGAGATTTTGTCAAAGTAATGGCACAAGTTTGATTGGTGCAATCACTGACTGGCAGTTTTGACGGTATTTCTTCTGAACAAGACATGCAGTTGGGAAAGTGAGATGGTACCTTGTAAAGAACATACATTTGAGTTCACTGAAGGCAACTCCTCCTCACCTGTCGAAGTTCTTACTATGTTGCTTAATTTTTTTTTGGGGTGAAGTTATCTAATTTTTCTTATGTTAAGAAGAAATGTTTGCTGACAGTTGATTTATTCTACTTTTGACACCTGCATTTCTTCTTCTTTTTGGCAAGGCTTATATTTAAATTGATCAAACCATCTCATACCCTGTGCCACATGCAGCCAATATCTCTAATTAATTGCTGATTCCCGGCTTCACTTGCTTGGATCATAGGGTCGTGCAACCATTGCATGGTTGTACCTCATTATTCTATTTGTGTCTTTTTCCTCATGCCATGCAGTTTACAGCAAACCTGACCATCTCAAAATGTGTGTTTTCTGTATATCTTGTCAGCATTATATTGTTTCCTAATTAGAGATATTTAATAATACAGGTCTCCGTCAGTGTCCCGTATCCGAGCCAAGATGCTGTACGCAACTTCCAAGGATCGATTCAGGCGAGAGCTCGATGGAGTTCACTATGAAATTCAGGCAACTGATCCCACTGAGATGGACATTGAGGTTCTGAGAGACCGAGCGCATTAATCTTTCGAGGTGCTCAGAGTCTTTCTGATTGATCAAATCAGAAACATATTTAAGCATTTCCTTCAGGGGAATGGGGTGAAAAAGTTTCTTGCTCTGTTCTGAAAAAAGAAAAAAAAAAATGTGCTGCTTGGATATATAAAGGGTATTTGTAAGAAATTGAAGTCTTTATGGATTGTTCTTAAGACCTTTGTAAATTTAAACAACTCATGAGACTTATGGATTGTATTAAGTATGTGTGCTTGTGGAATATTACATTTTGTGCCCTACCATTTCGGGACTGGGGATATTCCCTCCTTAATCCAAGGGAATGAAGAGGAGGTTTCTGCAACTGTTGGTTCTCTTGTGTACGGTTTTCTTCCAGGTCCTGCTATTTGTTACCTATTTGCCTGTTTGTGCTGACGTTTTCTCTTCTTTCATCTCAGTTATTATCTTTTTCGTTGGTTCTTACATGTTTGGTTGAGGGTGGAAGTGAGGAAGTGAGGAAGTGAGAAAGTGGTAATAGTTCCTTTGAAACTTGAAAATTGGTTAGTAATTTTTTCAGTGTTTGGATGTTATTGGAAAGTGTGGTTTGAAAAATGTTATGTCTTTTTCGGTGTTTGGATGGTAATGTGAAAGTGGAAGTGGAAAAGTCGACTACAAAGTTGATCGTAAAATAATATTAAAATAAAAATTAATTAAGAAAAATAAAAAATGTGCTGTAATTAAAATGTAAGTAAGATTTACATGAGAAAAAAATTAAATGTTTTGTGTTACAATTTATTATAAATGAGATTTACATGATTACAAAATTAACTGTAACACTCTGAAAGTGAGGAAATTATTGTGTAAAAGAGAAAAGGAAAAGAATTTTTTTCATTTTTTTTTTTTTTTAATGTTTGGATGAACAGCGAAAATGAGAAAAAGACACTTTTTAGTTTTTACTTTCTCACTTTCATCCAATTCCTTGAATCCAAACAGCCCTGTAGCGAAGTAGTGCCATGCAGGGGTTGTGGTTTTGGTCCTAGATGCGACATCTTCATCTCGCCGATGATTGTAGCCGCTGAGGATTATCATAGAGAGAGCTTGTAACGGAGATGACTCTGTTGTTAGGATATGTTGTTGTGGAACTCATCCTATAGCGCACAGATGCAGCCCCTGCTTGAGGAATGAGGTTGTTCCTCAAGGACATAATTGTTGATGACAAGTCAGCTTCTGTTATGAACTTTTCAGGAAGCAAGGAAGTAGTAATAGTTCCTTTTGAAACTTGAGAATTGGTTAGTAAGCTTTCCGGTGTTTAGATGTTATTAGGAAGTGTGGTTTGAAAAATGCTATGTCTTTTCTGCTGTTTGGATAATAATGTGAAAGTGAAAGTGAAAAAGTTGACCATAATGCTGACCGCAAAATAATATTAAAATAAAAATTAATTAAGAAAGACTGTAATCAGAATACAAGTAGGTTATACATGATCACAAAATTAAGTGTTTTGAGTTACAATTTATTACAAATGAGATTTGCTAGCACTCTTAAAGTGAGGAAATTATTGCGTAAAAAACAAAAGAGAAAAAGAAAATGAGTTATCATTTTCTTTTTCCGGTGTTTTAATAGATAAAAAGTGAGAAATGACACTTCCTCATTTCCTTACTTCCGCCCACTTTTTTGAAACCAAACAGCCCTGAGGAGGAGCTTTTTTTATGCGAGATGGGTAATAGGGATTTTATCTTAATTATGGAAAAGAAAAAAAAGGGGAAAGAGAAGGAACGAGAAAGCTGCTCATATTATTATTCTTGCATTTCTGACTTCCTCCGTATTGCAAACGGGGCTTCGAGGAGAGAAAATAAAACCAATTTTAATTGACCGCAAATTATTAAATCGTGCAATTTTTCACGGAACATTTGCAGTAGAAAAGTAGCTCCAAACTCTCTAATTAACCAGGTCAACACTCACTATAATACTACATTTTGTAGTGTAACATATGATGAACGTGTTATTTGTAAATATTTCAAGCACGTGCATGGCATGAGCAAATGAAAGAAGGAAAAAAAAAGGTACGAGGGCACAGTCATAGTATGTACAGTAAACTAGTCCATATCGTGGTGAGTAAAAAAATGCCACTTACAAAAGCATTTTAATTCAAGAAATAAACATATTTTGAAATGTCAATGCAAAAACTATGTTAATAAAGGAAGACAAAGTAAAAAGTGCATTATTTAAAAAAGAAATCTTTGAATCCATGTTAAACACGGTTAAGTCATTTCATTATGTATTTTGAATAAGAAATAATTCTATCTATTAATTTTAGACAATAATCACTATTTATTTTCCATGAACCATCTTTTTAATTTTAGTTGTTTTCAGGTCACAGATTTTAGATTTTATTAGCAAACAATAATAATCCATCAAACAATCCAAAACGAGCAAAACAAAATTATTTAATATTATATAGTATCGTAATATAATTTTGTTGAATATATTTAAATTAACTAAATAATATATAAAATCTGATACGTACACACACTGTTTTTTTATTCTTAAAATCCTCTCTTTAGAATCAAATTGTTTAAAAAGCAACTCACTAATTATGATGTGTACATCTTCTTTGCCCTTTCTTAATTGCGTGTTTGGTTGCAAGGAAGTTGACGGAAGTAAGGAAATAAGAAAATATAATTGCTCACTTCCTTATCTATCTAAACACCGAAAAAGGAAAATAAGAAAACCTCTTTTCCTTTTCTCTTTTCTCTTTTACACAATCATTTCCTCACTTCCAGAGTGCTACAGTTAATTTTGTGGTCATATAAATCTCATTTGTAATAAGTTGTAACATAAAACAGTTAATTGTTTGATCATGTAAATCTCTCTTGCATTCTAATTACAGTCCATTTTTTATTTTTCTTAATTATTTTTAATTTTAATATTATTTTGCGGTCAACTTTATGGTCAACTTTTTCACTTCCACTTCAACATTACCGTCCAAACACCAGAAAAGATATAACATTTTTCAAACTACACTTCCCAACAACATCTAAACACCGAAAAACTTACTAACCAAATTTCAAGTTCCAAAGAAAACTATTACCACTTCCTCACTTCCTTACTTTCTCACTTCCACCCTTGACCAAATCGGCCCAATTTTCATAGATCTCTTGCTAAAAACTGATACTTCCAGTTTCATTTTCATTTTTTTTTTAATTAAATTGTTGACGTTTCCCTTGTTCAAGCAAAGATCCAACAGGAACTGACCCCAGTTGCATCACTGAATTTTTTATAGGATTATTTGTGTAAAACTATATTTAGACGGTGTGTACAAATAGGCAGACATAAAGGGGCTTACATGCAAAAAAAATCCCTTAAAAGGCAGTTAACGGCGCCTCCTCACAGAAACTATCTGCAAAAACCCTAAACCCGTCTCCAGTCCCTTTCTTCTCGTCGCGCCCCCTGTTCCCCAAACCAAAAGTTGGAGTTTTGCAAACCCTAATTCGCCTGATCTTGAAATACTTTTCTTCCTTTTTGATCTTTAATAAGCAGCGATGGGAAAGTTGGGGAAGAAAGCGAGGAAATTCGCGAAGAAGAATCTCCAATCCGTTCTCAAGAGAAAGCGCAAGATGAAATCAATGTTCAAGCGAAAAGCCCCTTCTCGTAAGAATTATCTCATTTTCCTGTTGTTTAGGGCTGAGTAAATTCTGGTGCTTTTGCTAATCTTTACTTTGATTTATGTTCTGATTCTGGTTAATTGACTTCATATTTTGCAATTTAACTAAAGATCGTAAAGATGTTGTTGAAGACTCTGACAAGGTGATTGCTGAACAACAAAAGAAAGGGTGAGAATTTTTTTCTTTTCTTTCTAATCTGGTACGAGATATTGTTTAATTGTTTAATTTTCTGAAAGTTGCTAAATTTTCGTACGAATATCATGATGAGTTTTGTATTCATTTTGGTAATGTGATGCATCTTATTACTTCTATATCTGGAGACATATTTCTAAAATAGCTGAAGCATTCTTAATGGTAATGCTGATTAGTTAACTAGCATCATTTTTGTTTGCTTTTTCTTTTATATGGAACAATGTTCAATAGTCTCCCTCCTCTGGCTATGATGAGTGGTAACTATAGGTGCGCGAGCTTTGATCGTTATTTGATAGCATTCAAGCATCTCGAGGACATCCATTTTGCTCTATCTAGTGTGCAAACATAAGTTGAGATTGGTTTCATGCCCATCAGGATCGATGCTCTTTTATAGGGAATTTTGAGGGGAACCTGGCATTTTAAGCTAAATATAGATCTAAGGTCTAAGCATAAGTTAACTGCTCTTGCGGTGGGCGAGTCTATGGTTCTAATGAACCTAATGAGGAAAATTTGTCCCAGTTGTGCATGACATCAAATCACACTTGGGGCTGTAGACAAGGAATACAAGTTCTGAATCACAAGTTACAATCAAATTATCTATTAGATGTGCCTTAATTCCATGGTCTTCAACTATTGCCTACACATGTGACATTACATCATTGAAATTTCTGCCTCATGCTCAACATTTAGTTCGACAAGTGAAACTTGATGACTGCCATACAGGAACATGGGTCCTATCAGAACCAGAGCATGGGTCCTATCAGAACCAGAGAGGTGACAAATGCTACTGTGAATGTGCATCTAGCATTTGGATATATCTAAGTTTTAGACTTGAATGGAGAAGAAATGGCTATGGATTCAGCTTTGTTTTCGCTTTTCATGTTATAAGCACAGTGAGGAAAGAGGAGAAACACGCTAATGAGGATGGAGTAAGAAGAAAAAACAGAAGCAGAAGAAGAGCATTGTGTGGATGAGTGGAATTTATGACAACATTAATATTCACATCTAGTACTAGTAGTACTCGTAATCTTCAGCAATATAGCTTTTACAATCCAGCAAAACATGATTTTATGGAACTCGTGATCTGGACCATAGATTAATAGAACTGGTCTCTTCTTAATTCCAGTAGGGACCTAAAACTAAAAGTTCCAAACTCTTACTGATCCCTGACACTTTACAATATGGTTGGTGTCTCTACAACATGCTGATGATTAAAGCCTGAACTGATGAGTGTCCTGATGGCAGTCAGTTGATCAGACACGGTTCGAGAAAGCTATCTGGTTCACTGTATACAGAACTCTGTTCTGGTTAATCAATATGATAACTCCTATCTATCATACATCACATTCTCTCTTTGGGATGTATTCTCTAGCCCAATAGATCAATAATAAGTTCATTTACTTTCATTTTCCCCCAGGCATGTGCAGCATGAAACGAAAGTTGTTTAGGACTGAAGCTTTTTTTCAACCTGTCATCTGATTTTCTGGATTGACCTACCATGTTTTGTGCTTCTACTATTCATTAGCATGCTCCCTCTCTTTGATTCCTTTATAATATTGAAGTACTTTTGTTGTCTTCTCTCATTCAGAGGTTCTGAAGGGATTAAGACAGATGATACTGCTTCCAACAATTTTCTTGATGACATATTCAGTGAAGATGATGATAGTTATCTCGAGGATATTTCTGACAGTGATGGTTTTCTCTCTGAGGTTTGCATTTTATGGCCACTTTTCTGACTATTACATTACAATGAGCATAAACACAATGGAATGGCCTTGTTCTTGTTATTTGGATAGATTATATAAATCATTTTTTTGCCTTAAGTTCTCTTTATCCCCATCTTCACCATCCAATTAACCAGATCTCATCTGCAGGTAACATACACCATGTTAGTTAATCTTTCGACATGGACAATTGCTCATCAATGGAAAAATGTAAAGACTTAAGGGTCTTAAGCCAACTTGATTTTGACAGAAATGTGTGCATGGTTATTACTTGAAAAATGCCCACCCTTCATATAGTTATCTAAATGTATCAGTAATCCAGTCACTATATCTTCCATTGACATATATCATTTCATACCACCCGTAGTTTGGAGAAGCATCCTCAGTTATGGAACAGGTCTAAATCATCCTTATTTCCTCATATCTACCATATTGGTACCTATCATATGCTCATGGTTCTACTGAATTAGTGAACATCCTGCGTTTGCTCATGCCTATTGGTTCTTAGTTACTGCCGTTGCTTCAAATTTATGGTTCTAAATACAGTCGTATTAGCTGTTTTATTTGTTTGCAACCTTCCATTTAAAAACTAACCAAAAAGATCCTTATAGAAAGAATTGTCATCATTATTTTCAGGAGGATTTCCAGACATTTATGGTATTTAAGTTGGTTCATTATCTTTTTGAATTCTTCATGTAGCTTGCTTTACTTTAGTTATCAAAGTTGAACTGTTTTATTTCTCAGCTTTGACTCTTATGAGCCTAATGTTCTAGTTGATTTCTCATAGCAACATTATGGGAAATGTTTTATATTTTTCACAACTTTGTCATCCTTCATCAGTGATTTCATTCTAACTTTTAGCATGCATAGTTTGACGTACACCTTTAGCCTATTATCATCATCTGTTTTTGATTTCTTCTTCATCTTGAATGTATACCTTACAATGTATTTACTCCATCTATGACTTGACCTTCATCCTTAGGAGTGAGATCTGTCACTTTATTAAACCTGTGTCTCTTCAAACAACATCTATTTCATGGAGTTGTACTAGTCTCCACATTCTATAACTGGTTGCCAACATGGCGTTGATTCTCCATTCTTTCCACGTAATATGGATTCATCTATGGCCATTTCTTTTCTTATTTTCTGTCTTCTACCACACATAAATATAAGTCTGTTCAATACTTATCAGCAACGGTTCGTTTTAGTCCATCTCATCTGAAATTCCACGCCATTATTATGATTACGAAAAATAGAAGTGCCTATAAATCAATAGGCAGAGGTACTAGGGGTTTTATCTGTGGACCAGTTGCACATACAATGAATGTTTTTTAAACCTAGTTGGACTGTATCTATGGTTTGTAAGGATACAAGTCCTGTTATCTAAGTTGTTTTGATATATATCTTTTCAGATGCATTTATAGTGGTTTGGATCTTGAGTTCTCATCATCCACCATAAAACAATCTTGACTAATTTGTGACATATATATTTGTTACCAATCAGTAATTTAGGTGTGTTTGTCTTGATCTGCAACTCGTAAAACTGCAAGTCGTAAAATCTCTCTTCTATTTTTCGTTGTTTGTTTTGTTGCAAAACGACTTGCGAAATGATCACCCTCATTTTCTCACTTGCAGTTGCTACAATTATTTTTGTAGTCATGTCCCACTTTTACACTCACAATTTTCAATTGCAGCTGCTATAGTTAATTTTGTGGTCATGTAAATATCACTTTTAGTACACTTGCAGTCCAAAGCAGTTACTTGATAATTAATATATAATTTAATATTATTAAATATTTAATATTTTTTATTATTTTTAATAGTAAATATTTTTTATTTAATATTTTAATAATTTATTTTTAATCTTTCATTTTATTATTTTTAATTTTTAATTTTTATTACTTTAATTTAATATTGTTATTTAATAGTTTATTAATTTTATAAATAATTACTTTATTAATATTATAATATACTTTATTATTATATTAAAAATTTATTATATTTAGTATTATAATTATATTTTATTTTGTTAATTTTATTTTACATTAAAATTATAATAAAAATTTAATATTATAATAATACTTTATAATATTTTTATAATATTATAATGATATAATATATTTTATTAGTTTTAAGGATTTTATTAATATATATTTTATTAGTATTCTTAAATTTTTATTAGTATACTTTAAATTTTCTTAAAATTTTATAATTATTTGTTTAGTTAACATTTTATTAATATTTAACTAATTATAATAATATATATAAATGACATATTAAAATTATTAATATTTTATCTCAAATTTTTAATACATTTTAATTTTCAATAGTAGATTTAATTTAATAATACTTGTGTTATTTAAATCACTGCTACAATTAATTTTTGGTCCACTTTTTCACTTATACTTTTATATTACCAACCAAACACCGTAAAATACAATATAGTTTCACACTTATGCTTTTACATTACCAACCAAACACCGTAAAACACAATATACTTTCCCACTTACACTATCACATTACTAACCAAACACCGTAAAACACTATATTTTCCCTGCTACAATTCACTTTTCTCATTCTCATTTTACGACTTATGACTTGCGCCACTTGTAGCAAAACAAACAGGCCCTTTGGTGAAACCAACAAACTGTTTACGTATAAAATTTAAGATGTTGTTTGTATAAAGTTTCAATCATGTAACTGGCACTGATATAATTTGGTTCCATCTCTGACTCTAGGCTCTTTCCATCTCTTTTTCCTTGTACTGGCCTGCAGCTTGTTATCTCCTCTGCCTTTTTATGTTAATGCATGTTTTGTGTGTCTCTATGATATTATAACTATACTGCTGTTGGTGGCCACTAGGATTCTGAATGCCCATATATTCTTGAAGAAAAGAATGAGGATGGAGGTTAGCTGTCCAACATTTTCCATTCATCCTTAGTATCTTAAATATGTCATTTATTAATAATGTGTTTTAGAAAAATGGATGCAGATAAGGATAAGGATTCTGTTTTAATGGGAGAAAATGAGAAAATTTCTATGGAGATTGCAACACAAAAGAGAATGCTCGACAGTCTACGAGAAAAGGTGGTACACGATCCTGGATTTTTTGAATGAAATCTTAATTTTAATTCCTTGGACAAGTCCAAAGTGCTACTTAGAATCAAGAATTTATTTATGAATACTTGAATGAAGATAACATGCTAGTTGGAACTGATTATGAATCTTTTATCTGCTTCAAGTGTAAGAGTTTATATTTTTATATATATTTTATTCACACTATAAGTGACTTTTGTAAACATTATGGGTATGCGAGTAGAACTTACTGAGCACCATACTACATTTGTGTAATGCTTTGGTTTGTCCAAATTGAGAAACTGATAAGGCTATGCCTGAAGGTTTGAACCACTTAGGTTTTACTGCAATTTGAGTTATTGTAATCATGCTATGTTTCATCTATATTGTATACATACAAATTGCTTATAAGTTTTATGTTGACATGTACACCATACAGCTCCTACTCACAGATATGTATTTCACTGCCACCCAATTCAATATAATATTCACGTCAACGGTCAATTATGTTGTTTTCATTTACTGTGCTCTAGCTTTAATGATTTCTGCACTTATGAATTATCTTTTGTTTTATATACCTTGTATAAATTCTTTTTGAAGATTCTGTAATGTCATCATGTAGCTAACAACTCTTGTTAATTTTTTTTTAGGACCCAAAATTTGCAGAGTTCCTGGAAAGTCGAAGAGCTGATCTTGAGGCGTCCACAACTGAAGGGATTGTAAGCCTTAATACACACTGTTTAGCATTTAAGGTGCTATCAATAATTAACTGGAAATAAAGAACCCAAGTATGTAATGTTCCAAAATTTATTTAATACATGAAGTTTACGCTGGATATTTTCATACTTGCCTGTCCTTTAGGGTGATGTTTGGTCAACCTCCTTGCTCTTTTCACATGCTAGATACATGTCTTCTTAATCTAGAATCCAGCTGCAAGAACTTCTTACAAACTGCTCATTCTCTTCTTTATAATCAAACAGAGTTTATTTGTTGGACCAAAGCGCATATAAGGTTTGGTGATGCCGAATTTCATTTTATTATATATTAGAACCCTGACACTGGATAACATGTAGTTTATAAGCCTTATAACGCTGAAAAGATTTTGTTTGTAGAAAAACTTAAAACATATAATTCTTTCATAAAATAATTTGGTTCATATTTTCTTTCCCTTCTTGGTTTTTTATTCAGGCTTGTGTAAAAAAGGCAGGTTGGAAATAACCTTTTCACAGTTCTGTGAGTTGTACTTGGATATTTTTCTAAGTGTAGCTATATGCTCTTTTATCATTTAAGTTTTGGATTCAGTACTTTTGTACTAACATCATTAAGCTCTTTACCACCAAACCCACCCCACACACGGACGTGTGCGCACGCACCCCCATCCACCAACACATATACACACCACCACTACCAGACAGGTGCATGTAAAAATCCACTCAACCACCCACATGACATGCACACATGCATGCGCTCATATAAATATTTTTTATATAATTGTTGAATTACCGATATAGAAGCCTAGAAGGCCACATGACTTGGCTATGTGGTGTTTCATGTTCCCCTTTTGTTCTTTTATATGTTCACTTGATGGATATTGTAAATTTCAATTTATTGCTCTATAAATTGTTTGTCACAATCATGATTCACCAATACAGCATCATATTTAATGCCGTCATGACAATATTTTTGCATGGCAGTATTCTGACGAAGAAGAAGATACAGATTATTCAAAGGAGGATGAATTTAGTGGGCACCAACATGATAAAAAGACTCTGACAAGCTGTACTATTGATGTATGGTGTTGGATGGTTATGGAAGAGCCAAATGGGCCTGCACTATCTAACCTGCTTAATAGTTTCAGAACTGCGTGCCAATATGGGATTGATTCAGACAAATGCCTACAGAGAATTCCAAATAAAGAAGTATTCTCTAAGATTTTGACATTTGTTCTTTGTGAAGCTGATGATATCTTCCGCAGGCGATTGGGAATTTCAGGTTCCTGCAACCAAGAAAGAATTTTAAAGCTGAAAAGTACATCAAGTTGGGAAACTGTGAGGCCACTGTTTAAGTCTTATCTAAGGAGTTGTCTGTTTCTTTTGAATCAAGTAACTGATTGTCAGATACTTGTTTTCGTGTTAACTCAACTCAAAGCTTCCACTGTATTCTTTGCTGCTTTCCCTTCGTTATTGGGAAGACTTATCAAGGTACTCTATAACTTCATATAGAAAATTTAACTAAGATGATTTCTTTTGAGCAAGTACATTTCATTTCTGTAATATTCAAATCACTTAATTTGTGATTTATCGCCCATCCAAGTACTGGAAAAAGCTTTCAAGAGAAAAAGAAAATTAATTAAAATGAAGAAAGTTCTAATAAAAATTTAATCTGCCTATACTCGCTCCACCCTATACTCTCTCCACCCTCTAGTGTTAATTATCATTCCTTCTTAAAAACTCTTGGATAGATTAAAACTCATTTTCGTGGATGATTATTGGTCTTAACAGGCAGAGAAATATTGCTATCTACTTTTATGCGATACATTTGGCCCATGCTGATATAAATGGTGTATTTTTTTCTCCATATTATCAAGGACCTTGTGTGCACGTATGTATGCCTAGAAGAATCATGACTATTTAAACAATATTTTGATGCCTTGCCAAATTTGAAAAGGACGCGGGTATTTTGGTCTGAATTAATGTTGGCTGTTCTCATCATCCAGTAAGGCTTGTTCTAACTGTTGAAGTTGTTTTAAAATTAGAAGCATTTAGGTCGGTGATGAACATTTATAGCAACTGACTACATATTTGCCTATTGCTTCAGTTATTGATAATATTATGTTGTTTCATTTTGATCTAATTTTGAAACTTATAGCTCATAGCTTGTTACACTTGGATGCAGGTATCAACTCATCTGTGGGTGACTGGTGAGGAAAACCTGTCATTATGCTCGTTCTTCATGCTCCGAGACATTGCTTCACAACTAGGTTCTGACTGCCTTGACAAGTGCTTGTCCATAACATATAAAGCTTTGTTGCACATTGCAAATTTGTTCAGCCAACAAATTTAAAGCATCTGGAGTTTCTGGCAGACTCCATTGTGGAACTTTTTTCTCTAGATGTCCAAAAGTCCTACCAGAATGTGCTTCTCTCTCTGCAGCACCTTTCTAACACATTGCGACAGGCTCTTAAAACAAAGAAAAAGGTAGAACTTACTGCAACAAGTATGTGTCTCGTATGTTTATCTCTGAACATCACTGGTTGTTTTCATGCTATATCTGTCATCCAATAGACAAAACTTGATTTATGCTTTTGATTTGGTAATTATTACTCAATGTGTTTCCTTGGGTACATAGTGTTTGTTTAGTAATATGACTATGAATTTAATGTTATAATACTTAATGGCATACTAAATAGAATAAGATCTTTGAGGTGCTTTTGTATGTCAAATTAGTTACACATTTTGACACATTGTTTGCTTGTTCTTTATGGTTGCAGGAAGAACTTAAGAAGATATATAGCTGGCAGTACATAAACTGTGTCAACCTTTGGGTTAAATTTATCACTTGCAACATCAGGGAACACGACCTTCAGCCACTGAGTTCCTTTCTTGCTGAAGTCATAATTGGGATAGCCTACTTATTTCCTGGTTCACGATACTTACCTCTGAGATTCAAGTGTGCCCATATGCTCAATAAGCTTTCTTCTGCGAGTGGAATTTTTATTCCTATTGCATCCTTGGTGTTTGACTGCCTGGAATATAAGGGAAGTAGTAATGTGGATACTATACGTGACAAACCTATCAATGTTGCATCACTTTTAAAGGTTAGGAACATTATCTTTTGCCGAGCATTCTATTGATGCTATATGCTACTACTGATCGGTAATCTTCCCATTATTTTCTAAAACAACTTCTTGTCTTAAAGATCCTCCTTTTCTTGGAACCGAATTGTGGTAATTTCTTTTTACCTTGTCAACTTCGTTTTTCTACATGATAAATTTATTTGATATGACATCTTTTGCATGACACTTAATAATAATTTAGCCAACAAGCTCCAGCCCTTTTATACAGAATAAAGTTCTTTAAGGATCAAGGTAAGGTTGAACCCGTGTTATGACCTTCACCCTTTCTTCTATGAGAAAACGGAGTGGGGACCAGGAATCCCCAAGAGGGAAGGGTAGGGGCGGGATCTCTTTGGGGGTTGGGGGTGTTTGTGGAGGAACAACCAAATCTACACAAGAAGGCCACTGTAAGGTTCGATGAGGAAAACAGAAAACAAACAAGTCTAGCGGCCCCGCTAAACCACAACCGAGTCCAAGCCCAACAGCCCATGGTTAGCAAAATGAATTGTCCACCAAATTTCAGGTGCATCAGAACAATTAGATTTTGTGAAAAATCTAACAAAACTGAGCTTTGGCAACAAATGCCATAGAGCCGTTGTGAAATTGATTTTGAAATTTAAAACAAACAGGTAATTTAACTACAACTGCAGCAATGTAGAAAGGGCACATGGGTGTGAGTGGAGGTGGTGGTCCGTGTGGCTGGCATTGTAGGCATTGGCAGTGGGTGATAGTTTGGTGGTATTGCCTAAGAGAACCTGGAGGAGATGGTGTTCAATTGCAGATGGTGGCATTTGGTAGAAATGGAGGTGGTAAATGATAATGATGGAGATGGGTTGAGCGGCAGACTTAGGAACCTGAGGCCGTTCTGGTATCTAAGGACACTTTGCATGAGCTAATTCCATTAGCAATCCATCGGGAGAAGTTTGATCAACTTCCTTTATAATGATGGGTATATAACGGTTCTATCTTCCCTTCGTCATTGATCACTGGTTTATAGGATTGCTGGATTAATTGTCAAGATGGTGATTGTGGTTGATTGACTGCTATCAACAATGAACAAATGGGAGCAAGAATTATGTTTTACTTTTACCATCTTGATGTCTTGGTTCCGCTATCACATGGAATGCTGATGATGAAGCAAGAACTACAAGAGACACAGAATGGTGATGCAAGGCTCGTGGTCTTCTTATTTGCCAAATCTTGGAGGGTTTGTTACATTCTAAATGAACCCAGTAATTAATTGTAACTTAGAATTTTTTTACTAAATATAACAATGGAAAAATAGAATTTGTAGTTAAGAAGTAGTACTATCATTTTTGACCCTTTTGAAAGTCCTCGCATGGGTGTTACAAATGATATGATACTCTACACTAGCCATAACTAAGTGTCATATGGGACCAAGTACTGCACATTTTTGAACCGAATGTCATATAGAACTAATTGCTATTCGGAGCAAGCGTCATGTACTCATGCTAGACGGGGATGTGGTGGGAGTCATTTCTTGTATTCGTAGGAGCATACTCCATAATCCATGGTGACTTTTGGAATCTCACATCATCTGATGGTATGTTTTGTCCGATGAGCACGCCTGATGAGAGCGCCAGACTCTGAATTGAAGGAGTGTGTCACACCGAAATGTTGTTTATAGTAATTCTAATAATACTCAAGAATTAATTGTAACTAGTAGATTTTAGGAACAATGGAAAAGAGAACTCTGAAAGTGTGCTTGGTTGAGAGTGAACCTCTAGGGAGTCCTTTGCACGGGGCATTACAATATTGCTTGAACTCAAAGGCCTACTCCCTTTAAGAGTAAGAGACCCATGTTTTGTCTGCAACTTGCCAAACCCCTTGTGGGCAGTTGAATGTCACTCTGCTTTGATTGTACCATGACCTTTGCCCTTATGTTTAGTTCTACTCTAAGCAATAATGCTTGCAGTTCCTTTTCATTTCATGTTTTATGTTCTGCTGCCTTTATTAATTAGTAGGTTCACATGGTTATTCTTGCTTATGCAGGTGCCCAAACAGTTACTGAAATCACGAGGCTTCCATGAGGAGTGCATTCATTCTGCAATGGAGCTGCTTTTAGCGCACTTTGCCCAATGGAGTTATCACATATCTTTTCCTGAAGTGGCAACTATACCCCTCATTCTCTTGAAAAGGTTCCATGAAAAGACTTCACTTGAAAGTCTTCGACGCTCAGTGAAGCGTTTGATAGATCAGGTATTGGTAAAAAAGAAAATTGGTGCTCTCAAATTGGAAAAAAGAAAAGAAAAGAATAGGAGAACACCTGATCCTAAATTTGGGAACCTAAACCAAAAGTCTAGCATATATTTCTGGGAGGAGAAAATATTAAAATCTTTAAGGATGTCCATTTTCTGAGAGATACAAGCAAAAGTTTCTATCAACATCCATGATTCCTTGGATTTTGAAATAAAAAGTTCAAAGTTTGTTTTAGTTAAAGGCAACAATAATGTAAAGCCTAACATGGAGAACTCAAGCATCTAACGCTCATCAATTAAAGAGGAAAAAGCCATGATGTTTGTTTTTTTTTGTTTTGTTTTTTTTGTTTGGGGGGGGGGGGGGGGTGGGTGTGGAATCCAGCATTGTAACCATTTAAAGAAGCTATAATATCTTTCTCTTGCCATTTCTCTTCTTGACCATTTAGTCCTTGGATTCAGGTTGAGCAAAACATTGAGTTCATTCAGAGAAAAAGAGATGAAGTTGGATTTTCACCCAAAGATCTTTCATCCGTGGAATCCTTCCTCCAGGTTTGCTTCTTATTTCTTGCTTGTATTCTGCTACCAATCCGTATTTCATTTATTTATTTTTCATAACGTGTACAATACTTGCAGCTCGAAAAGAGTGGGTCCAATGCTTCTTTCACTCAGTACTATGCTAATGTCCTTCAGAAATCACGGTTTCATCAAAGTTGAAAATGAGTAAAAACCTTGCGTCTGTGGAGAAAGCAGCACTGGCTAAAGTTCTTGCCAAAAACATTTTATAATGGAAGGATGCTTGCGGTAAAGACTTCGGTTATCTCTGCCTTATTTTTTTTAAAGAAGGAAGATGAAAGGATGAAAAAGATTACAATTGCTGCCTATTTATTCTGTTTGCAAGAGTTGGAAGCTGCATCCACTAAAGTGGAAAGAGAATCACGGCTCATTATATAACCCTAGATCAGCGAATGAGCATATTGGCTGAATGTTACTTGGGTGGCAGCGAATGAGGGGGTAAAAAAAGGTCCTGTTGTGGGGATTTCTCATGGAATTATCCAGGAAAGCTTGTTCAGTATAATTCCTATCTATTGATCTCCCATATCTATTACATCACTGAGGCACGTTCAGGTAAATTGAATGTTTTAATGATAACTATACATTATTTTGTATGCTGAAGCTCATTCTTGGTGGTACTGGAGGTACATTATTTTCATAGTTCAACTAGCTCAAAATAGCATGCGAGCATACTTGCTATCTTTAGTGCTCTTTTGAGAGTGGGGCCAAGAACTGGGTTCATAACTGAGCGAGACTGCATTCATACACGCTAGTTTTTATGATTGTTTGAACTCTTGAAGAGACTCTGCCTCCACATGGCCATCACCCAGTTCTCATTTCCCGTAGTTTTCATGGTGACATCAACAACTTGCAGAGAGAGACGGCAAAAACAAGGAATATTGTAAAAATCTGATGTTTATCATTGTAGTTTCATTTCCTAGGTGTTCCGTTTGTTTGGTTGAGAATATTGGGGAAATGATCGGAGAAACATCTAGTGGGAGTAATTCTTTTGTTGTAAAGAACAATTCAGAATGTTCATCACATGAAAATTGATGTGATGAAGTTTGATGGTACAAATAATTTTGGACTGTGAAGATGAGATAATGGATGCGCTGAATGCGCTAAATTTGCAAGATACTCTTGAGCTTCAAGAGAGATCGGCGGAAGTATATGAGAAGGTTTGGAAGAAAATGAATAAGACGGCGTGTGGCGTCATTAGGTAATGCTTAACACAGAATCTAAAGTATGATGTAATGAATGAGATTTTTGTAAAAAGATTTTGGAGTTTCTCGCGAGCAAGTACTCGACAAAGAGCGTTGAGAACCGCTTGTACTTGAAAATGAGAGTTTACCGATTTCAGTTAAAGAGGGGGGTTTCCATGAGTGATCACGTCAATACTTACACAAAGCTTCTCACGGATTTGTTAAATTTGAATGAAGTAATCGATGATGAAGACAAAATGTTGATATTGTTTAGTTCTCTCTCAGATGAGGGATATGTCACCTTTGTGCTTACATTGATCAATGAGAGAATATCTCTTAATTACAAGGAAGTGATCACTGCTCTTGTGAATCTCGAACTGAGAAGGAAGGATAAGGAGTTCTTCGGTAGCACATCCGTGGGAGGAGGTAGCGCAAACCAGAGAAGATGAAGTCAACCCAAATCACAGTCGAAGACCATGGTGGGCAATCGCAGTGTAATCTAGAATCAGTGTTTTAATTGCAAGCAGATTGGACATTGGAAGAGGGATTGTCCAGGGCTCAGGAACAAGGAGAATGATAAGTCATTGAATACATCTGAGGTGAATGTCACCAAGTCGGATGGTAGTGTTTTTGACTCTTCGTGCTTTTCACTCTCATTACACCACCAGATTATCATTCAGATGCTTCTGAATGGGTATTGGATACGAGTATCACCTATCGCATTTGTCCCAGACGGGAGATGTTTGCTAGTTTTAAAAAACTAGATGGAGGCATGATGTCGTTCGGTGATGGACACACATGCCGTGTTGAGGGGGTAGGAGCAATTTGTGTCAGGTTGTATGATGGGACGATGAGAGAGTTGAAGGAAGTAAGATATGTTCCTTATATGACGAAGAACTTTATCTTAGTCGGAGCTCTGGAAGTGAAGGGCATGAGAGGGACTTTGGAGAAGGCGTTCTCGAGATGTCCAGTGACTCATTGGTAGCTATGAAGGGAATTCGACGCAATAATGTTTACTACTTGAAGAGTAGTATAGTGATAATTGAGAATTTGGTGTCTTTAGAACAGTTGAATGGCGCGCTATGGAATTCGAGGAGGGTCAGACAAAGTTGCTGGGACTCTTTGCAAGCAGTGGCGAAGCAAGGAGTATTGAAAGGTGCAATGACATGCAAATGGAACTCCTGTGAGCATAGCGTTTTGGATCAGAAGACAGAGGTGAAGTTTGGCATCACAGTTCACCGGTCGAAGGGTCTTGATGTTGTTCACATGGATGTTTGGGGACTAACTAGGCGTGCATCACTTGGTGGTCATCGGTACTTTGTGTCGTTTGTTGATGATTTTTTTAGACAGAATTGGGTGTACACCCTAAGACACAAAGGGAAAGTTCTAGAAGTGTTTGTGAAGTGGAAAAGCAGATGGAGAATCAGATTGATAGGATTAAGATGCTCCGTTCTAATCATGATAGGGAGGTCGAAGATCAATTCCGACGATTTAGCCAGAATAATGGCTTTGGAATTCTCTTCACAGAACAGAAAATTGTGGTAGAAAAAGAGATGAACTGTTTCTTTCTGGAGAAGGTTCCGAGTCTGTTGTCAACTGCGGGATTAGAGAAATCTTATTGGGCTGAGGCATATTGACATATGAAAGTCTATCTCTTGAATAGGCTACCGACGACTGCGATAGGAGATAAGACTCCGTTGGAGATTTGGTCAGGTGGAGCTGCTCGTGACCACGGTTCGCTTAGGGTATTTGGTTGTCCGGCCTACATTGATGTCAAGAAAGATATGTTGAACCCTAATGCGAACAAGTTGGTGTTTTTGGGATACAAGGAAGACTTGAAAGGTTACAAGTTATGGGATCTTAAAAACAAGAAGTTTATCTCGAGCACGTTACTTTGAATGAGGCTTTGGTGGTGAAGCCTACTGTCTCTCAGGATGTGGAGATGGTGAAGACCAAGTTGGGGATATTTCAACGTGTGGAGGGTAATGCTACTTCACGTTCTCCAGGTAGTACATTATGTTTAGTATCAGTTGGGATCTCACCGGTTGTGACACCGGATGGAGATCGTGTAGCCTTGGGGATACATAATATGTTGAAGTGATTGTTCCAGTTGCAGCTAGAAGAACCTAGTTGAATCCGCGAAAGTGGGTTGTGAAGAAGAAGTATGGTTCTCGGGTTGGTGAGCCTAATCAGGACTCCAGGTGAACACTGACGTTCTCCATGGCGTTCATGTTGGTGAGATCCATATGCCTCGATCGGTTGGGTTTGTTGCCGCAAAGAAGGAAGTTGGTTGACCTCGATGGAGCTTATTAGTGCGAACTACGAGTGGCTTGATCCCTTAGAGGGTACGTTGGCAGTCATAATGGCGCAATCAGAATAAGCTACGAGAGGCTTGATTCCGTGGGCAGGGGTACGTAGGCAGCCGTAATGGCGCATCCCATTTGGTGGTGCAGCTCATATGATGTTATTTGGGTTATTTGGATTCTTGAGAATTGACAGTGGTAAGCTGAAATTTGAACTTCACATAGAAGTGAAGAATTGAATTTCACGTAGAGATGAAGTGTTGTGATCTTGATGAACAATTGATCTTCTGGTGAGAAGATAGTTGAGCTTGCATAAATAGGCGTGCATCCAGTTTGTTGAGCTGAAGTTGATTATTTAGTGTGCTCTACTCAGATTTAATTGGACATTTTGAAGATATTTGGATTGGAATGCCAGTCAGTTATTGAGTCATTGTTGGCTCATGTTGGGTTATTCTTGAGGTCATTTGGAATGGTATTCCATTCAGTTGCTGAGTTGTAGACACGTTCGTTGGTTGGCTCATATAGTGTTGTTTCTCTTCGGTGGGGTGTTAGGAAGGCATGTATGGTGCATTCCGATTGGTTAACTGAGCTGAAAAATATGTTGCCGTTACAATTGATACTGGAGTTGGAGATCGTGTGTCGATCGCGGAGCGAAGATCGTGTGTCGATCTCGTGGTGGCGATCGCGGAGCGGTGTTGGATTCATTGGTATTTGGCTCAGATTTGAAAAATTTTCACCAAGATGGAGAATATCGAGAGAGGGCAAAAATAAGAAAATAGAGTATTTAAACTCTATGACAGGAGTTCGGTTGACCGGGCAGTCGACCGACATGCACAAGAGTTGGATTAGTCGACAGCTCGGTTGACCGATGTTGTAGGAGAGGAGAAGAACCCAGTTGGCGATCGACCAGGTGGTCGACCGACCCAACTCTGAAGATTAAACAGAGAGTTGAGACTTGGAACCAATCGACCTGGCCCAACTCTGAGTCTAATAAAGAGTTAGGGGTTTTGAGTAGTCGATCGGGCGGTCGATCGACAGAGTTGTTTCTAGACCGGACCTGGAGCTGATTTGGGGGTTTCTTCTTCTCTCTATAAATAGAATATGTGAACTCATTTTAGGGTTTAATGATGCTGAGGGAGTTCTTGAGAGAACCAATTGTAATCCTCTTATAAAATCTTGTGTAAATCATCAATAGATTTCTTTTTTCTTCCCCGGAGACGTAGGCATCTTTGCTGAACCTCATAAATCTCAGTCTCCTCCTCTTTGTGTGTTGTTTGTAATCTAGGCTTTGTTCTCTGACTGGTTCCGGGTCTCAACACAACTGTTTGAATTTATTACTACAATAACTGATGCATGCACTTGCTCTGTATTTAGATGCTGCATTGAATTCTGTCTCCCTTCAAACAGGGATATTAAGCCTCGGGATCTCAGTTTAGTTGAAGTAGATAACAGCATTAAATCATTCACAGCCAACATCTCGAAAGGTTGCAGCTAAGTCACATCTTAATCATTTTTTTCATTTTGATAACTACTACTTCAGTGTTCTACGCACAAGGGGGCGGCTCTGTTTGGTTGTCGTAACTGGTCGTAATTCGTAGTTGTAATTGGTAAAGTCTTTTACAATTGTAAATGAGTTACATGTATGTAAATTTTACGGTATTTGGTTGATAATATAAAATTGTAAAGTGGGAAAGTGTATTATACTTTACGGTGTTTGGTTGTCGTAATGTATAAGTCGTAAGTGAAAAAGTTGACCACAAATTAACTATTTGGTGATTTTAAAAGTTTTAATACTGCAAATAAATATTAAAAAAGTTAAATATTAAAAAAATTTAATATTAATATAAAAAAATATTACAAATTTGTATGACCACAAAATTAACTGTAACTGGGCTGTAAGTGAGTGGTAACTGGGTTGCAAGTGAGTGTTAGTTGAGTTACGTAAGTCTTTTACGAATTACGGTCCAAACAAACGCCGTAGTTGTAACTGGGTAGTAAGTCATTTACGAATTACGGAGTTTTACGCGAAACAAACGGCCCCATAATTACGGAGTTTTACGCGAAACAAGCTAGCAAGGAACAGTTTTGCTTTCTAGGCTGTAGTTTTCTGGAGTCAAGTCTTGCAAAATAAAATGAGCATCTTGGTTTGGTTATTTATCTGTAATTTTTTAAATCATAGTTAGCTGCCTCTAAAATTAGTCTTAAACTTTAACCCAATCATGAATCACGACCCCTCTTATATTTAAACCCAACAGCAGAATTCAAACTCTGGGCCGCCTTCAAATAGAAAGGGCAAAAAAAAAAAAAAAAAACCAAACCTAACCGATTGACTCGGACTCTGTCTCAATTCAATCCCACGTGCCCTCAAATTTGTTTCCTTTGTAGGCGCCGCGATTGCTCCCAGAATTTTGTATTGCTATTTTCCTCCTCCTCTTTTTTTTCTTGGTCTTTTGCACCGTCAATTTCACCCAAACCACAGAAAAAAGAAAAATGCCTATTGTTATTAATAAATTAATAATTAACTAATTATTAGTTGGTCACAGGCTGTATCCAATACGTTCTTTCATTTTGTTATGTAGTAACCTTTCGGTTTCTAATGCGTGGACGTCTCTCTCCATCATTAATGAGATTTCTTCATCTTCATCATCTTGGCAGAGAGAGAGAGAGAGAGAGAGAGAGAGAGAGAGAGAGAGAGCAGAAATGGCCATTTTATTTTATTTTATTTTATTTTTTACTTAAACTCCAAGGCTTCTTTCAAAGCTTGGAGAGATGGAGGCATTAATTGCTCTATTTCGTCTTCTCTCTTTGAATGTCAACTTCATCCAAACAACCTTGATGCATGTGTTTTGGACCAAAGAAGAAATGCACGTTATGTTATAATCCACCACCTACTACTAGCCAGTCACTCTCTTACATGTATGTATTGGGTATTTGACTCATTAAACAAATATACCTCGGATATTGTTTTATAGTATTTGGGGAAGCAGATAAAAGGTCTTTATTTGTTACATATAATTGGTACTTCATCTGTACCACCATTGTCGAGACAATGTAAACAGTTTATGTTCAGCTCGAATATTTGGCTTAATTAAGCTTGAAAGAGCAGCTGACAGGTTAGCCCGTTGGTAAGACCCCCTCTCTTCCAAGAGGGAGGTTCCAGTGTTGATCTCCTTTGTCGTTGAACAAAAGATTTATATCAGATAATTAGTAATAGTGCTTGTATATAAGCCGGACGGTGACCTCCATCATCTTTCTCAAAAGCTTGAAAGAGCAATGTGTGAGCCTAAGTTTGAGTTCAACTAAAATAGAGACGTTGTTTTTGCCTATTGCAAAAGTGATTCTATCTAGATGGGCGTATTTGTGCCCAATGAGCTTTTGGGTCAGAATCACTTAGTGGTATGGATGATTGATAGGTGATTTGTAGTGTTGAGTTTCTCTGAGACGATGTGAGAGAGACTAATGGTGAGGTAATGAGAAACTCGATTCTTTTGTAAATCTTGTATGAGTGATTTTTTCCCCCCCTCCTTTGTAGTAGATTTCTTATTTGTCCTGTGAATATAGGCCAAGTTTCAGAGTCGAACAATGCAAAAATCTCATGTCATCTTTTTGATGTTTGTGATTCTTATCTTCTGTGCTCGAAGTTGTGCGATGTGACGGCACGCCGAGATCCTTAGTTGGGGGATCTCCGTTGCCCAACAGCTAACACGGAATCCTTTCTTATATCATCAACCAGTTTGAGACACACATCGTTGTATTCTTGACATTATGAAACTCATTCTAAATCATAAATTTCAGGAGGCATAAAACTTTCTGCTGCTCTAATCTAGTGTTGTCAATGAGTCTTTTCTGTTTGGTTTGATGGAAGTGAAAAGAAAATATATAAGTGAGAAATAAAGATGAGAAATGTTAAAGTGTAGTGAAAATTATGATTTTGCAATTCTTATTTTCAATGTTTAGCTGTAATGTGAAAGTGTAAGTGAAAAAGTATATTATGTTTTTTTGTGTTTGGTTAGTATATGAAAGTGAAAACGTTGATCATAAAATAATTTTAAAGTAAATGTTAGTTATGAAATAATATTTTTGGACTGTAATTAGTCTACAAGTGGGATTAATATGACATCAAAATTAACTGTTTTGAGTTACAACTTATAACAAGTAATGACAGAGCCAGGATTTTAAGCTGGTGGAGCATAAAATAACGGGTTGGGTCTACAGTATATGACACCGACCGCATGCGAAGCCGCCAATGTTGTCACCGCGCTCTTCTGTTGCAACAGAACCTTAACTAGCACGTGCTTCAAAGCACCATTCTTCTGTTGACCTCCCTCCTCCACACTTTGACCGTACCATTCGCGGACGTAGAGAAAACGAACCTGTCGAATCTGACAACCACCGAATTAACTGCGTTGGCGCACACTGACTCGAGACTCTTGGAGTCTGAGATTATTCACACTTTCATAGTCTTGTCTCACAAGTGGTGAAGATTCTCTTGCCGAAAAATGACGATTGCCTTCATGAGACCGCTGCCAGACTTGAACCCGTAGAGCTCCATGTAGCTCTTCTACACGCGAATGTTCTTGCTATCAGATCCGGTGTGTGAAAGATCATCGAAGGCGGCGACAGAATAGAGATGACCCTCCTTACGAATCAAGGATTCGACGAGCCCGATCGAGGGCTCGTTAGAGAGGGCTGACAGTGACAGTGTTGTGGGTCCATGGGGACTTGACGAAGGGGGAGGCTGCAGCATTCCAGGGCACAAGTTATAAGGGAGAGACCGTCTTCACAGATCATGCGGTTGGATTCGACCCCGTGGCAGGCCTGGGGGGTACAAATAAAAAACCTAAAGGATTTTTTCGGTCGGGTCGGGGAGGGCACGTGCCTCCTGGCCAACTTTGGCTCCGCCACTGATTACAAGTGAGATTTACATGGCCATAAAATTAACTGTAGCACTTTGAAAGTGAGAAAATAGTAGTGTAAAAAGAAGGTGTAAAAGGGAAAAGAGGAAAGAAAAAGGGGTTTTCTCATTTCTCATTTCCGATTCAAAACAAATAAGAGAAGTGGGAAATGAGTTTTTCCACTTTCTATTTTTCTCTGATTTCCATGAATCTAAACACGTCTACAAGAGTATGAAGTTGGGTTGTAGCAGATCCCAAGTTCAAAAATGCAAAAAAAAAAAAAAAAAAAAAAATGGGAGAGGGAAAGAAAGGAAAACTTCAAGGCCTGTAAAGTAAATTAAATACATGTCATAATGCTATCACTCGAGTCTTTGTCAAAAATGAGATGGATGTGAGGTATGAATACTAAATATGCGCGCGCGCGCCACAAAAAAAAAAACATTTTGCCCTTTCTTTCCATATGACAAATTTAAGCTGTTTGGTCCGTGGAGCTATTCCTATGACCAGAGAGTGGATATTTCACCCCAAAAAATGACGAAGACACCTCAAGATCAAGGCACCACATTATTTGATAAAGGCACCCCCATCTAAAATTAAAAAAATAGTCAAAAAAATCTCTCTTCTCCTCCTCCTCCTCTCCCTTCCATGCTGGCGACCCCCAATCCTCCCTCGCCAGCGATCACCTCCCTTCCCGGTGAACCCACTCCCTCCCTGGTCTCCCCTCTCCCCCATCGCCAGTGATCTCCTCACCACCCCGCCTCCAACGATCTCTAACCCTCCCTTCCTCCTCCCGACCCGCAGCTGTTTGGTCGGATCTGGTTAGCCGAATAATCAGAATTTGTTTGATCAGATCCGGCTGGACAACTGGGGGGAGATCGGGGGGAGATCGGGAGGGGGGAGCGTTGTGGGTGTTGGGGCGGGGAGAGAAAGAAGAAAGAATATTTTAAACTTTTCACTGAGGGTGAAAAATGTAATAATGATGATGATGATGATGATGATGATGATGATGGTACACCTGTAATAATTTACGGGATGCCTTCTTTATTTTTTGAGGTGGAAACATCTGTTCCCCTATGGCTATGGCTTGACCATCAGATATCAAATAGGTCGCCAATGGGAGTCGAGCAGTTAAAGAGTAATTAATTAGCATTTAATGAGACCTAATAAGTTCAGTTTGAAAGAACGACCTCTGTTGACAACGGACTATTATTATTATTATTATTGAATACAACGTACCAGCCCCACCAAATCCCCTCAAATTCACATGCGTACCCATCTGCACACGTGTGGATACTTTTTATTACCATCACTTGAAGTTTCAAAATTGGCCAGCGAGGCCTCGTTTAGCAACAAGGTTAAATTTCTGGACCCACAGTTCGAGAGAGTTTAAGGCTCAAAATGAGGTTATTGATACTGGAGTTTAGACGCCCTTAAATCTTATAAAACTGAGTTATTGGAACTCTACTTTGAATAGATTTTTTTTTTGTTACAAATCTCAGTTTCATTTTAACTTAAACATAACCTCGATTCCAAACACTATGTTGCCAAACAAGGCCCATAACTTACAAATCACAAGGAAAAGTTTTAGATTAAGAATAAGAAAGAAACAAAATTGTAATCTCAAACTACACTGTAAATAATATCAGTTCACAAAATTAATACAAGTAGAATTTGACAAGAGTAATCCCAAATAGAATTTGTATCGGGTATCTTGTGATCTTTTTGCAGCAATTCACATTTTTTAAAAAAAAATTTTTTTGTAATTTTTTCTTTTTAGATACTGAATTTTCTATGGGAAAAATGCCTCTTGCTTAGAAAAGTCATTCAAAGCTATAAGGCAAAGTCGGTGCCAAAACTCTAATTTGTAGGTGAACTAAAATTGCAAACTGTCAGTAATGAGCAACAAGACACCAACCCATATGAATGAGCTCTTTAATGTCTCATTGAATACAAAAATTTGGAAAATAGACAAAAGGCAGGACAACGAGGTCGTTGAATTGCTTTGGCCTGTACAGTTACAACAAATATATAAGTTAGATATCAATATTTATGGGCCAGGGACACATTAATATGTATAGGTCTTAATTGCAAGATAGACTTGTATACCAATCTAAGGCAAAGAGTTTTTAAATGAAAAAAAAAAAAGTTAAGAAATTATCTTTCTTCCTTTTCTTCTTTTTCTTCTTTTTGACAAATAAAGATCAAAAATCAGGCAACATAGAAAAGACTATTTGCGCACTCACGAATGGAGCCAACATCTTCTGTGTTTGCATTCATCGAGACTAGAACCTTTACTCTCCCTCCGTGATCAAGCTCGTTGTGTAGTGTTTGCTAGCTTGCACTTACTATGGGTGATCAGACAGTCGACTCACACCATGCTCGTAAACAAATTTCTATGAATACCCACCACTAACTAGATAATAATTTTAAAAATTTTGAAGTAGAAGTAGTACAACATATCATGTAATCGAAGTTAAAACTTACACAAACAGAGAGAGTATCAATTCAATTGTGTTATATGCATGTAAGGTCTAATAAGTTTCTTGTTAGGCGTGGTTAACAACCATTAATCAACTTGATAATCTATGCACATTTCAAAAGACTTGAAAATTGATTATTGGTCAGTTGGCTAGCCCCAAGAAAATGTATACAAACTCTGGTATTTTGATGGAATACGCATTCAAATTATTCAAATTAAAAGAATATCCATATTGGTGAAAGAATCTTGTGTGTGTGTGTGTGTGTGTGAGAGAGAGAGAGAGAGAGAGAGAGAGAGAGCTCCAATATACCTATATATCAACCTCCTTTAAGGCTTTTGATGATTTCAGTTCCATTGGTTAAACAATTAATAGCACTTACCCATCTCATCAAGTTATTGCACATAAAACTTTGGCCAGGGAAAATCCAACGTTGTAACTCTCCCACATGAAATATGCATCAATTTGCATATACAGTTAGATAATGGAACTAAATGCAGCAAGTAGATGGCATCCAATACAAATAAAGGACATTAAATAAGAGGTGAGAAGCTAGTTGTAGTGCTTTTTAATGAGAATATTAAAGGCCTTATACTTGTTTTGATTGAGCTTTCCAACTTTCTCATAACTACAGCCTTCAACTCATCACCACACAAGATCACTAAAAAGAGGTGGAGAATTTAATTGCCTTATTTAAGAGTTAGATTTGTGAGGAGCTGTGTGGGGGGCACACATGCCCAAAAGAGCTGTTTTTAATTAATTGGGCCTTCTTCTTGATCTTGAAAGAGTTGTATCATGCAGTAGTTGGAAAAAAAAAAAAGGTTTTGCAATGAAAGAGGCATGCATGGGGGTGCTCTGGTTCATTGCTAACCACTAGAATTGGATTAATTTCTTGGCTTGTTATATAGTCTTCGTTTCATGATGAATTTGCTTTCTTGCATGTGTTACAATAGAAGTTTGAAACGCGCACTTGAAAGCTGAAATCTTCTTTTTCCCCTGTGCAAGTTTTTCTCATGCATGAACCAAACCAAGTATTGAACTGGAGTTGGATTAATTTTAACATGTTTGTATTGACTTGTTTCCTGTTGAATTTGATTTCCTCTTCCAAATGTAAAAAGCACCCTTGATTTGATTCAAGCTTGAGTTATTACTTTGATAAGAGAAATTAATTTTTGTGGGATATTTAAAAGCCAGGTCTTTTGACTTTTTCTCTAGGAGAAGTCGAGGTTGTGCAAACACGAACGTGAATATTAGATGCAGTACGATATGTGAATACGAAATTGAAACAAAAGAGAAAAATAACCGCTATGGATACATAAATAAATAATATTATTAATATATTTGTATACGCTAATGAATTAACATTATATAATTTAATCATAGAGCACAAATTATTGTAGGAATCTGAAATAAGTTGAAGGAGACATGTATAAAATTAACTGGCTCTGAAGCTAAAATCATTTCCGCTTAAGTTGATCGATTTTAATTAAACTTGAGAATCTTAAACATAATTTATAATTTATATTTTATTATTATTATTTTCAACTAGATACACGGGAACACAACACATAATGTGTTCTACCCTTTCAGCAGGGCTCAGCTTGGCTCTTTCGCGCGAAGAACCGTGATGATCTTTCGCGTTGTTGGCCGTTGTCAAAACGGGAGAGAGAAAAGAAAATGAGGATCATAAAATACATTTTTATTTTTATCTTCTCCTTTTTACTCCAGACTGTCTATCAGCTGTGACGGACAGCCTACAACACAAAAGGCCATCACCTGAGTGCGAACCCCAGCTTTCAGTTTCAGCATGCAAGAATCTGATTCATGAGAATCATTTTAAATCCGACCTGGTCAGAGCTCCAGTAACTCTGAACTATACATGAATCCACAGAGAGCTGTACAATGTACATCATATAAATCTCTTGTACACAGTAGACTGTGACCTGCACAAAGGAGCAGACTATCAGTACCAACTGGGACCACAAAATCTCACCAGGCCTGCACCTGTGTGTGTAAAAGACTCACGCCTCTCTCTCTCTCTCTCTCTCTCTCTCTCTCTCTGTCCACATTAAACGCAATTTAATAATCAAAATAATTTGTTACGACTTGCTCTCGTCGTGTCCTTCCAATAATAATATCTCCCCCCTCGCTCAGATTTCCCCCCCTCGCATTAATTGCTTCCGCCTCTTCAAAATCTCTCAATCGCCCTTATTTATTCACCCACCAATCCTTCAACCTTCAAACTCCTCCTCCTCTTTTCTAAGCCCTGTTTCTTCCTTCTATCAGTTGAATCATCACCACCATCATCATCGCTTGAGTTAATGGCGGCCGACGTCAGCTCCCTCGTGCGCATCATGAGCGAGTACAGGAAAGATACCGGCGACGACAAGAGCAAACGCGACCTCGTAACCCGCGACTTCCTCGGGTGCGCGGTGATCGGATCCAAGGAGCTGGATCTTGACCTCGAGGTGCCCTCTGGCTGCGAGCGCCGGCTCGATTTGCTGGTAATTGATTCTCTCTCTTGGGTTCGACTGGATTTGTTCGTTATGACTTTCCCAATTATTGATGCGAATAGATCGAATTTTGCAGACAGGGGAGACGTACCTCGAGAAGTGCGCATCGAGGTCGAATCCGGTGCGTCGCGAGCTTCACGACCTTAACCTGCCCCCTCCGCCGCCGGTGTCGGTGTTCGACAGTTCCCCCCTCGACCTGAGGCTCTTGTTGCCGTCGGCGGCCCCCCGCTCCGACTACCAGAGCGTCTGCACCCTCGACAAGGTGCGGTCCGCGCTCGAACGCGCGGGGCGCGAATCTCAAAGCAAGTTCCGGCAGCAGAGATCGGACGGCCGAGGCTCCGCATCACCGTCGTCGTCGACCACGTCGTCCTCGATGAAGAGGAGGGCGGTGGCGGGAGATCAGGAAGCGGAGAAGGGAATTGACGGCTCAGATTCGTCCACGTCTGCACGCTTGATTGCGGCGGGATGTCCCAGCTGTCTGATGTATGTTTTGATATCGAAAGGGAATCCGAGGTGTCCGAGGTGTAACTCACACGTGCCAGCGCCGGCGCCGGCGACGGTGGTCTCGAAAAAGCCAAGAATTGATCTCAATTCTTTATAGAAATTAATTTTTTTTTTTTGAATAAGGAAGGATAAATTACTAAAGTTATAGTTACTTTCTGTAGTAGGGAAATATAATAGAGTGACTGAGAGGTTGGGGATAGTTTTTTTTTTCGTGTTTATTTTGTTTGTTGTTAGTTTTGTTTTGTAAATCGATATTATTATTGTCACTTATTTTTTTCTTTAAACTTATTTGCTGACGTGGCTTGTCACCAAACTCAATCCTAGTTATGTTTAATGATGAGATTTGTGTGGATGAATGACCATCATAGTGGCCTCCACCAGAACAAAGATACAATATTACTACATGTGGCCTCCACTGGAACATGTATTTCATGACTCACGTACAGTGAAATTTAGTTATTGAGTTCAATTTAAATAGCACTTTATGAGATTTGGATTCCGGTTTGAGGTTGCATGTATGTGCTTGCCATTTACTCCTTTAGGCAAGAAAATTAAATTAATTTTTATTCCATATACCCTGAACTTGTGATCTCTTCTTCTATGTCGTATTTGGATTAATGGAAGTCGGAGAAAAATAGAAACTGAGAAAACTCATTTTTCATTTCCTTTTCTTGTTTTGAAGCGAAAAGTGAAATGAAAAAACTCCTTTTTTTTTCATTCTTCTTTTACACTTTTTTGTAGACTATTATTTTCTCACTTTCAGGGTGTTGCATTAATTTTGTGGTCATATAGATCTCACTTGTAATAAGTTGTACCTTAATACGTTAAATGTAAATTTCATTATAGTCCAATTACAGTTCAAAAATATCACTTCAAAAATAATATTTAATTTTATATTAATTTATTCTCAACTGTTTTACTTTCACTTTCACATTACTAAATCTAACACTGAAAATCACAATATATTTTTTCACTTACACTTTCACATTATAATCAAACACCACATTATAATCAAAACACCAGAAAATTATTTTCACCAGAAATGATTGCAAATGTACAACTATAATGAGGCAGAAGAAATTCTCTCGCCGGAGTGCGAAAATGATAGATCTCTATTAAAATTACTATACACAGCAGATTTCAGAGAGAAAGAATCATGATTTAAGGAGCAATCAGAAATTTAATTTTTGAACAAGAAACAAACTAAGCCTAAGAGCATTTTTACCCGTGCCGAGACAAAAGGCATGCGTGGCTATTTTTCAGAAAAAAAATTACATTTTGTTCGGGTACAGACACAAGCAATGTAAGTGCCGAGACAAAAGGCATGCGTGGCTATTTTTCAGAAAAAAATTACATTTTGTTCGGGTACAGACACAAGCAATGTGAGATCCGTAATTATAAAAACTATTTTTGTAAATTTTTAAGCGAGTCGCGCAATGCCACCAATGATGGAAGTGCTCTAAGTCAAGAGGACTAAGGTACGACGAGCCCCTTCTGATGATTGACAGGGATAACAAATTTTACAAACAGAGTCCAAGATGAGCAATCAATGAACCGCGGGAAGGCGTGGGGCCCTCAGAGACCGAGTCGTGTTCCGCCAATTAATGAGGAGCCCGCGAGAGACGCGTGCCGAGAGCGCCTCTTGACTGCATATTTTAAATTAATGAAAGGGAAATTCGTTGCTTCTATTATCCCGCCCGGTTTGCTTCTCCCAACAATTAAAACACCCATTTAATGCCCCGCGTCCCCACTGGACTTAATGAGAGCGGGTGCGAAATGGTGGGTGCACCCGTCATCGTCACCTGCTCCCTCGAGCTAAAACAACCGCAGATGTTGTTGAGATCTGAAGTTTATAAATTTTGTTACGTGAAAGAAAGCACTGCTGAGTTTGGAAAATTTTCTGACAGAGAGAGAGAGAGAGCGGTTGTTTTCGAAATTGGTGTCGTTTTCAGGGACACTGTCGGCGACGTTCTGGAAACTTAAAAACGTTTTGATTTGATTTGAACTGGGATGATTAATTGCGTCATGCCGTGCGTGTACATCTTCTTGTTATTTATTTATTTTAACAAATTATGAATTTTGATGTCATAATCATAGCTGTAAAAAAAAATCAGCACAAAGAATATTTATTTTTTAATAAATTTTTTTAAATCTGTTGAAACCTTGTCTCGTTTTCTGAGAAGATATTTTTAATACTGATTCTATAATTAAAAGTATTACTTCCTTTTCACTAAATTTTTACCTAAGGCATTATTGTGATTAAAATCCATATATGTTTATGGCAAAATCTATTTTGTCCATTGAATAATCTAACATAAGCAGAATTTTTTTTACCAGGACAAAAATAAACAAAAATAGGTTAATATGTTATTATTGTTTGCATTACATAAGACTTTTATTAAATGTGTATAAAAGTATTACGTGGGCAAGATTTTTAGTAAATATGTGGCTAAGACTTTTATTACATAAGACTTTTAGTAAATAAATTATGTGACAACAAATAATATATGCATCTTGTTGGGAATCCCAGCAACAGAGAAGATGACCACCAGAGAATAGTCAATCAATCACACAAACAATTAAATAAAGAAAAGAATGAGAGAACACGAGATTTAACGAGGTTCGACAATTTGCCTACGTCTTCAGAATAAGAGGAGAGATTTCTTATTAAATCAATCAATTACAGGTTACAAATATTGGGGACACTACCCTCTCTTATATAGCCAAAAAAAAAAGAAACCAAAAACACCTAATTCGGATCAGAAACAAATTCAGAATCAGATTTGGAAACAGGCCGCGCAACAATATTAGTCAACTATAAGTCGACTAATTATTTCTATTAGTCGACTAATACATGTATTAGTCGACTAGTCTGTAATGAAACAGATTTTTCTAGCTCTATGTTTGTATCATTAGTCGACTAGGACATTGCCATAGACGACTAGCCTTGATTTCTACTGTGCAATCTAAGTTTGATACGACTGACATGCTCTCGTATACGACACCATTAATTGCATCGATATTTCCCTGAATTTCAACCGAGTTTAAAAACTCTATCAACAAGATTACCCGCTCTCTCCACACATTTAAAAAAAAAAAAAAGAAATTCCATTTCGTTCTTTTTGCTAAAAATCAGTCACTATAGATGGATGGCTCAACTGAGCACATTATTTTCTCGCAGAGTATATGTGGGTCTATTTATGGGGCGGGGAAGGTTGAGACACTCATGTCTAATGGCTATTTTTGTGCTAAAAATAATAATAATAAGATTATTCATCCGAAGACAATTTCATTGAAGAAAATATGTGACAGGTAGCCAATAACAAAAAATTTAGACTTAGATATTGTTATTTTTTTCCTTAAAGATTCTAGTACGATAATGTTTTAATTGAGTCAGTTTATTTTCAAGCTATCATGTCAAAATTTGTTGAGTGGAGGTAAATGCTTTTCCAATTGTGCTTGATCAATTAATCTAATGTTCTATGTTGTAGGAATAGTTTCAGTGAGAGCCACATATACGTCCAACTGTAGGAAACAATAATTCAACTATTTTTATGTGTTGGGATCTGCTTAACAGGAATCAATCTGACAACTATTCAAGATCACTGAAATATCAACAATCTAATTAGTCAGGTCGGCAAATATCAGGTGGGAGGTTTTCCGTTCAATAGAACGTTCCTTAATTTAAGAATCACCTTTCAATTTCCTTCCTTGGTTAAACACCAATTAGACTGAATCTAAATCAGTCTCGATATACAGTAAAGTATATCCCCTGTATAAAGGACTTAATCCACTTATACAGTATTTGGAGTGAGGTACGCTTAGAGCGAATCTCCTTAAGACAATTACGTCTCCCGCACCGGTGCTAACGGGATAATAGATGCTGGTCTCCCAAGATACAACACTCCTTCACGGTATTTGGATAGCACTATCAAATCACCGTACGGTCGAACCGTAGTCAACCAGTACCTTCACAGGATCGTTGAAGCAGCGGGACAAGGACAAATTTCGAATGAATATTTGCCTTTACTTTGGAGTAGCACCCACTGTTGAGGACGAAGGAAGGTTGAAGAATATTCTTCTTCAGAAGTCTCAGATTCAAACAACAAATCTATTAAAAGAATCTGTTGAATTTCCTAAACCCTCTTTCAGAACGAATTTTACAGAATCTCCTTTGGAAGTCGTTTTGGAACTCTACTTCCTAGTTCAGAACGCAGACTTGCTTCTGCTTCAGAACTCAGATAGAAAGAGAGATAGTTGTTTGCTGCTGGTGTTGGTGTGTTTTCAATTGAGAATCTGGAGCGCTATTTATAGCGCTCCAGGAGGGGCCAACGGGTCCGAACCCAACGAAAGGTTGCAACCTTTCGACCCAACAGTCACAACTGTTGGCTGCCCAACTGACGCACCCAACAGTGACAACTGTTGGCAGTCTAACAGTCGTAACTGTTGGCATTCCAACAGTTTAGTCCCATTTTGGCTTTGAATTAGGCAATCTTAAGACTTGAATATCTCATTCATTCGAAGTCGGAATTGAACATGTGAATATACCACGTTCATCCCCAATGGAAGGAGAACACACTCCAACCATCATCCAATTGATTCGATCAATGGATCTCGCCATAATTCAACTCGAAGATTCATACTTATATTCTTCAATTCCAACATTATGTTGTACTTAAAGTTGTATAACTCTAATTGATGTTGTTTTAAAGTTCTCAAAAAGGAATCATTTGGGTTTTTCTTTTGATAGATAAACAGTAGCCGGATTTGAACATATGACTCTCACAATCTATTTTTTACTCTTTTACTAGTGAGTTAGGCTTCACTAGAAGAGAACGTTTGCTTTAATAGGACTCCAGCTCTAACTAAAACAGTTAGATATTTAAAAATGTCTATTAAATATGGCGACATCATCAAAAATTGTCTTTTCTAATGTTATATTTGTTGAAAATTGTAATTTAAATCCTCATGAAAATAGAAAAGTCAAATTTTGACTTGGTTTAGCATTTTTTGAGTTTCTAAAATTTAGTTTTAGAGTCATATTTGTATTAAGATTAGTTTAGAAGTTTCTTATTTTGTTTTAATAAAGTATCGGATTATGAATAGGAGTTTGATTAAAGTCTGATTATTATTTATTATTCACATAGAAATAGAAGGATTTGAGTCAGCCACCCGTGGAAAATGGCCCAGAGATAGGTGGCCTGCCGCGCAACACTGTCGAGAGCATCCATGCCCCGAGTCTCAACATGAACCCTACAGGACAGGCCAAGGGAGTCATGGTGGCCCTAATGTAATGCCAGGCTGGCTGGCCCAACTATTGACAAGAGTATATAACCCTAACCAAGCCTTAAAACAGTTTTAAAAACTGAACCCTTATGTATTTGAAGGCAAAACGGATCCTTTGTCAGTGGAGAATTGACTTCTTCAGATAGGGAAGATTTTATGTGTGATGATTGCACGGAAGACTAGAAAGTATATTTTGCATCTTTCATGTTTCATGGAGAAGCCAAGCACTAATGGGAGACTGTAACAGGCGTTGTAGAAATTTCTGGTGAAAAAATCACATGAAGATTTCTGGTTGAGAAGTTTAGTGAGAAGTACATTCTAGAAACAACGAGAAATAAGTTGACATTGGAATATACTCACATATATACGCTAAGCATCAATACATGTAAGAATCAGAGTACGAAAGTACATGGTGCAGTATACATTCCAACATATGAGTACAATTACAAAGTTATCATAGGATGTGACACAATATTATAAGAATATTACATCACCAATAAGCGCAAATACGAGAATACAAAGAGATATACAATTAAGAATAGTACAAAATATGCTCACGAGTTAAAAAAAAACTCGAGAGATGAGCGAGGGCCTGGAAGGATAGGGCTCTGGACGGTCAACCCTGATCCATGACGTTACCGCTGCGCAACTCTGATGACTGGAAAATCCACCACGGTCCAACCTCCAAAATCTGAACATGCAGGTCCAGAAGAGTCAGAACTGCCTAACGAGTGGTGTGGTGAATGTCAAGTGGCATGCATAGATAAGCACACGTATATCAATAAATCTGAGTCCAAGAGCATGCATGAAAATCGTGTCGTGAGCATAGGCATACAGGAGCAAGTAAGGAGGCGTCAAGTAAAGTAAATGTGATAAAACCAGTTATATAAGCCCAAATTACCGATCCATTAGGTTAGTACGCTGAAGCAATAATACAAACAAGCAAACCCTCATATATATACCATATACTTCACGTCACTATATCCTGAGTTCATATAACTTGAGTTGATTCTTAAACTACGAAAACATCACAAAAACCGATAGAAAATCGATAAAATTGAATACAGGCAAAATCAATTGTACAAGCTTAGATTATGGCTTCATGAGACTAGTACGTCGAAGGAATAATTCAAATAAGAAAACCCTCGTCTATATACCTTTATCCCATGTTACCGTAATCCGAGTGTATACAACCAGAATTTTAAACAACACAATGAATTATTAATTAGCACTTTATTATTATTACTCGTCCTACCCATATATTTAGGCATGTGCCCTAGCGTCCCAACACACATACATCCATATATGAGTAAGCTGAGATTGTTATTGGAAACTGATGATGAGACCAATGAGTTATATTTACAATGGGTCCCGTACATACCAGGGATCACGACCCAGGATGTTCCGGTTCTGACCCGGAACCTGCCGCTAGGCAAACAGGAAGGTGGGTCGTATTGTATGTCCATTCAGAAATATAACGGAGGTAGGGAGTCAACGCTCCCGTAGGAACACCTGGAGGCCCTCAGGTAGAACCAAAAGTTTAACTTGCACAACATGCCTAATGCCACTGTAAATATATTCACCACTTGAAGTCTATCAGTTTCTCCCTTACCGGATGTAAGTTGTCCTTTTTATAGTTTATTAGATAATTATTAGTGTACGAAAATGAGCAAGAGCATGTCAGGAATGTCAGGAGTACAGGGGTATCAAGAGTACTGATTATACTGGGGGGTGTGTATGTGTGTGTGTGTATCAAGATATGTCAAGATATCAGATCATCATTCTCGTATTATGATAATTTTAAGTCAAGTATTAGGCATGGCAGGTGATAAGTGATATCAAAAAAGTGTCACGTAATAGCAAGGTGGATATCATTGTCATATATTTCAATAAGGAAAACAATACTGATTCAGGGGATTGGCATGAATATAAGAAACGGTATCGATATAGAGGAGCGATGCAAATATATAAAAACAGTACCGACAGAAGATCGGTACGAATACAAGAAATGGTGCAGTTAGGAAAATAGTATAAATACAGGTTTCAAACTCTTCACAACCATTAAGGAAAGAATAATAGTTGAATTAACAAATAGACAAGCGGGCATGCAAGCAAGCGTACATTCAAGAAAACATAAACAAGGTAGAGCGAAGCTAACGTATAGTACTAGACGCCATCACGCTCGGCGTGGTTATCGCTCGCGGCACGGCTAAACGCATATGACGGAGCGAGCGTAAGAAAGTTATTCTACCTCGTGTGGCGAAGCCGCACTCACGTGTAACTACACTCGAACAGACTTAGCGGCAAAGATAGGAATAAAGTAAGCGAGTAGCAAGCGCAAGCTAAAAGACCTGATGGTCTGAATAGACTTAGCGGCAAAGCTAAAAGACCTGATGGTCTGAACACACCTCTTTCGAGGAAGTGCGTGAAAGCCCGAAGGGCTAAATGGCAGGAATGCCAAGTAACATGCAGAAGTATTAGTGCCAAATATATGCATATAAACACAGTAATAACTAGCTATCAGTAGAGTAGTGAAGCCCGAAGGCTGAGTAAGATAGGAATTAAGTAAGCGAGTAGCAAGCGAACAATCAAGCAGAGCTAAGCAAGGTGGAGCGAGGCTAACGCACAACGCTAAACTTTATCATGTCCTGTGTGGTTACTGCTTGTGGAGAAGCTACGATAACGTACAACAATCGCTCGCGGCGTAACTACATTCGGACGGAGTTAGCAACACAACGCTGAGCGCTAGACTCGCCTACCAAGCAGAACATGAGAGCCCGGAGGCTGAACGCAACCCGAAAGTTGGGCATAGAAAGCCCGGAGGCTGAACGCAGCCCAAAGGCTGGGTATAATACCTCATGAGATGTTAGTACTACACGAGCACAATAATTTAGACTATCATGGAGTAGTGAAGTCATGAGGCTGAGCGTGGAGTGATAGGTAGTAAAAAGTGCGTATTTATCATCACATTTACCATCATATTTCCCTATTTATTCTTTTATTAAGCACTGCTACTAATGTTTTATTGTTTAATGTTGTGCAGGCCTTGAGTAATTAAAAAAAATAAAGAAATAAAGTACAAGTGAAGCCCCAAAGCCCAAGAATCCACAAGCCCACATGTATAATTAATTGTAGTAATTTAGAAGCTTCTATCTAATCTAACCTAATCTAAACTTGAATTTTAAATAATTAATTTAAAATCTAGAGGAGAAAGAGGAAGGATAAAATAGAGCTCCTAATTGCTAAAGTGGAGAAGGATAAGATGGATCCTTATCCTTAATCAAAGATGGACTTCTACTTAAACCTGGCTTGCAATACAAGGATAAAGATAAATGAGAGAAAAGCTTAAAGATAAAGAAACAAATCCTTTTATAAATTCGGATTTGTGATAACTTGCTTCCCAAGTTATCCCGAGTTCTCAAGATAGAAGGTTTGAATGCAGAATTTAGAAGGAGACGCCCAGATGAACGGACCAGAGGAGGCCAAATAAGAAAATGCGTGGCCATTGGCCACGCTATTGCCGCGGAAATGCGGCTATAGCCGCGTTTCCGCGGCCGTTAGGAGGAATCTGGCAACGCGGTTTCGTGGGAGAGTCGTACTAGGACTCTATGTCTTATATCTCCTATAAATATCCCTACAGAGTAACAGAGAAGGGGGATCCAGAGAGCTGAAGCTTAGGGTTTTTCTTTTTAGATCTTTTCTTCTTTCCGAAATTTCTTATATTTTCGTTTTTGTTATTTGAAGAAGAAGATTTTGAAGAAGGAGAGGAGCTTTGTAATTGGCCAGTGACATCCAATAAAAAGGTTCTTCATTCTTTTTATTCTTTGCAATCTTTGCAATTCAATTGAGTTTTCCTGTTTAGATTATTCATTTCTTCTTCTTTTAATTTTCATGCAACCTTTCTTATTCGAAATAAAAATTAAAAATAAAAAATGAATAACTAATTAAACCTATAGTTTTGCTAATCTCTCGATCAATCCTAGTTTAGTTTAAAAGATGGACTGATTGACATCTAGAAACCCTAGGATTAAAATGGTCTTCTTGAAGATGAATCGATAATTAGTTTACTTAATTCAGGTTGCATTTTTAAATGATTACTCATAATTCATACTTAAAAACTTTGATAGCATAATTTTAAGAAAAATTTCTCTTATGCTATACTTTGAAATTAGGATGAACTATAGTTTAATTTTTATTAGTGCACACTAATTAGGGTTCCAACATTATTCATCTTACTTGATTCTCAATCAATAACTTAGGATGGATACTTCTTCATTCAATATGATGTTCACTCTTTGATACTAATACTTTATATTATGGTAAATGATTGGTAAAGTATACCTCTTTTACTTGATTAAATTTAATTCTCACAAACAATATCTCTTTTTTTTTCCAAGCCAAATACAGAGAAGATCGTTTCGAAAAGCTTCCATCGCATCCTTCCTTGTGGATCGACCCGTCTAGCCCTTACTACACGGTTACATTGAGACGAGGCTAAGATTTTCTAAACTATTTCCAATACAATTTCCCGTTTCAATCATGGAGCCCAGAGGCTGATGGGGCCGAAGACCGAGTAGAGAGCCTAGAGGCTAAACGATCATGAAATGCCAGCCACGCATGACATCATGTAGTAAGAAAGTACATCACAGACACTGTATATGTACAAGAAGTAAATTACACTAATACAGGCATTCGTCATAGATCTAATACATGTACACTCCTAGGCACTTGGCCATAAATAAACACAATTACATAGTACAAAACGGAATACAATTTACAATACAGGGGATACAATAGAAATGTTCCCCAAAATACAGTCAACCCGTCGAAGTGGAGACACCCAATAAAAAGGCGAGGATGCTCGCCTAAAATATCCGAAAGCACGGCAGATCCTGTAGCTCCAAAACACGCGCACGGGCCATACCCACAATCACCATGAGAGAGAGATATTCTAGAGAGAAATCAAGAGTGAGAAAGAAGAGATAGTGGCAGGAGAGAGAGAGGGTTCAGAAGAGAGAAAGAGGGGGAGGAAAGATGTGGCCGGCCTTGCTGGCGGCAAGAGCCGTCGGCAGCCCTCAACAGAAAGAGAGATAATGTGAGAGGAGAGATAGATGAGAGAGAAAGAGAGAAGAGAAAGAGAAAGGAGGCAAAAAGAAAGAGAAAGGGGAGAAGAGAGGACTGGCATGCCCTCTGCCAGCTAGGGGGTGGCCGGTGGCGGTGCCCTAACAGAAAGGAGAGAGATAGGGAAGGAAAGAGAGAGAGATAGAGAGAGAACGATAGGGAAAGAGAGAAGAAATAGAGAGAAGAGAGAGATCTAGATGAGGAGGGAGAGAGATCCAAGAGAGAGGGGAGGAGGAGACTGGCTGGCGCGGCGGCCGGCCAGGTGGTTGGCGATGGCTCTGGCCACCGCGACCAGGATCCACAGAGAAAGAGAAGGGAAAGAAAGAAAAGAAAGAAAGAAAAAGAAAGAAGAAGAAAAGGAGGAAGGAAGAAGAAGAAGAAGAAGAAGAAAGAGAGGGAGGAAAGGGGGATGGTCGGCGGTTGTCCCATGGTGGAGGCGACAGTCCGATGGTGGCAGCAAATCTGAGGAGGGAGAGAAAGAAGAAGAAGAAGAAGAACAGGAGGAGGAGGAGAGAAAAGAAAAAGGAAAAGAAAAAAAGAAAAAAAGAAAAAGAAGAGGAAAAAAGAGAGGAGGAGGGGGCTCGTCGGAGTAGGGGTTGTCGCCGGCGGAGCGGTGGCGTGGCACTGCTGGCCTGGGCGACGGTCGCCAGGGAGAAGAGAGGGAAGAGGGGAGGAAGGAAAGAAGGAGAGAAAGAAAGAAAGAAAAAGAAGGGAAAAGAAGGGGGAGAGAGGTGATGGGGTGATGGAGACCGGCCCATGTGAGCGCGCGTGGGATAGGGGAAACCAAGGAAAAAGAAAAGAAAAGAAAAGAAGGAAAGAAAGGATTCCAAAATAAATAATATTATTTTAATATCGAGAAATATCGACTATTTAAGAAAAATCTCAAAATACCCAGAGATAGAAAATATCACGCTGAGAAATAATATGAAATCGGTTTTCAAAAATAAAATTCTATTTAAAATTAAAATCATGAAATCAACTAGTGATACCAGCCGACACCAAATCCGGTAAAGTTTTGATAAATTCAGAAAAATCTCCAAAAATACATTAAGGTAAAAAAAATGTGATTTTAAGAGATAATGTGAAAGCGAATTTTGGAAAAATAATTCCGTTTGTAAATTAAAAATCCTGAAATAGACCAACGACACTAGTTGACATCGATTTTGAAGATTTTGCAATTTAATTTTAAAAATTTCAGAAATTCATGAAAAATTCAAAATATTAAAAAATGGTGTTTGAAACTAAAACTGGTCAAATCTGACTATCGGAAAGACTAAATTAAGCAATACATTAGGATCGAGTCTCCGATTCAGACTAGGGCTGACTCCGAATCCACGAATTCGGATCCAATGAAAAATAATCGCATAAATAATCATAAAATAAAAATAAATATGGAAAGTAAATTAAAAATACGATCAAAAAATCTGAATACGTATCTAAGTACGTATTATGGGAACTAGGTGTTACAGTCAGGTTCATTCAGTTGTCTAGGTATGCTGGAGGGTTAGTCAGGGATGAGGTTGAGAAGATGAAATGTTCGTAAGAGGGCTCAGGCCGGGAATTCAGAGTTAGTTAGTGTCATTTGTATATCCAGGCTATGAAAAAAGGCTCAGAAATGGGAGGGACATGCAAGAGAACCATGTGATTCGGGCTAGGGACAATCTCTTCCGAAACGTCCTCGATATCAGGAAATGTCGGGAATGGAAGCATCAGACTCCAGAGTTCATTATAGTACGAGGTTTAGTGCAACCACAGTCAGAGAAGTGCAGGTATGGGCACAGGTCTATGGCCCAGATTCGAAGAATTTTCTCGAGGTGCATGAAGCTCAAAAGAAAAGGTAATAGGAAGTTGAAGTAAAGATTTGACCTCAAATAAAGAGAAGACAATTTTTGGAAAGAATGTTTGGTTCAAAAAGCGGCAACCAAAGGATCATCAATACACAAAAGAGGAATTCAAGTGCTATGAAAAATCAAAAGTATCAAGTATGAAGGACATGAATTAAGAGAAGTTATTGAAAATTGTAATTCAAATCCTCATGAAAATATAAAAGTCAATTTTTGAGTTGTTTAGAATTTTTTGGTGTATCTAAAATTAGTCTTAGAGTCATAATTGTATTAGAATTATTTTAAGAGTTTATTTTTCATTTAATAAAGTTAGTATTAAAATAAGAATAAGAGTTTGATTTTGAGATTGATTTGTATTGCTTTGCCTATAAAATCTGTAGTAATTGGGACTATAACACTGTATCACTTACTAGGTCAAACCAAATAGTCATGTCACTCATGTTAAATTTTAGTGCCAATAAATTTTTTTTTTTTTTTGTTTCTCTTTTTCCGCTTTGTTTCAATTTTATCACTTCTTGATTTTAGTATAATTTACCTAATTTTGCCGAAATCCAAATAATGCTTCAGCTTTGAGAACCTTCACAACAAAGACTTACTGGTTACAATTCAACTTACTTTGTCTAATCAAATCAAGTGATTGTGTCTTCACTACGCTAGCTATTTCTGTTTTTATTTGTTTTATCATTTCAGGATAGTGAGTTAATATGATGGAGACAGGGGATGATGACTTGTTTAATCCAACAAAAATTTGGATGAGAAATCGTCTATAAAAGAGAAGCACATACATCAACATAGGATTAAACATTTAGATGAACAAATTTAATTCCCAATTAATTCTAATTGGCCTCATGATTAGACCGGTTAGGTTCGGGTTGGCTCCAACGAGCGGAGGACCAGTTGATCGTCCTTCGCGTTATAGGCCGTCCATCACAGCTAATAGACGGCTCGAAGCGAGAGAGAAATAAAAAGAGAACGCGTTTTGTGGGCCTCCTGCAAAACGTGTTTTCTTTTTATTTCTCTAACAAAACGTGTTCTCTCTTCTTTCTCCCGCTCTGGGTCGTCCACCAGCTGTGATGGATGGTCCACAACGCGAAAGACCATCACGATCCTTCATGCGTTGGAGCCAACCCGAAACCTAGACTAACATGCATCTAACTGGAATCCTGCCGCAAATTTCTACATAAATGTGTCAGTTGAGTTTGGCCATTGTCAATAGAAGCTCGCCTCTGTCAATATTTATTTCAGAAAGATAAGAAGACAGCAAGAATTAATGGGCTGTTGTGGGTTAGGTTTAATTTTAAAGACGAAGAAAAGAAAATTGGATGGTATAAATAATTCAGTTGAGAATATCTATCTGCAATTTAAGCCATTGCCTACAAAATAACATAGAAATTAATTACTCCGCGTTCTTGTTCCTGTCATCCAAAACTAGCGAATTCTCTTCCACGCGTGTGCATATTTTTCCCCTGAGAGAGAGTCAATTACTAAAATTCCTGAAATCAACCAGTAATACTGGCCGACACCAAAACTAGTGGAATTTCGATAATTTTAGAAAATTCTCAGAAAAAGTATTTAGATAGAAAATGTGATTTTAAGAAGTTACAGGAAAGCCGTTTCTTAAAATTCAACTCCGTTTGTAAATAAAAATCCGAGAGTCGGTCAGCGGTATCGGTCGACCCCGGTTTTGAAGAATTTCAATTTAATTCTGAAAAATTTCAGAAAATCATAGAAAATCTAAAATATTAGAAAATGATATTTAAAACTGAAATCGGTCAAATTGGAATAGCGAAAAGATCAAATCGAGCAACTCACTAGGATCGGGTTCCCGGTTCAGATTAGGGCTGACTCCGAGTTCATGAATCCAGATCCTAGGCAAAACGATCATGTAAGTATCTCATAATACAAAACAAATACAGAAAGTAAATCGACTGAAAAATCTGAATACGCAATTAAGCACGTATTCCGGGAGCGGGGTGTTACACTCCTGATTGTTGAAGCCGCTTTTCTTGGCCTTCGACTGCACATCTCCGGATAACTCCATAGACATAGTCTCTTTACCTTTAGCTTGAGAAGATTGCGGTAGGTCGCTACGCCCTTTATTGTTCATCCGCCACTTGCCTCTAGGGGCGGATGGTTCGAACTTTTTAGCCGACTTCTCGGCTATCTCTGCTTGTTCGACCAATTCCTTCCAAGTGTGGGCTTTGACAGCCCCCATGCGAACTTCCACTTGGTCTAAGAAGTTGTGTTTGCATGTCTGTAAGAGCATGGGTAATGGCATCCCTGTTGGGCACATCAAGGATAAATTTCTGAACCGTTCAATGTAGTCACGGACAGATTCGCCCTTCCTCTGCACAGTGGAGAGGAGCTTGTCCATGGTCACTTCGGTATCGTCCTCATAGAAACGAGAGAGGAACCGAGTTTCCAGATCGATCCAAGAGTTGATAGAACCTGGGGGAAGACTTCGGAACCAGTCAAATGCCACCCCCTTTAAGGTGCCAATGAACAGCCTAGCTGTAACGGTCCCAGTTAAAAATTTTCCATTTAAACATAGTCATCTCGTATAATCCAAGCGTGGGACCCATCAGTATAAAATATTTCAACATATATCTCAGATAACATGTATGATCTACTTGAGACTTATCATACTGACATCTATAATTCAATAATCCATAAGGACACAGGCTTCATTTTCATATCAAAACATATGTTCATACAATTAAGAGTCCAACACTAAGTCCTTTAGGAATTACAGGTCAAAAGTAACACCCATCTAAAAGTACGCATATTATACACAATCATATACATAACAAAAATGACTTCTAATACAATGGTTCTGGTGGCGCTTGTCTCGCACAATTGCCCTTAAGCGGGTCCCTTGCCTTGTCCAAACCTGTAGGTGGAGTTAGAATAGAGTGAGCTTGACGGCTTAGTGAGTAAAATAATATTTAAATATGCATAGCAAGCAGGTATACATGGCTACATTATTCGGTTGACATGTGTGTCGATATACTATTTTATAGGATCTTACAAGTTACCATGAGCCAAAACAGAACACCGTAACAATGCCTTACTAGTCGACTAGGCCACTCTATAGTCGACTAATACTACCTGTAAGTCGACTAATTCTGGAGCTATAGTCGACTAATTCTGCTTCACACGTACCTGCTTCTTTACTGGCAAACAAGGACTCATGTAGTCGACTACCCTTCGTGGTATAGTCGACTAACTCAAGGAATAGTCGACTTAGAATTGCTTATAGTCGACTAAAACTGTCAAAAACAGACTTTTAACTTCTGTTTACACTCTGCCTCTGGGATTAGTCGACTACAGTCTATTTGTAGTCGACTAATCCTGCTATATCAGCAGTTATCTGCCTAAAATATCACACCTATAGTCGACTAATTCCTGACTGTAGTCGACTAACTTACATAAAAATAGCCTGTTAAGAAGCTATTCCAGATTTGACGTTAAAGAATCATGCATGAATATATCATAGGACTTCTATCATGTCCATATACACAAACATATATAAAATCTCCCCTTCTACGCCTCCGGTTCAACCCGGTCCCTTCCTCCGAAACATACAAACATATATATTTATTCTCCCCTTCTACGCCTCCGGTTCAACCCGGTCCCTTCCTCCGAAACATACAAACATATATATATTCTCCCCTTCTACGCCTCGGTTCAACCCGGTCCCTTCCTCCGAAACACAAATAACATCATACCATATCGATATGCAAGATATATAGAAACATCATGAATTTTGTAAACAACAGTAACAAGTATTTACGGAATTGAAAACACATGATCCCAACATATACATAGGGTCAATACTTGCATATCTCATATGCTTATTTATTTCTTACTTATTTCTACTCATTTCTACTCATCATGTTGTTAAGATTAGCATGTTCTACTCACTTTGTATGGGCTGATCTTGGCTGTTCCTAGCTATTGTAGCTGCTGCCTTTGTTGTTGTTGTTGTTGGAAAAGAGAGAGAGTGTTTGAAGAGAGAGAGAGTGTTTGAAGAGAGAGAGTTTTGATCAAAAGTGTTGAATCCTCTTCATCCCTCTCTATTTATAGCTTCAACCCCTCAATAGGATTGTGCCATGTGTCCCTCCATAGGAACATGCCATGTGTCCCTCCATAGGAACATGCCATGTGTCCCCTAAACATCCCGTAAAAATATAAAAGTGAGGGGGTTATTTGCAAAATGGAGAGGGTGATGTGTTTCTCTTGGCCAATCATGGCCAGCCATGGAGATGGATGAGGTGGAGATATTTTGGTGGAAGGTTGGAGAAGCTTGTGGTGATGTTGACTATGGGGCAGTATCCTTATACCTGCATACATGGACGTATAAATACTTACGTATACATTTATAAATACATACCCGTATAATAGTCGTATAATACGGTCTACTCCATACGCGTATTATACACATGGCTTATTAAGATATCATGCATGCACTAATGATTATTTAGGAAAAGAATTACTTTAATTGAGGTAAGTGTTACATTCTACCCTCCTTATGAAAGTTTCGTCCTCGAAACTTAACGTACCTTGGAACAAATGCGGATAGGCCTTTCTGACCTCCTCTTCTAGTTCCCAAGTGGCTTCTTCTATGTTTTGATTTCTCCATAAAACCTTGACCAAGGAAATATTTTTACTTCTCAATTGTTTCTCCTTGTGATCAAGAATTTGTACTGGTTCTTCCGCATAAGACATGTCTTCTAGCATATGCAGGGGTTCGTAGGAGATGACATGAGCAGGATCGGGTACATACTTCCTCAGCTGAGATATATGAAATACATTGTGCATCCTTTCTAAGGCAGGGGGTAGGGCCAAACGATAAGCAACCGGTCCAATTTTATCTAGTATTTCAAACGGACCCACATATCTAGGGGCTAACTTGTTCTTACCGCCGGTGCGTCTTACTCCCTTCATAGGAGATACTTTAAGGAAAACACTATCCCCTACCTCAAACTCCAGTAGTCTGCGACGATTGTCTGCATAAGCTTTCTGTCTGCTCTGGGCTGCTTTCATCCTTTCCTTGATTAGCTTGATCTTCTCCGTAGCTTCTTGAATTACATCGGGGCCAAACAGTCTTCTATCTCCAACTTCCTCCCAACAGATTGGTGATCTACACCTCCTCCCATACAATGCTTCAAATGGAGGCATACCGATAGTGGATTGATAACTATTATTATAAGCAAACTCCACTAAGGGTAAATAGTTGTCCCAACTGCCCCCAAAATCCAGTACACAAGTTCTCAACATATCTTCTAATATTTGAATGGTCCTTTCTGACTGTCCATCCGTTTGGGGGTGGGCTGCTGTACTGAGTTGTAAGTTAGTGCCCATAGCTCTGGACAAACTTTTCCAGAATCTGGATTGAAATCTTGGGTCCCGGTCTGATACAATGGATTCAGGTACTCCATGTAATCGAATTATCTCTCGGACATATACCTGAGCTAGTCTTTCCATTGAATAATTGATCCGGATAGGTAGAAAATGGGCAGATTTGGTGAGTCTGTTTACTATTACCCAAACTGTATCCAGTCCTTGGGATGTCCGAGGAAGTCCAGTGACGAAATCCATAGCAATTTGACTCCACTTCCATTCAGGAATAGGTAAAGGCACTAACAAACCTGGGGGCTTCATATGTTCAGCCTTTACTTGTTGACAGACTAAACATTTGTGGACAAAATTAGAAATGTCCACCTTCATTCCATTCCACCAGAAGTTATGACGCAGATCTTGATACATCTTTGTGCTTCCAGGATGAGCTGTATAAGGTGTACTATGAGCCTCCTTCATTATTTCTTCTTTGATCTCTGCTACATTTGGCACACATAATCTGCGTCCAAGCCTTAGTACATCACCTTCTATTTGAAACTCCTTGAGTTCTCCTTCTTGCACTTTCTTCATAATCTTCTTTATTTGAGTATCTTCTTGTTGTGCCTCTTTGATCTTGTCATATAGACTAATTTGGATACTTACTTGATTCAGTTGATACTCGGGATTTGAAGAATCAATGACTCGCACTTCTATTTGCATTTCTTCTAGATCTCTTAATAGTCTTGCTTGTCGAGTCATCAAGGTGGCCAGGGTCCCTCCTGATTTTCGGCTCAAAGCATCAGCCACTACATTGGCCTTCCCAGGGTGGTATTGAATAGTAATATCATAATCCTTTAGTAGTTCTAACCACCTCCTCTGCCTCATGTTCAGTTCCTTTTGTGTGAAAATGTATTTCAAGCTCTTATGATCAGTATAAACTTCACAAGACACTCCATACAAGTAATGTCGCCAGATCTTTAAAGCAAAAATCACAGCGGCTAATTCCAAGTCATGAGTGGGGTAATTTCTTCATGGGTCTTCAATTGTCGGGATGCATAGGCAATAACTTTTCCATGTTGCATTAACACACATCCCAATCCCAGCTTCGATGCATCACTAAAAATGACAAATCCTTCAGTCCCCGAAGGTACAATTAATACAGGGGCAGATGTCAATCTGGCTTTAATCTCCTGGAAACTCCTTTCTTGATCTTCTCCCCAAGCAAACTTCTTATTCTTTCTAGTTAATTGGGTCATTGGTGCTACAATCAAAGAAAATCCTTCTACAAATCTTCTGTAGTACCCCGCTAATCCCAAGAAACTTCGAACTTCAGTAACATTAGTGGGTTTAGGCCAATCTCGGATTGCTTCGATCTTTACCGGATCTACTGATATCCCTTCTTGAGATATAATATGGCCAAGAAACCCTACCTGCTCTAGCCAAAACTCACATTTCTTCAATTTTGCATAGAGTTGCTTCTCTCTCAAGATTTGAAGAACAACTTTAAGATGTTTCTCGTGATCCTCTATATTTTTGAGTAGACCAGGATATCATCAATGAATACCACTACAAACTGGTCTAAGTATGGTTGAAACATCCGATTCATTAAGTCCATAAATGCTGCCGGGGCATTAGTGAGTCCAAAAGGCATAACTAGAAATTCAAAGTGTCCATATCTTGTCCGAAAAGCTGATTTGGGCACATCTTCAGGTTTGACCTTCAACTGATGATACCCCGATCTAAGGTCTATCTTAGAAAATACACAAGACCCTTGTAATTGATCAAATAAGTCATCAATTCGAGGAAGAGGGTACATATTCTTGATAGTTGCCTTATTCAATTCCCGGTAGTCAACACATAATCTCATACTCCCATCCTTCTTCTTTACAAATAGGACAGGTGCTCCCCAGGGAGATATACTTGGCCGAATGAAACCTTTGTCTAATAAGTCCTGTAGTTGCGTTTTAAGTTCTTTCATTTCTGCAGGTGCCATACGGTACGGTGCCTTAGAAATTGGGGCAGTACCGGGTATTATATCTATTGTAAATTCTACTTCCCGATCTGGGGCAGACCTGGTAAGTCTTCCGGGAACACATCAGGGAACTCATTCACAATTGGAATAGTCTTAATATTCACCTCAGTCCTGGTGGTATCCAATACCGAAGCCAGAAATCCTTGGCACCCTTACTTCAATAATTTGGTGGCTTTGATGGCTGATATGTGAGGTATATCATAATTTCCTTTCTCTCCTTCAAAAATAAACTCCGGAGTCCTTTCCATTTTAAAGATAATCCTCTTTTTATTACAATCCACATAAGCACCACTGGCAGACAACCAGTCCATTCCTAGTATGGCATCGAACTCCATTTCGCCTAGCTTAATCAGATCAACAAAGGTCTTCATTTCTCCAATTGTTACTTCACAATTCGTATATCTAGTGCTAGCTATCAATTTCTCCCCTATAGGTGTGGACACAACCAATTGAAATCCTAGGGGTTTTGATTCTTGATTTAATTTATAAGCAAAAGCACTAGATACGAATGAATGAGTAGCTCCAGGGTCAAATAATGTATGAGCAATATGTCCTGATACGGAGATCATACCTTCCACCACTGCATTTGAGGCCATTGCTTCTCGGTGGTTTAATGCGAAGGTTCTACCTTGCACCCGAGGTTGCTGAACCGATGACTGGGTTGCAGCAGAACGTGGGGCATTACTGGGTGGCATGGAGTTACTGGCTTGTCCCCTGGAAGGATTCGTCCTCACGATCGGCCTTCCACTTCCTCTACTCGGTCCTTGACTTCCACGCATTGTCGGACAATTTCTCCTTAGATGTCCCACTCCTCCACAATTAAAACAAGACCTGTCTGGGAGACAGTTTTCAAAATGATGTACTCTACACCTCTGACACCAAGGATCCTCCGTGACTCTGGGATGGGACGCAGAGGTAGCTTGTGTCTTCGAGGGAGTGTCTCTGTTCCTCAGCCACGTTCTCCCACCTCTGGCTCCTCCTCCTCTATAAAAAGAGGTGTTAAACCCAGATCCTCTGCTGCTGGCTGGTCCTGATGCCGTCCTCATAGGAGGTTCTTGATAACGGGTGCGTTTAGAATTGAGAATTTCTTCCACCCATTCTCCCTGACCTTCTTGTATGTCCATTTCCACCTCCAAAGCTCTTTCTACTGCCTGGAGATAATTTCTCAGTTGCAATGGAATCAGTCGGCCACGAATATCTGATCTTAGGCCCTTCACGAACCTCTTTGTCTTTTCTGCTTCACTCCTAACCAAAGCATCAGCATACCTGGATAGCTGAGTGAATTTCTGATCATACTGGGATACATTCATAGAATCTTGACGGAGTTCCAAGAATTCTGTTGCCATTTTATCTCTGGCTGTCTCCGGAATGTATTTCTCAGTGAATTTGTTCACCAAGAATTCCCAGGTGATTGGTTCCCTTGTATTCTTCATACTAAGCTTCACTGCCCTCCACCAATGTTCCGCTTCCTTCTGGAACATAAAAGAAGAGAAGGACACTTTTTGTTCATCAGTGCAACTCATGACTTCTAGAATCTTCTCTATTTGTAGAAGCCACGCTTCGGCTTGTAGAGGGTCCGCCTTCCCTTCGAATACGGGCGGTTTCATTTTCTGAAACTGCTCCAGTGCTCGGTGGGAATTGTTATTGCTCGCCCTGGTCACTAATTGTGCGAGCCATTCTGGCATTACTCCCGGAGTTTCCTCATTCTCTCTTATAACTTCAGAGTCTTCATTATTGCCCGCGGGGTGCGCGCTCCCCATCTCGCTGTAGTGTGTCGTATCGAGCGACTGGGATTCCTCAAGTGGTGGTTGGTTCAAATCCATGCGTTCTCCCTATATAAATATAAGGGCGTCTTATCAACATATTACACAATTTGGAACGAGTAGGGATAAAACTTTATTCTCATGTAATCATACTAATAACGTCACTTTTGAAACAACAACTTGTTATATATGTATAGATAGTTACATCCATCATGGATACAAAAAGTGTCATACCGACATGCCTGCCTACTGGAATATCCGGACTTACCCCCGTGCATTCATTTGATATATGCCAGGGTACATACAACAATCCTAAGGATATCCATCACTTAACATATTAGGCCTATATACATATATACATCAGAAGTTGTCAGTTCCAAAATTCACCCTTCCTAGGGTAGGGTATCCCCACAAGGATCTCCACTAGTGCTGCTGTTAGTATCCATATCCTCCTCGGGGTCTTCTTCCGATGATTCATCCCCGGCGCAGCACCAGTCGTCTAAGTCGTCATAAAGGTCCATATCTTTTTCCCACGTCTCGCTCCAAAAGACGCCTCCATAAGTAAATCCCCTTCGGGTTTCTTCCTTAACCGTGCTCGAGTGTTCCGTCATTGCTACTTCAACAAAATCTCCCACAAAACTACCTGTGTCAACAGGGGTGGGTTCAGGCTTGTTAGATGCCTGTGACTCGACTTCCTCGCCATCTACCCAGTTTAAGGGCACAATTGTTTCGCTGGGTCAGTTTCATCCGGTTCGTACCCCCAGTCCATGGAGTCCGCTACCCAACTTTCACTCGAGCTGTCGGAACTAGAGACTGGCCAGAAAACATCAGAGTCCCCCATCTATATGTAAACAAAACAAGTCGTATCAATCTCAAGTCCATGAAATAGTCTCAATCATACGGCTATCATCAAGAAGCAACCTACATAGACACACTTGTAACTATACCCATCCTTAGTCTACTCATAAGTCTCATGTCTTTAGAACAACTCAGATTTCATAAATAATTCAATGTATTCTTTGTCACATAAGACCAACTACTTAACTATAAACCTAACAATTTCATCATCTCTTACTCCTTCTACTTCTAAACCATTTCTCTGATACCAACTGTAACGGTCCCAGTTAAAAATTTTCCATTTAAACATAGTCATCTCGTATAATCCAAGCGTGGGACCCATCAGTATAAAATATTTCAACATATATCTCAGATAACATGTATGATCTACTTGAGACTTATCATACTGACATCTATAATTCAATAATCCATAAGGATACAGGCTTCATTTTTATATCGAAACATATGTTCATACAATTAAGAGTCCAACACTAAGTCCTTTAGGAATTACAGGTCAAAAGTAACACCCATCTAAAAGTACGCATATTATACACAATCATATACATAACAAAAATGACTTCTAATACAATGGTTCTTGTGGCGCTTGTCTTGCACAATTGCCCTTAAGCGGGTCCCTTGCCCTTGTCCAAACCTGTAGGTGGAGTTAGAATAGAGTGAGCTTGACGGCTCAGTGAGTAAAACAATATTTAAATATGCATAGCAAGCAGGTATACATGGCTACATTATTCGGTTGACATGTGTGTCGATATACTATTTTATAGGATCTTACAAGTTACCATGAGCCAAAACAGAACACCGTAACAATGCCTTACTAGTCGACTAGGCCACTCTATAGTCGACTAATACTACCTGTAAGTCGACTAATTCTGGAGCTATAGTCGACTAATTCTGCTTCACACGTACCTGCTTCTTTACTGGCAAACAAGGACTCATGTAGTCGACTACCCTTCGTGGTATAGTCGACTAACTCAAGGAATAGTCGACTTAGAATTGCTTATAGTCGACTAAAACTGTCAAAAACAGACTTTTAACTTCTGTTTACACTCTGCCTCTGGGATTAGTCGACTACAGTCTATTTGTAGTCGACTAATCCTGCTATATCAGCAGTTATCTGCCTAAAATATCACACCTATAGTCGACTAATTCCTGACTGTAGTCGACTAACTTACATAAAAATAGCCTGTTAAGAAGCTATTCCAGATTTGACGTTAAAGAATCATGCATGAATATATCATAGGACTTCTATCATGTCCATATACACAAACATATATAAAATCTCCCCTTCTACGCCTCCGGTTCAACCCGGTCCCTTCCTCCGAAACATACAAACATATATATTTATTCTCCCCTTCTACGCCTCCGGTTCAACCCGGTCCCTTCCTCCGAAACATACAAACATATATATATTCTCCCCTTCTACGCCTCCGGTTCAACCCGGTCCCTTCCTCCGAAACACAAATAACATCATACCATATCGATATGCAAGATATATAGAAACATCATGAATTTTGTAAACAACAGTAACAAGTATTTACGGAATTGAAAACACATGATCCCAACATATACATAGGGTCAATACTTGCATATCTCATATGCTTATTTATTTCTTACTCATTTCTACTCATTTCTACTCATCATGTTGTTAAGATTAGCATGTTCTACTCACTTTGTATGGGCTGATCTTGGCTGTTCCTAGCTATTGTAGCTGCTGCCTTTGTTGTTGTTGTTGTTGGAAAAGAGAGAGAGTGTTTGAAGAGAGAGAGAGTGTTTGAAGAGAGAGAGTTTTGATCAAAAGTGTTGAATCCTCTTCATCCCTCTCTATTTATAGCTTCAACCCCTCAATAGGATTGTGCCATGTGTCCCTCCATAGGAACATGCCATGTGTCCCTCCATAGGAACATGCCATGTGTCCCTAAACATCCCGTAAAAATATAAAAGAGGGGGGGTTATTTGCAAAATGGAGAGGGTGATGTGTTTCTCTTGGCCAATCATGGCCAGCCATGGAGATGGATGAGGTGGAGATATTTTGGTGGAAGGTTGGAGAAGCTTGTGGTGATGTTGACTATGGGGCAGTATCCTTATACCTGCATACATGGACGTATAAATACTTACGTATACATTTATATATACATACCCGTATAATAGTCGTATAATACGGTCTACTCCATACACGTATTACACATGGCTTATTAAGATATCATGCATGCACTAATGATTATTTAGGAAAAGAATTACTTTAATTGAGGTAAGTGTTACACTAGCCATGATGGCATCATTGCTTATAACATTACCAGTCTGAGACCGGAAGTAGTAGATGTGCTGATTTGGCGAGCTCTTTCCATCATAGGTATGCAACGTCGGTGGTTTGAACTTCGGTGGATATGGCACCGAATCCTACTCCAGCGGATAAGGACGGACTGCCCCTACCTTCTTTAATTCATCCCTCTGAGGTAGGGATGCGATTTGAGCTTGGAGGCCCTTAAGGACTTCGGCGTCTAAGGAAGAACCCTCCTTGGATTTCTCCGGCTTTGGCTGCTCATTGTTGAAGTGTTCATCCTCATCGTGATTGCTCCCGGCATCGTTGTCATTCCGATTGCTGAGGAGTCGAGCAAGCATCTGTTGAATATTATTCAAGGCTTCTTGCTGGGTTCTGAAAGTTTGCTCCTGAGCTTCTAGGCGCCGACGAAGGTCGTCGTTGACGTTATCAGCCATATTGACTGATGCTCTGTCTGTTCGCACCGAGCTAACTGTCGCCGAAGAGGCGTACCCACTATCTTCATCTTCTTCGTGCGATGATTGGAGTGATCTCTTGGGCTGTGACGAGGGTAGGGCCGTCGAGGAAGAAGGCTGCTCGTAACTGTAGGGTATCGCCACCCTGGATCTGGTGTTTCGGAAGACACCTTCTTCATGCACCAAGACTTCGCCTAAGCCTGGGCTGTAGTCTGGATCTGGGAAGCTGCGGGTGTCGTCAGATGTTTGACTTCCTCCGCGTAACTCTCGTCCTCTCCCAGTCATGTTGACGGATGCGGAGGCTGGATCTCGTGAGGTGCTCCTTCTGCGATGCTTCCTCGGGGCTTGTACCGACAATCGATCAAAAACTATCGTCGTCCTGGAGGAGTGGAGGGGATTGGTCCCAGCCGGCAATGGACCGAGTGGAGTGTCACCAACTGACATCCCACTTGTTGACAGCAGGAAGAAGAGGTTTGTTTTTTTGTCAACAATTCTCGCAAGTCAGACCAAGTATGGCCTAAACGATCTAGCACAGAGGCTCTTTTGGATCGCATATAGGAGAATGTCTTATTTCTTTTATCCCTGCAGAAAGGATTAGCACTGAATAGTGTTTTAGTTCTAGCTTCGCCAATAGGCGCGAACTTAGTGCTTGACGCACTGGAAAGCGGAGCACGGTGTGGTGCTTTACCCGCTATGCTGCTGCGAAGGGGATTAGCCTTAAATAATAATTGGCTCTAGCTTCGCGGTCATGGACCCGGTGAGTACGCTGAGGTACAGTAGCTTCGCTCATGAGAACGAGGCCGACGCAAGGCGATGCTGCTCTCGAATTGGGCGACGGTATGATTGCCGTCTTGACTTTATGATTGGAGCAGACAGGCATCTTACCTTTTTCTTCGCGAGAGAGGCGCGGTTTTGGCGTAGCTACGCCTGCAGCTTCGGCCGGAGACTTCTGTTTAGGCCTCCACATCTGCTTCGGCGGAGGAGACTTAGGTTCGCAAGGAACCTGACTAGCCACACGCGAGGCTGAGGGGTGTTGGCAGAATTCTGCTTCCGGTTTCTGCTTTGAAACCTTGGTTGTGGAAACCTTTCTATGCTTCCGTGCTCGAAGCATTGGGCCACCCCAGAGAGGACTTCTTCAAATCTTCCTTGATCGAACTGAACCACCAAGTTCTCACAAGCAAAGGAATCAGACTGCGGACGTACTTCCTTGTTGCGCCAGAGAACCGCAGTAGGTTCGCAGAGAACCTTTTCTGTCTCCGCAGAGACTTCCCTTGAAGATTTAGTCAGAGAAGCTCTGGCTGCACCGGCTTTTCTGAATTCAGAGTTAGACCCGAAGGTCTGTTCGTCGCATTGCGACACTTGATTCTCGGCGGTGGAGAATACAATCCCCAGCGGAGTCGCCATCTTGTTTTCCATTATATTTGCAAAGGGGAAAAACTTACAAAAAAGAGTTTGAGGAGCTAAATTACAAGTATTCTTAAAAAGATTACAAGTAGATCTCCTCAGAGATTCTGGAGAAGTGTGCCGTTAGGAGTCTGGTCAGCGCGCGACCACTTTGTCCCTTTGACGATGCGAGCGATGAGATTCCCTTCTCGCCTGGTTCCGGGAATCAGAGAATAGAAGGTTGGTAGAACCCTCTTGCTGCTTCTCAAAATCGCCTTCAATTAGGAATTTCTTCTCGCCTGATTCCAGAGATTCCTTGAGAGGAAGGACGATGTTAGGGTATCAACACCCTGGATAGAGAAAGCAATTCTCTAAAAGATCTCTGAATTCAAGAGCACACGGTACTTTTTGAAGAAGTCTCTGCTTGTGGAGTCTTCTCAGAAAATCCGGCCCTCTCCCTTGTACCCTGATGGGCTATTTATAGGAAGAGCAAGGGTATAATCGTCCCTTGAAAATATAGAAACAGATTGAATCGAATCTGTTTGAATCCAGAAAGTAGCCTTGCTGCGAGGCTAAGATCGGCTTCTGCGAAGCTAGGATTGGCAGGTCGGTTGATCTTCTCGATCCTTTCCATATCGTTGGAGGATTTTCCCTGATCTTCTTACTCGTTTTAGGAGAGTCAAGAGATTGTGACAATCAACTGCCAAATTTGATCTTTGATTTGATCTTAATTGGATTTGATCTGATCGGATCCGATCTCATCCGGAGATTTGATTGGTCAAAGGTTGACCATAGCAGACGAATGGCGGAGCTGCCCGCATTGAGCTCGTAGCGGAGCTAGAGGCAGCTTCTGGCGAAGTCCGAAAGAAACCCTTTGGCGGAGCTGGAAGTCCTCTGTGGCGAAGTTGCGAGTTAGCTTCCTGGCGAGGCTTTGAATGGCTTCGAGGCGAAGTCGAGTGATATTAGCCTCTCAAGCGAGGCTATCCCTTTGGGCTCATGCGATGCTAAGTGCTAGCACCTTAGACCTGCTGAGGTCTGTTTAGAAACAATCTGGGTTCACTGTCTGCTTGCTGGATCAGTGGAGTCCAAGTTGCTTCCTTGTCCTCGGAGATGTGTGAAAACTGGTTTTCAGCTCGTCTGTCACTTGTCTTTTGTAAATGTCAACAAGTTTAGACATTGTTCAGGCCAGTAAGAATCTTGTCTTTTTAAGTGTCAACAGAGACATGCAAGAGAACCATGTGATTTGGGCTAGGGGGCAACCTCTTCCGAAATGTCCTCGATATCAGAAAATGTCAGGAATGGGAGCATCAGATTCCAGAGTTCATTATAGTACGAGGTTTAGTGCAACCACAGTCAGAGAAGTGCAGGTATGGGCACAGGTCTATGGCCCAGATTCGAGGAATTTCCTCGAGGTGCATGAAGCTCAAAAGAAAAGGTAATAGGAAGTTGAAGTAAAGATTTGACCTCAAATAAAGAAAAGATAGCTTTTGGAAAGAAAAGTTCGAATCAAAAAGCGGCGACCAAAGGATCATCAACACACAAAAGAGGAGTTCAACTGTTATGAAAAATCAAAAGTATCAAGTTTCATGAAAGATATGAATTAAGGGAAGTTATTGAAAATTGTAATTCAAATCCTCATGAAAATATGAAAGTCAATTTTTGAGTTAGTTTAGAATTTTTTGGAGCATCTAAAATTAGTCTTAGAGTCATAATTGTATTAGCATTATTTTAAGAGTTTATTTTTTTCATATATTAAAGTTAATATTAAATATGAATAAGAGTTTGATTTGTACTATTTTGCCTATAAAATCTGTAGTAATTGGAGCTGTAACACTGTATCACTTACTCCATCAAACCAAATAGTCATGTCACTCATGTTAAATTTTAGTGCCAATAATTTTTTTTCTCTTTTCCCGCTTTGTTTCAATTTTTATTACTTCTTGATTTTAGTATAATTTACCTAATTGTATCGAAAGCCTAATAATGCTTCAGCTTTGGGGCTGTTTGGTTGCAAAGAAGTGGGCGGAAGTAAGGAAATGAGGAAGTATAATTGCTCACTTCCCTATCTATCCAAACACTGAAAAAGGAAAAAAAAAGAAAACCTCTTTTCCTTTTCCCTTTTCTCTTTTACACAATCATTTCCTCACTTCCAGAGTGCTACAGTTAATTTTGTGGTCATGTAAATCCCATTTGTAATAAGTTGTAGTACAAAACAGTTAATTTTTGATCATGTAAATCTCACTTGCATTCTAATTACAGTCCATTTTTATTTTTCTTAATTAATTTTTATTTTAATATTATTTTAAGGTAAACTTTGTGGTCAACTTTTTCATTTCAACTTTCACATTACCATCCAAACACCGGAAAAGACAAAATATTTTTTAAATCACACTTCTCAACAACATCCAAACACTGGATAACTTACTAATCAATTCCTAAGTTCTAAAGGAAATTATTATTACTTCCTCAATTCCTCGCTTCCTCACTTTCACCCATAACCAACCAAACCCTAAGAACCTTCACAACAAAGACTTATTGGTTACAATTCAACTTACTTTGTCTAATCAAATCAAGTGATTATGTCTTCACTACGCTAGCTATTTCTGTTTTTTATTTGTTTTATCATTTCAGGATAGAGAGTTAATATGATGGGGACAGGGGATGATGACTTGTTTAATCTAACAAAAATTTGGATGAGAAATCGTCTATAAAAGAGAAGCACATACATCAACATAGGATTAAACATTTAGATGAACACATTTAATTGCCAATTAATTCTAATTGGCCTCATGATTAGACCGGTTGGGTTCGAGTTGGCTCCAACGAGCGGAGGACTAGTTGATGATCCTTCGCGTTATGGGCCGTCCATCACAGCTGATGGACGGCTTGGAGCGAGAGAGAAATAAAAAGAAAACGCGTTTTGTGGGCCCCCTGCAAAACGCCCACAAAACGCGTTTTCTTTTTATTTCTCTAACAAAACGTGTTCTCTCTTCTTTCTCCCGCTCTGGGTGGTCCACCAGCGGTAATGGACGGTCCACAACGCGAAACACCATCACGATCCTTCACGCGTTGGAGCCAACCCGAAACCTAGACTAACATGCATCTAACTGGAATCCTGCCGCAAATTTCTGCATAAATGGGTCAGTTAGTTTGGCCATTGTCAATAGAAGCTCGCTCGCCTCTGTCAATATTTATTTCAGAAAGATAAGAAGACAGCATGAATTAATGGGCTGTTGTGGGTTAGGTTTAATTTTTAAAGACGAAGGAAAGAAAAATGGATAGTATAAATAATTCAGTTGAGAATATCTATCTGCAATTTAAGCCATTGCCTACAAAATAACATAGAAATTAATTACTCCGCGTTCTTGTTCCTGTCATCCAAAACTAGCGAATTCTCTTCCACGTGTGTGCATATAGAGAGAGTCGATTACAGCTGACGGGACGACCGGATCTCGCACATAGGGCCAGGCGTAAGGGAGCTGCACCGCGAAGGCAGCAGTGAGAGTTCATGTCTCATCGATCCAGCCGAAAGGGGTTAAATCACAAATACGGTGGTGGGAGTGGGGGGCCAGTGACGGGATGACTGGATCAGACCTACAGATGCCGCGAGACAGAGGAGCTCCAATGGTGTTCTGGTGGTTCCCATATATGTGTGACATGTTTGTACCCTTCTTACTTGAGAATGTTTCGTTAAGCTCTTATTAATGAAACACCAGGATATTTTGCCTCATGGTTTTACCTTAAAAAAAAGTCAATTGCAGTCTGAAAGTTTTGTCTTTTTTTTTTTTTTTCCTAGTTAACCATTGCACACCAGATTCAACTGTATAACCAGGAGCCACAGTGGCCGGACAAAACTTTTAGCTCTAAGGGGCCGTTTGTTTCACGTAAAAGACCGTAAATCGTAAATGACTTACAACCGAGTTACAACTACGGCGTTTGTTTGGACCGTAATTCGTAAAAAGCTTACACAATCCAATTATCACTCATTTGCAACCCAATTACCACTCACTTACAGCCCAGTTACAGTTAATTTTGTGGTCATGCAAATTTGTATTATTCTTTTATGTTAATATTAAATTTTTTAATATTTAACATTTTTAATATTTATTTGCAATATTAAAACTTTTTAAATCACCAAATAGTTAATTTTGTGGTCAACTTTTTCGCTTACGACTTACACATTACGACAACCAAACATCGTAAAACACAATACACTTTTCCACTTATAACTTTATATTACCAACCAAACACCATAAATCTTACATGCATGTAACTCATTTACAGCTGTAAAAGATTTTACTAATTATGACTTACGAATTACGGCCAGTTATGACAACCAAACAGGCCCTAAGAGTTCAACTTGGGAGTACTGATAACCCACTGCCTCACCGCTACAAGTTTATCCTTTTACTAGGTCCATAATAATATGGGCCGGGCTTCGGGTGTTCTCAATAAGTTGCTGGAAATTTAAAATCCAGTGGGGGAACAAACTCAGCCCGTCCTTCTAGAGATTGGTGTTTAAGCGAGCTGTTTAAATGAAATGGGCTGGGCCTTCTCCAAATTTTGCAAGAACCCAATTAGAGCGTGCTTTGCATTGAAATTAGAATAAATCAGAGGTTAACCCGACAGGAACAGGATCAGGCCAAAATTAGGCTAACCTCGAACAATTCTTGGCTTTTCACATTAAATTTTATTAATTCCCAATAATAATCTCAAAGAAATAAGAAAACTCATGTAATGCCATAATTATTTTCCTAGAAACCAATAAGGGCTTGGTGATTTCACATGTACAAGAAGGTGATGCAGTATTCCAATGCCCAGAGGAAGATGATGAGATGAAGAGTGATAACAAGCTGGCCAAACCTAGCTATGAAGATATGTGAGAACTTGTATTATTTTTAAAATTAATAAAATTTTCTTTCTAGTATGAAAATTACTTATTGTGCTATTAATTTTGTTATATTATGCTACTATCAAACATACAAGTGTGTGCCGATAATAGTATAATTTAACATAATATTGATAATACAATTAGCATTACCTTTTATATTAGAATATGTGAGACGAAGTTGAAGAGAGTTGACAACACATCGCAATTAGGAGAAATTTTCTTTTATATATAATAAGACAAAGCAAAAAAACCATTATACTCAAAGAATTTTTTTTTATCTAGACTAGATAGTTGGAGAACATTTTCTTTTATTTTTATATAATTTTAGATAAAGATTTCTCAGGTTGAGATTTCTATAGAAGATAATTTTCTGCTAGCCTAAGGTCATTTGCCCGAGAGATCGTCTGAAGCCTTTTGGATACTTGATTGGTTTCCTATATTTCAGTTTTTATAGTGATATTTCTTTATATGCATGCTAATTGTCCTCTTATGAATGATATTTCTTACGGACTAGATGGTTTTTTCGTGATTTTCTTCTAAACTTTTTTGGGACATTGTCAAACCAAATGTGATCTCACTATTTTCACAATTTTATAATTGTACGATGGATCTCTGTTATATCAACTATGATTTGGTGGCTCTCATCCCCAAAAAAGAAGGTGCTTTTATGGTTAATGAGTTCCACCCTATTAGTTTCAATGTCACCTTCAAAATCATCACAAAGGTGCCTGAAAATCATCTTCACCCTCACATTCATCTCCTTGTGGCTCGAGTCCATTAGACCTTCCACAAAAATAGATTCATCCTCGATAGTGAGGCTTGTATCTATAATATTCTTGTGACTTCACATAATTCTAACATTGAGGCGGCCTTTCTGAAGCTTTATTTTGAGAAGGATTTTGACTTAGTTAGTTGGAACTTTCTTCTAGAATTGCTTTCAGTACGAGGGTTCAGGCCATGATAGATTGGTTGGATCAAAGCTTTCTTACTTATGGGCCATCCTGTATCCTTGTTAATGACAAGCTGAACAACTACATTCAATGCCGTAAGGGTCATTGGCAAGGAGACCCTCTCTCATCATACCCCTTTTGTAACGGCCCCAGGTTTAATTACCTCAAAATTTCATAGTCATCAACCTTATTGCTCGTTAATCGGAATATACTAAAGAATTTCGGCAATATCTCCTCTGAAATGTAGACTCCATCTCAATACAATAATTAGATTTCGGCTAACATCAGCCTACTTATATGTCTCATTTTCATCATATAGTTCATCCCAATGTCCATCAAATAAACATATACATAAGAGTGCTTCCGGATATAGTATTCTAACTCATAGTGACTAATAACATCAGAGTTTACAAAGGATTTACATTCTACAATAAGTACATACGTTATCTCAGGAGAACATCCTTGGAGCTCTAAGTCGAACCTTCGCCTTGCCATGCCTGAAAATATCAATCTGTGGTGGGGTGAGCTCAACAGCTCAGTGAGTGAAGTCATTCAAAATAAAGTTTGTATGATACTACCATTGTACTTTAAGTAATATGCAGTTGAGCGATATCAAAAATCAGTTTCAATACTTTCCACTTGTGGTTGATACTGCAGCTTATGAATCATAGACTCTTTCTATTATCTGATACTGCCTCTATGTATTCTTCTGTGTACACGTGGCCAATATTTCATTAACATACAATCTCAATGATTTTACACTACTTGACCTACTCATTAGTCTCTTATAATCACCTTTCCGGTTTTCAGTTTGTAACATGTTCGTATTTCATATATATATTCATGGTCACAACACAACTCTTAGAAAGCCTAATCTTACTCACTAGATTAGTTACAGTTCAATATTGCACCTACCCAATATACATATGACATCACACACTACTCATGATAGTATCCAATTATAATTGTGTTCATACATGAAGAAATACGGGACACTCACATCCATATACTGGATGTCATAACAATCAATCCATATACCGGATATCATGAATAATCATATGCATATACTAGGTGTCATACCTATTAACATCCATAATTCGGATATCATAACAATCATATCCCTATACCGGATATCATAACAATCATTCAAGCATACTTCAATAAAATAATATCAATACTCCCCTCGATCACCTCCGGTTCAACCCGGTCCCTTCCTTCGATACGTTATACCACATATTATTCTCCCCTCAATCACCTTCGGTTCAACCCGGTCCCTTCCTCCGATACGTTATACCACGTATTATTCTCCCCTTCGATCACCTCCGGTTCAACCCGGTCCCTTCCTCCAAACATGCAATAATCGTATCCTTCATGTAATAACCACATGTAAGGATTTATAAGACAATGTCAACATAAAGGATTCACATGATTCCTACTGTACATGATGCCAATATTAAGAAAGACATTAACATGTATAAGTAACCACTTATTAAACTAACAACATGCAAGCCTTTTTAAGATAACCAACATGTTATATCATTCCAATATATGTGTTAGACTACTATGCATACACAATAACGTGTCGATCATGCACCCATATAAGCATTCAACTTAATGATCCCCAATATCTTACCAGTCAAGTTCTGACTCGTAGTACCAGTATTCACTTTTCCTAATCATAATACTTATTCACCTTTTATCATTTAATTAACATTCGGGATTTGTCATCATTTGCCTCTTTTATCCTCAGGCAAACTGCCTATTGGTTACAACTTGATTTAATTCAGAATCTTCTCATTACTTCTGATACAAGTGATAATTACACGATAATTCTGATATTCATGAATTATTACACTTTCAATATCATAATTATCCTTTATTTCAAGTAAGGACTGGTTTTAGTACTTTTATTTGGTACAGCCCAAATTTACCCCAGGTTCCACCAATACTGGTGTTAACGCTACTGACTTCTATACAATATGTTTTGTTATTGCTTACTTCTATCTTCAAGTTCCAAACCACACAGTCATTTACTAGCCAAATCATCATCTGCGTTCGCATATGAATCAAGTCACACACATATGTACATGCGTACACATATACATATCACCTACCCATACTGGATTACTAATCTCATTGACACGTCGTTCAATCTTTCGTCTGTATTACTAACTTTCAATTATTAAGGTAATTATCTAACTCTTATCGGTTAGATATAATCGGTGTCACTATAAAGATGTGACTTCCAAGCTTAATAGGGGATTCCGATGTTCTGCTAAATCAATTGCAAGGATACCCGTAAGTCTCCGGTGTATAGAGTAGGCATACCAAAATACTAGTTCAATGCTATCGGTATTTGTTTCGTTGATATCGAATTATCCATCATAATCGATATACTTAATATTAAGTTATCAGATTTACTCAATACTGACTCTAACAGGTTTTCACCAGTTTAATTACTCACTTGATACTTATACACCATCATCGGTCACCCATTATCTGATAATCATCAGACTTGATCTTATTCAGTAGTTTTCAATTAATAATCATTAATCGCTAAAAGTACAATATCCACTTATGTGTTCTGGTTCAAAAGTTTTATTCTTCCACCTCTCATTGGATTCGATAACTCTGAGTTATTTATCTATCAAATTGCTTTCAATTGCTATCGATTAACAACTTAATTGATATATAATCATGTAGGTCACCAGCTGACCCTTACTGCTTCAAGTGTGCTAGTTGATACACAAAATCACGTTATGAGCGTATATATCATGAAACACAACAAATATGAAAATAGTATTCGCAAGATCGATACTCAACATACTACATAATATTTGAGTATCCCGTATACTTAGCTTAACAATACGTTTTTGATATTCAATTTACTTATCAAGCATGTCTGGTAGAGTTAGGAATTCAGTTGCTCTAATTCAGTTCATTATCAATTACTTGATCAGTTCCATCATCATCGGTTCTCGTTCACAGTTGCTAATTAACCGAAATGTCCCGATCCCATCCGAGTTATCAATTTTATCAAAACCTTCAATACTTTAACCAGTACGCTATTTCTATCATACTGCATCAATTACATATATCCTCATTTAACAGAGCTTTCTATATCACGGTCACATCGAGTTACTCGAAGATAATTTCCAATTTCATTTGCTTAGTTCAATTCAAATATCAACTTTGAATTCTGCTTATACCCGTATTAACATAACCGATTCTATAATTATTCAATCATGGTTGACGGGTCTCAAGTGATCTTTCATCTTAACTGATTTCTAATCATCTCTTATTAATAAATAAACACTCATGATCTATAATCGATTTCCCATTGCCACTGTTTAGTCTACTCACCGGGTATACCGGTGTTAACCAACCACCGTCTGATTATTATTATCCATTTTGTAATAAATTGGATATCACTTGCACATAATATCAATTTTCACTTACAACCCATCATTCTTATCTTACTAGTTAATACACCTGCAAAACAGCGTTTAAAGGAATCAGGAGTAGACTTTACCCACTTAACAATCTTCAGGTTAAGTAACTTCAATACTCATCACAGACGGATAGATGGTATTAACTGAAGATTTATACTTAACAATTTCTATCAAAGCCCAGTGTTTAGTTATTCGGTTCTAAATTCTAATAAATACTCGCAACATATACATCATGCTCAGAAACTCACAAACGTATAACTCATGCGGTATTTGTCTATGTTCACTCATATTAATACATATTCAAGCAATTACCGATCATGTTTATACAAATTATAAACAGTAAGGTCACAATTTGGTATCATACCCATGTTATGTTCACATACATAACACACCCGTGATTCATTATTCGGATATCCTATTTGGATTTCGGTTCCATAACACCAATTCACTTTTACCATAACGTCACAATCATCTATTTAATGATGTAATCTCTTAGTTTAACTGAATCCATATTATCAATATTTTCCAAATAACAATTATTTCTAAATTGGGGAAAAGCAAGATTTAAGTTAGGACTTGCACTCACCGGGTATACCGATAATTTTGAACACCCAATACCGTATACTGATATACCAGGTGTAGCTCTCATTTCCACGATCACAACGGCTCAAGAATCGTCTGAATCCGACTTCGGATGGCCAAGATATCGTTCGGAAACCAAAACCAATACAAAAGGTTAGATTCGTAATAACTGAAAATATTCAGGGGGAGTTTGTAATTTTTCAGGGTCCCCAAAGTAATTTATAATTCCACAGGGGCTAAAATGAAATTTTACCTTTTTAAATGGAAACGGGTTGGATTCTTAACAGGTTGGGTTTTAAACCCAAACCCGAATGGGTTTCAAACCCAATAACAGCAGCAGCAGCAGCATGCGCTGCTGCTGCTCAAGCGCGCGCGCGGGCCGGCCTTGCGGCCTCCGCCGCCGGCCCGGCCGGCCCGGTCCGGCGCCGCCGCAGCCGGCGCGGCCTCCAGCGCCGCTCCGGCGCTGCTCCGCCGCCGGAGCTCGGGAAGAGAGAGAGAAGACGAGGGAGAGAGAAAGAGAGAGGGTGGGGCATGTTGCTCCCCCCCCACCACGCCGCCCGGCCGCCGGCCTCCGGCCGCCGCGCCTGCCCCGCGCCGCCGGCGCCTGGCCGGCCTCCGGCGTGCCGCCGGTCAACACCCCTGAGAGGGTGAGAGAGAGAGAGAGAGAGAGAGAGAGAGAGTAAACGGGGGAGATTTTATCTCCCCCCAACTACTCCCACCTACTCCCCCATACATCCCCCATACCTCCCATACTCCAATAAATAAATTCTTATTTTATTTTTATATTTTCATTTTCTTTTCTTTTTCTTTCTTCATCTCCCTAATATATTAATACAAACCCTAATTAATATTAAATACCAATACCGGTAATAATACGAGTATTTCATGCAGTGTATACATCCGTGCATTTACATATATCTTTCATATCAATTAATCCGGTATGATTTATAAAAACTTTAATCCATTCCGGATTTCCACAATGAATCACCGAATATTATTTAATACGAAAACAATTAATTTAAAAATCAAAAAAATTTACGATAAATATTATTAACCCAGAGTTTACCAATCCGGGTGTTACACCTTTATTCTCCTCGCAGACATGTCCACCAAAATCCTCTCAATGGCTAGATACAATCCAAAAGGTTGGCTCCTTTCCTAGGCTAGATGGAATTGCGAGCTTTTGTTATGCTGATGACACTCCCCTTGAGATGGGAGATCACTTACTTTTTTAAAGCTTCTCCTTTGTGCTTTGGAGATGATGAACCCGAGTTGAAAATTAATTTTCACAAATCATTTTTCTATAATCTTAGTTGGTGTGAAGATGTTACTATGAAAGCCGCTTCAATTCTAAATCGCAGTATTGTCTCCTTTCATTCACCTATCTTGCATTCCAATTAAGACAACTGCACTTAGTAGGGTGGATTGGCAGTCACTTATTGATAAGGTGAAGAAAAGGTTCCCCATTTGGAAGGTAATGCACTCTATAGAGGTGAAAGTCTCATCCTTGTGGACACCTTTTTGTCTATATTGCTCCTCTACTTTATGTTCTTCGATCATCTATCGGATTGGGTGATTCATACCATTAATCACAGCCATCTTGCCTTTCTTTGGAAAGACACTAAGAACATACATGGAGAGATTCGTCTTCTCAATTGGCAACTTGTATGTTCTCACAAAAATGAAGGGAGTTAATATTTGCAATTTTAAAACCTTCAATGATGTACTTCTCTCCAAATGATGGTAGAGACTATTCAATGATCCTCACGCCCCTTGAGTGACGCTTGATTTATAAAGATATTATAGAAGATGTAGGATTCTTGATTTGCAACCTTATATTAATGGTCATATATGACCCATTTGGAGAGGAGTGAGTTGGAGCAATAATAACCATGCTTACAATATCGTCGCATGAGAGTTACTGGAATCAGCCCTATGTCGCACAACCTTGGCTTTCACGGTTTCTCTCATTTAGGTAAGCCCTTCAAGGATGTCTACAGTCGATAACCTCCACAAATCGTTCATTGGACTTATTAATAGTATAACTTATCTTACTTGATCACAACATAAGAGCACTGTCATTATAAGAACGGGATAGTAGTTATAATTGTGCAAGTCATAAATACATCAAACTCTATCTACAAAGGTCCGTGTAAGGTCCATGCTCCACATGAGAATCATCAAACGGGTTGTTTCTACCACAATGTACCTTTCTCATGGGAATAGCTCGCCAAGTAGAAGGTTGGGTTTTTCACTGTCTGTGACCTTCTCTATAGGCTTGACCCCATCCCCCTAGATGAATTTAGGACCATATTCCTAGATAGATCCTTTGTCAAATGTCTGAAAATTTTCTCTGATTTTTTAAAAATGTAGAGTCACATATTTTCCAATAAGGCTATGAACATGTATAAATCTGATACTACATATACCTTTTAATTTAATAGTATCTTGTTTTATATAATCTAGCAACAAGTTTAGAAGTTCAAAATATCTACTTACAGATGAAAAAAGCTTTTAACATGTTTAGCTTGAACACAGACTTCACACTTAAGAAGTCTCTACAATAAGAAGTTACATGTCCAACTCTTCCAAACCACAACTTCTAAGAGTCACCATTTAGAATTCAACTATAAGGCCTACTTCTTTCAAGCAGTCTTTCAATAAATAAATCATTCTAGGTAATTACAATTTCATTTAATTCTACTATAATTCTAAATCTAATCTTCCACCAATATCAACTTATTGATAAAATTTATCCCAACTGACGGCATATGAGGGACATCATATAAAGTTGAAATTTTCTTGGAGGTCACCTTCAAATTCACTTGTCTTTTCTCCATCACTTGTGTCACTGAATCAACTTTTAGAGTCACGCCTCCTCCTTATGATTCCTGATAAGTTATAAATCAACTGCGATAAAAAAAATATATGAATGTTAGCTCCTGAGTCTAATCTCTAGTTATACAAAATATTGAGAAGGTAACGAGAGGAAGAGAATTTACTAACCTAAAATAGTGAGAGTTCTCTTCAACTAGGTTAACCTTATGGCAAGCAGTTTCGCCATTTTCCTTTGGCAAAGGTCTTCACATGTGCATTTTTCGATAAAAGCATTTGGTGGACAAATGATTTGTTCTTCCACAGACATAACACAAATTGTCCTCAGACTTCTGGATGGAAGGATTGTGATTCCTAGATTGATTTGAATAATGATTAGGGTGAAGAGAGTTTTGATTCTTCTTGAAGTTCTTTCCCTTGGTTTTAAAGTTTAGGTTTCTAGGGAATTTAGGCTCATCCTAAACTATATTTATTTTAGTATTCAGCTTAAATATTAGTTTGGAGTTTAGCCGAAGTTGATCCTCTACCTGATAGTTTTGAGGGCATGGAAGAGGGTAAGATCACTTTGCTTGTGACGAAGATCTCCATCAAAAGTTAGACCAAAGCGAAGGGAGTTTATCAACAAGGAAAGATTCGGTGAACATGTTTTCCTGAGACTAAAGGTGTCTGATCAAATCTTGAAATTCATGGAGTTACACATTGATGGATTTACTATCTATCATATTGAATTTATTAAAAGATGAGGAGTTGAATATTTCTATTCCAGCATCATCAAGATCATATTCCACTTTCAAAGTTTCCCATAATTCTTTGGCACTCTTGAATTCATAATAGATATCATACAATTTATCGGAGAGTGCGTTGAAAATATGGCGATAACAATGGCGGTCAATATCTTCAGATGTCCAAAGTTTAGAGAATGGTGTAGGTGAGAAGCTAGGAGTCACATAATCAATTGGCAAAGAGGCTGAAGATATAAGTGAGAAACTGTTTATGGTAAAAAAGAAGCCCTATTGTTACAAGCCAATATCTCATCTGGTTAGGCCATCTCTTGTAATTAATACCAATGAATTCTCGAGCTTAGCAGATTTGGTTACACAAGGGTAAGGGATATTGTCTAGGAAAAAAAGCTACTTTTGAAAATTTTTAATTAGGTTTTGTTTGTCAATATCTTGCTTAACTATAAGTTATGAGGGTGTCAAGGGGAAGTAAAGCAAAAATTAAAATTCAATCAAAATTTCCACTGGTAAGATGAATATAGTTCACTGAAGTTAATCAAGCTATAATAACAACAATATGGATTTAACTACTTTCAGTTATAGCATGATTTGGTTTCAATTGTGTTGCAGCAAGACATATGAGGTGGCAACAAGTGTATAACTAGCATAAAGAATATCAAAACCAAAGAAACAAAGATAATTAATCTTTTAGTTTCAAATAACTAATCTTGCTAAGAACAAATCCAAACTGAACTCCAACATCATTTGACTGATGCAAATAACATGATGAAACTAAATATCTGCTCTTAAATAATTATGTGAATAATAATTGTGGAGAGTGTTAGATTTGCAGAAGTAAATCTCTATTGACTCTAAAAGACTATTTATTTATTGATATTGAAGAGGACTATATAATACAAGTTAGATAAATCAATGAGACCGAGTCTCCTTGTAGACAAATCTTATCTAACTATAATAATTCAAATACTACTGCAACTTAAATACTCCAAATACTATTTTTATATTATAATAGACCTATTATATCTAATATTCCCCCTCAGACTCATGGTGGTCTGAACATCGAGAGCTTTTCCAACAAAACCAGAAAACTAAGTACTGAAACTGTGAGAGTGCAAATTGTTGTGCCGAACTAGTTGAACTGCTCATGTGAATTACTTAAGATGAGTTGTCTAATTGTTGAAAATGAATTGCAGGATTACCGAAACACTCAAGACAAGTTACCAAGTTACAGAGAAAGTATTTCTGAAACACCAAATATAAATTCAAAAATCTTCCAAAACTCCATTCCTCTCGTCTGCAGAAGTTGTAAGATTAAGAGCAAACTGAACCAACTGTCAAATTACCAAAATTCAAGCCAAACCAAAGAAGAAGTTTTTCAAACTGAAATGAAAATCAACCCAAAGAAACAAACTGAAACTGAACTTAAGAGAAAATTTTCAAGTGAATTCACCAAGATCTAGTCTTCTGCTGTGTGATTAGATGCAGACCAATCTGCAAACAAAAGATGTCAAGAACTAAATACTAAACAAAATTATTTCATGTTTAAAGTGAGCCTTGACCGTTGATTTTTGCACTAATCTATACGTAATCTATTCCAAACAGTAAAATAAGCCAAATTCATTTTTACCATTGTGTTCAAAATGTCTAAAAAACTTGACTCTAAAAATTAGCAAAATCTGACACCAACTCATTCTATGAAAGAAATAATTTCACCTGTTTGATTAACAGAATTTCTAGACTGACAAAGTTTCAAAATTTCATACTAAATAAAATAGGAGATGAAATTGCTGAAGAATGCAATTTGTCAAAGAATGAGTTGAAACTAATATGTATTAAAGACTGAGAACAAAGATTGTAAAGGGGATATATGTAAAGATCCCAAATTTAATTACTGATTAATCTTAATCAGATCTATAATCTTTTTGTTCATGTAAATAATTCACAATTTTTCAACAACATCTCCTCTATAAATGGGATCATACTCTATAACAAACATAAAAATTTTGACCAACTTTGACCTACTTATAAATTTCACTTCTCTATCTCAACAATTCATTCTACTACTAAACACAAACATAAACTCTCTCACAGACACACAACATCTTCTATTTAAGAACTGAAGTCAAAATCATACTTTGTCTAAGAGAAACATTCTGAAAGTACACTTAGAGGGGGGGGGGGGGGGGGGTGAATAGGTGTACCTCTAATCTAATAAACTAAATGCGAAATTTAAAAACTAATTGCAACTACACTTAGGGCCTGTTTGGTTGTCGTAATTCGTAAGTCGTAATTGGTAAAGTCTTTTACAATTGTAAATGAATTACATGCATGTAAGTTTTACGGTGTTTGGTTGGTAATATAAAATTATAAGTAAGAAAGTATATTGTATTTTACGGTGTTTGGTTATCGTAACGTGTAAGTAGTAAGTGAAAAAGTTGACCACAAAATTAACTATTTGGTGATTTAAAAAGTTTTAATATTGCAAATAAATATTAAAAATGCTAAATATTAAAAAATTTTAATATTAATATAAAAAAATAATAAAATTTGCATGATCACAAAATTAATTGTAACTGACCTGTAAGTGAGTGGTAATTGGGTTGCAAGTGAGTGATAGTTGAGTTGCGTAAGTCTTTTACGAATTACGGTCCAAACAAACGTCGTAGTTGTAACTGGGTTGTAAGTAATTTACGAATTACGGCCCTTTACGCGAAACAAACAGCCCCTTAATACAACCAACGAGTGTAGCCGAATTCCGGTGAAGGGCTCTGAAGTAACTCCTCTTGATTCCTCTGAATAAGAGTTGAGGCGCTATATGAAGCTCTCGTGGTTAAGCACAAGTGAGGCACACACAAACAAGCCAAACATATAATATGAATGAGCAATATGAATAGATGCAAGGCACAATATAAAGAGAGAGAGTTAAGAGTCAATGGATCAAACACAAACAACAAGATGTGTTTCGAGGTTCGAGCACCCAGCTCTACGTCCCCGCCTTCACCGAGAAGGATTTCCAATCCACTAACTTGTCCACACAGGACTCCCACACAGGGAACCTCCACCAAGGATTTGGGGCAATACAACCGGGAGTTCACAATTCCTCTCTCCAACCAATACAACCTCTCACAGAGGCAATGCACAACCAACACCACCTCACACAAGAGGGGTAGGCCCTTAGCCAAACAACCACAATCTACCTCTTCACTAAGAGGGATACAAATCCAACACCAACTCCACCTCTCACTAGAGGGAGCAATACACAATCTCAACCTCTCACTAGAGGGAGCCAACCACCACTCTAAATTAACCTCTACCTAAGAGGGATAACATAATGTAGGAGGGTTATAACAAGGTGGTCTATCTCAACCACAAACAATATTCCCACAAATAAAGATCCTATAGATAGGACAGAATGATATAGCTCAAGTGTGAAATATAAAGTGTTTTTAACAAAGAAAATCACTTGGGAAAATCTCCAAATAGATATAGAATTTTTATACTAGAAATCAATTCCCAAAAGCCTATTTTCTTTAAAATAACAAAACACTTTTAAAAACAAATAAAAATGAAAACTTTAAACCCAAATCTCTTTTGAAAACTTGGAATTAAACACTAGGGAAGCTCTGAATTTTTGGCTCTTAAAATCTTGGTGAACACCATCTCTCAATGGGGTATATAGAGCCCCATGGAAAAACTAGCCGTTGGGGCTGTTTTTCAGCCCTGGCGGCTGGCGGTCGACCGGCTCAGTCGACCGCCAACGGTCAAAAATTTGACCGTTGGAGCCACGGTCGACCGGTCCGGTCGACCGTGCCAATCCAGCTAGCAAATGCTCTCTGGCCGGTCGACCGCTCGGTCGACCGTCCAAGCCTTACAGTCGACCGGTCGGTCGACCGCCCCCACCCGAGAGTGGGGTACTTGCAGTCGGTCGACCGCTCGGTCAACGGCCCAAGTGGCTGGCCAGCGTGCACGTTTTGTGCACGTCGGTCGACCGGTCCGGTCGACCGACTCTGGGTCCGGTCGATCGGTCCGGTCGACCGACAGAGCCTGGTAGGCAGGGATTTGGGACAGAAAAACTTGGTATTTATTATTCTAAAAAATCCCATAAATTCTCTAAAAATTCACAAAAATAAGTTCAGTATAATACTTTGAAAATCAAACATGTGTGAAAAATTTCAACACATATTTCAAACTTTTTGAACCATTTTTGTGTTATGAAAATTTTGCCGAAAACCAAAATCTGTATTTTTCCAAACTTGGATTTTGAATTGAAAATACGTTTTGTCCAAAACTTATCCAAATACAAAACATGATATGAAACAACATTTAAGGCATGAAGTATATGGATATAATCCAATATACATACAAAGATATATATCAATGTTTTTGACTTTAGATCCGAAAATATGTTTTGTTAAAACACAAAACCTAAATACATGAATAGGTATGTCAAACTAAGTTTATTTAAGATATGAAGCATACATGTATATAGAATGAATCTAATATACATAAAATCAAGTAAACTTGTTTTGATATAATATCTATTCATGAAAACCAAGATCGGTTAAAACAAAAACTGAAAACCAATAAACATGAAAACTAAAACAAGTGTGTGTGTTGTGAACTTGAGCATATCACACTATCTAGTCTTTACAAATGGATCTAAAACAAAAACTAAACTATGTACCAAAGTCTTCTTGATGAACTCCGTCTTCAAGCCGACTCGATCCAAACTGTGATCCACCGAGCTTGACTCCAACGAGTGCTAGATATGACTTTGACGCTCGGGCTCTTGAATCACCATGTGACAGCTCCAAAAACTCTTTTGTTGAAGCTAATCACCTATTAATATCTTGGTTAAGAATCTGAAACTAAACATCACAAGATTATTAGTAAACATAACTACATGAGTTAATCATCATCAAAACTAGAGTGGAAGGCCTCTGGGCCAACACATTCTTTTCAAGCCCATGTTCAGAGTCGATAACTTACACTAGTGCATAACTTATACATGTCGAGTTCCAAAAGTTTAATATAACATATAAAGGAGAACAACCCAAGAGAAAATTTGAGTTTTAAATGAGTAAGTCTCTTTTCATTTTGTTAAGCCACTTTCGAGCCTTATCAGGACGTTTACCTTTGCTTAGTTATGAAAGAGGGTTAACATAATGAGGTGAACTTCACAGCTTAGAGAATACAACAACAATAACTAAGCCATTTGTCCCAAGTATTTGGGGTAGGCTACATGAACCAAAAGAGAATTACACCGGTTCAGGCACATGGATTAACTTCTCCACTCATTCCTATCGAGTAATATGCCTTCATCAAGACCTTTAGGCTCTATATCTTGTCATATCACTTCCATCCATATTTTCTTCGATCTTCTCTGCGCTCTTTTAACTTGCTCTAATTTGATACGCTCTACTCGCCGGACTGATGTATTTATAAGTTTACATCGCACGTGATCAAACCATCGTAGGCGGTTTTCTCTCATCTTCTCTTCTATCGGGGCTACACCTATTTTAGCACGAATATCCTCATTTCTCACCTTATCTCTTCTCGTATTACCACACATGCAACGAAGATGTGCATCTCTGCTACACTAATCTTCTGAGCATGATATCTTTTTATAACGTAATATTCTGTGTCATATAATAAAGTTGGCCTAATAGTAGTCTGATAAAACTTACCCTTCAGCCATAAGGAATGTTACAGTAGTATAAAACTGAATTAAACCCAAACATTAATTAACACACCAACAAACACACACGCGCGTGCGCGCACGTAACATGCTTGACTGTCAAAGATCAAGTAAAAGAATCAATACCACTATATATGCCAGAAACAATTTCTAGGTGGATTTACACACATGCACATGAATTTCAAGATTTATCACATTTGGTTAAATTTACAATAATTTGGTACCATCTTTGCATTCCCCGGTTCCACCCGGTCCCTTCCTCCGATAATATAAATTCTGTCTTCCACCATCGGTTTCACCTGATCTCTTCCTCCGATAATATAAAGATCAAGAAATGAAGAACATGTAACATTCTTAATTAATGTGAATGGTCATATCTAGCTTGTAATAATAACATGCAATATTCTTAGATTACTACCATGAATGAATATCGCAAACTTATAATAACTATTAATATTCAACTTTCGTTAATGTGAAGGAGTATCACCAACTTACATATTTATCATAACTCAAATGTAACATACAAAATCTAGTTAACAATTCTCATTAACATCTCATTCACAATGACACACATGTATACAACTTTCAAAAAATATATATATGCTCATAAAGCTAACAACCATATACATAACTATATATACACGAGACTAGTTCTTTCTTTATTTATCACTATTAACAATATCAGATTTCAATCATGTATTAACATCTCATTTTCAACCATCAGAACACGATTCTAGGGTTTAAAAGCTTTACTTACCTTTATTTTGAGGTCCCGCAATTATTTGATTCAAGCTACAAGCACCAAAATTCCTGAACAGGTATAATTACCATGTTAATCATCTAATCTTACATTATGAATTCATTAATGCCATAAAATTTTCTAATTATGCTAATTACTCAAACTATAATACAAATTAGTTTAAAATTTCACCTAACACACACCCGAGCCCCTGATTCTTCTTTTTGACAGCTGATTAGCAGAGGTGATGGCTGATTGGCCGTCTGACCAGTGAGCGCGAAGATTTAAAAAATAGTAGATTGCCGAGAGAAGCTACAAGAATGTAATTTTGTGTAAAATATTTGTTTAAGACTTGTTTTCGTGATTAAAACATAAAGAGAAGGAAAGCCAAGGTGAGAGAGAAAATGAGTGGAAGAGAGAGCTTCACAAAGGTTTCTTTCCCTTCGATCTCGACCTCTGGGCTCCCCCGACCTGGTAGAGGGAAGGGAAAAGGGGAAGAGGGAGATTAGTTTGAGGGGGGAGAAGGTGGAGAGAAAGATGAACCATGAACACAAATGCGGTTTCATGTATTCATGAAATATTCATCAAATGTCACTTGGCATTTGATCCACAATTTGCTCCTCTCATGCTTGTCTAAAATAATCACATAAAGAGAAGGAAAGTTTAATTTCTTGCAAAAGAAAAGTGTGCATCCAAGAGTTTGGTCTCTAGATTGTTGGTGGCTAAACGTAAGAAGATGAAGACAAAAAGAAAACAAAAGAATGAAATGATCATAGAGTTTTTTCAATTTAATTAATGGTCTTTAAAATTTGCTAATTGAGATTTTTTATAAAGGAGTGGTGGGGTTTGTGTTATGGCCTGAGATGTTCAATTAATGTTGTCTCATGCATTTGTTTGATTTTAGTGGAATTTTCACACCTAATTTCTAAAAGAATACAAGGGAAAGGACAATATGGGATTATTAATTAATGGTTTTTCTTTTCTTAGACTTATCATTACTAGTTATATGTATAATAATCTTTTTGTTATTCTCACAAGGGTTATGTGGGGTTCTCTAAATAAAGTAGATTCTGGCTCAAGTAAGCATGAACGGCATGAACCAGATCACTTTCAAAAAGATGTTGCCTTTGTACAAGGTTATACATTGCCTTTTTGAAAGTTCATAATGGAACCATCGAAAAGATTTTTTATAGACATTTTATAGAAAAACTAAATATAAGAAAGTTGCTAAATAGACAACTTATAAACTAAATTGGACTGAAAAGGATAATACATTTACCCAACTATATGTTGGGATTTAGAAATAGTCCCACATCGGTTAGACGTGGCGATGGTCTTGGGTATATAAGGATTTGAGCAACTCCACTTAGAAGGCTAATCTTTTGGGATGGTACCCAAGTCCTTCAAGTGGTATCAGAGCCATGTCCCGAACTTAGTCGTGCCTCATGGGAGACTCTTTTGGGATTTGGGTGGGACTTGGTCTTTTGGGATGGAGGCCCGACCGAAAACTGCAGTCTTTGGGATGGAGGCCCGACCGAGAACTGCACTATATGTCCCGTGCAATGAATACAAGGATGTGTACTAAATAGAGCCCCTTGTAACATGCCCAATAAGTATAGTCTTTTATGATTTTTTTTTCTTTTTTTAAGAAAATACAATAGGGTTTACATCATAGCGTCGATTGAGAGAAGAAGTTTCTCCTCTAACAGGAAAAATAATTCCAAAAATAATAATGAAATAGGGGCATGAATCGCAACAATAACCTCTGTAAAGAAGATTTGAATCCATAATCTCTCATAAGACAAAGGTGTGCATTATTGATTGAGCAATGCTCAGTTAGCATATAAGGCGTTATGACTTGATCAACAAAGTTTGGACCAAGACTCCTATTCAAAATAGGTTATTAATCTCCTCTGCAGTAAACACATTCGAATATAAGAGATTAATTACAAGATGAATCTGAGGGAGAGTTGATAATGAACAACCTATGTGATTTCTACAGAGGCTACAAGTTCAAGAAACAAAAGTTGTTCCACTGTGCATAAATTCCAACGTTAGCAATGAACTAAGGTATCATCTCTTAAAGTTTGAACAATTTGGTTCTAACACTTGGAATTAATTCATAATAATAAAGCTAGCACATATAGAAAATCAAGCCCTTCCATTTATATTTCAAAAGAGGCAGTGCACAAATTGGAATATTCAAAATCAGCACCACTACCCTACATGAAAGGCCAAGAGATTTTTGGCCTGCATATGATGTTGTACTTTTCTTTTTGTTTTCCGAGGAGTTCAAAGATTTTCTGCTCATCTTATGCTGGTGTTGTTTTCATTAATAACTTATTAATGAAACTCGGGAAAGCTCATGAGCTTCACCGTCTATTTCTCAAAGGGGGAAAAAAAAAAACCTAGCGAATATAACAACACAAAGGCCACGGGCATTAGGCCTTGGAGATTGTACTAACAATTTGCCGAAAATGACTGGCATCGCAAGGAATCCTCAAGATCCCTTGTTGCTCGTACCCTAACTCATCTGCAGCCAGATCAAGCAGCACCAGGATGCATGGCTCGCTGAGGAGCTTGACGTGCACATGAAATCTCTCCACCATTGCTCCCTCCCCCACGAGTATCGGCACGTACCCCTTCGGCGCTCGAGGCAGCTCTTCGCCGCTGCCGTTGATCAGCCTCTCGCAGACCGCGACATTGCAGACTTTAATCCCTCTCCTTCCCATCCTCTTCACTTTGGTAACTATATACTTGGGTGATACTTGATAGCAGTAGTAGCATGTGTGAGTTGGGGAATGCTCAATTTGAGTATCATTTATATAGATAGTGGGAAAGTGGTGTGCACATTTGCTTTGAACGTGATGGTAGCTGTTGAGAGTTGAATCTGTAGCAAGAAAAGCATTGAACACGCACAGAAATGTAAGATTTGGATGAGATGTGGATGAGGAACTGCTTAAAACTTGAGGGCTAGCTATACGTTTTGTGCAGATGATGCATGTGGAGAAATGGTGACAGGAGAGCTCACGGGAAAAATATTTATATCTAGAGTGAGATGGAGGAAAGTTGAGAAACTTTTTATATTATATTATCATGTCATAAAGCATGATGCCATCAGTAAAGATCATATTATGATGTCATAAAGCATGACGCAATCAATAACGATTTTGGGCGCAATCTGTCATCTGTCAAAATTACTAACAGAGAAGAAAAAGAACAAGTTTTGAAGATAAATCGCGAGAGCATAAAACCCAACGCTCTATTAATAAATTTTAATGTGAAGACTATTAAAGATACACATATTATTCAAGACAAAAAATGAGATCTGACTCACTGGTAGAAAAATGAGAATAAGTTATAGAGAGTACAATGTTTGATCAACTCGTTCTCTTTAGAAAGTTTGGACATTTTGAATTAGCTAATATGACATTTTGACCACTGTATCTGTAACATGTTTGAGCCGCATACAAAATTGTTTACCATCTCTGAGTTCACCCGAACTGAAAATTGTGCGTGCGCTTTATTTTCTGCATGAATGTGTGAACTCCAACTTTGAGCTCCAAATTTTTCGTAGAACCACCTCCTTGAATGCAAAATAACAATGGAAGGCCATGATTAAATGAAATAATAAAAGGGCCACCCAGTGAAGTAATCAAGATACCTAATGCGAATTAACTTGGAGTTAGTCAAGATCTTGTGACGTTTAGAGAGTTGCTTGGACCTACCAAATTACTATTAAGAAACAAAGCTTAATTATATATGATCAAGACCTTATTATTTAATGATTTGATGAACAACTAATTTTTTTTCAATTGTGAACAAAAAGAGAGAGAGAAAAAGAAGGCTAATTTGCTCAAAGAGCCTGCCGCAGACATGGGGAAAGTATCACGCATCTTAGCTTTGGCTTATGGGATCACCACCAACCACCATACAATGCAGTTAGTGTAGAGTGAGTGTGATTAGTGATGTGATTAGTTGGAATTGAGTTCTTAATTAGTGAGTGGTTCCCAATATGGAGGGACCAATAAAAAACTTGCTTGTGCATTTGGGACCCTTTGCTAGAATAAATGCTCAAATTTGTTTTGTATAATTTGCACGTTGGGAGACCAAAGGAGCAACAAGCAACAGCCACCGAATATTTGGAGGAGAGCTAAATCTAATAATTTAATCTCAAATTTTGGAGTTTTAAACTAGAATTCATTGGTTAAATTAAGAATTAAAACTTTTTATTAGTCTTTAAACTTAGATGCTACTAACGAGAACAAGCCTTCTTTGATATAGAGCAAGATTTTCAAATTTTCACATCAATATAATTAAGAGGACTAACATTATGTTAACAATTCGTTTTAGAATATGAACACAATTTTTCATGAAGCCCGAAACCAACTCCATTTTCTTGGGAAAAAAAAATTTAAATGAAAAAGTAAACAAAATGGTAGCAATTTTTCTTAAATCTTAATAAAACACAAAGGAATTTTGCCAGTGAAATTGGATCCCCTCATCTTTGGCTTTTCTCGAGAATGATTTAAGATGATAATATTAACCATCAGCATTTCAGGGATAATTGTAATTCAACCACAATGCAATAGAGAACATATCTTCGTGCATTGCACTCAAAAGTTAGAACTACTTAAAAAGAATCATAGCTTTTCATAATATAGTGGACATTTTATGTACAATTGTGAGACAAGTAGGTCGTTTATTAATTTTGTTAAATTAAGACTAGAATTAATGAATAAGATGAGTCAAATTAGAATATAAGTCACAGATCTAATTTCATCAAGGGTTGCCATCGGTTTGCTATAAGTTAACTAGCTGATAAGAGAGTAATACTATTAAGAGGGCATGTCCGTCGTTGTGTGAGTCCAGTGGAGCTCAATTTGTGCCTTCAGCGGTCGTATAGTGTTAGGCCGATGTAAGTCCAGACATGACCCGAAATTAATTGGACCATAAATTTTATGGCTTATATAGAGTCCAGAGTTTTATTTTTATTATCCATGTATAAAAAAATTTCGTGTCGACCCATTGTACCTTGAGTCTGCTGGCACTTATTACCAACCCCGCATGTGAATCCTCAGAGGAGAAAGAGAGTTAATTAAGACCAAAGGCTAGAGCTCGGAGCCGGTTTCATCAAAACCAGGTCTGGAATGGGCCGGAAATTAAGGCTTTGTAACTTTTTGTGTTTGTGGTTGTGGTCGAGGGCTGATCCTAGGCTCGTCCAACTTTGGCTGTTTTCTTGAGATCGAGATTATGACTTCACATAAAACCCTACAGTGATACATGTGGTCGACCACTAATATTGTATATTTATTATTATATTTTTATATTTATTGTTGTTGCGTATCCTGCTTAACAAGAATCAATCTGACAACTAATCAAGATCACTGAGATATCAACAATCTAATTGGCCAGGTCGGCAAATATCAGGTGGGAGGTTTTCCGTTCAATAGAACGTTCCTTAATTTAAGAACCACCTTTCAATTTCCTTCCTTGGTTTAAGCACCAATTAGACTGAATCCAAGTCAGTCTCGATATACTGTAAAGTATATCCCCTGTATAAAGGACTTAGTCCACTTATACAGTATCACTTAGACTGAATCTAAGTCAATCTCGATATACTGTAGAGTATATCCCCTGTATAAAGGACTTAATCCACTTATACAGTATTTGAAGTGAGGTACGCTTAGAGCGAATCTCCTTAAGACAATTACGTCCCCCGCACCGGTGCTAACGGGATAATGGACGCTGGTCTCCCAAGATACAACACTTCTTCACGGTATTTGGATAGCACTACCAAATCACCGTACGGTCGAACCGTAGTCAACCAGTACCTACACAGGATTAGCAAAACAGCGGTATAACGATAAATTTCAAATGAATATTTGTCTTACTCTTTTGGAGGAACACCCACTGTTGAGGACGTAGGAAGGTTGAAGAATTGGCAGAATCTCCTTTAGGAAGTCGCTTCGGATTCCCACTTCACTTGGAAGTCGCGGATTCCCACTTCGTTGGAAGTCGCTCTGGAAGTCGTGGATTCCCACTTCGCTGGAGCCGAGTTCAGAACCGAAGTCAGAACTTTAGAGAGAGAGAGAGATCTCAGATTTGGTGTGTCTGAGAATGAACCCCTGGAGCGCTATTTATAGCGCTCCGGAGGGGTATTCTCGTCCGCCAAATTCCAGCAGTTGCGACGGTTCGGACAGAACCGTCGCAACCGATCAACCGCCCAACCGCACTGTCGGTTTTCCGACAGCGGTTGGCGAACGGTCGGATCTGTTCGCGCGGACACCCGTTGGCGGGTGATTCGAATCTTTCCGCGGGCGGGTTGGAGCGGTTCGGCCCATACCTACGGACCCTGATTCAAAAAGAACCAGGCCAGGTAGGGAACCCGAACCCGAACCCGGACCCGAGCCCGGCCCGGCTCCGGCACCGGCGCCGGCCGGCCGCCGCCGCCGCCGCCGCGCGTGCGCGCACGTACGTATGTACGTGCATAGTTCTCTCCTTTTCGTGCGCGAAAACTTCAAGTACCCAAATGGCACACCCTTTGTTCTCATTTTCCTCTATTTATACCCATGAGCTTCCATCACATGGCCAATGTGGGACTAAATGCATATAGCTAACTTTAGTCCTTTTTGGCTTTGAATTAGGCAATCTTTGGACTTGAATATCTCATTCATTCGAAGTCGGAATTGAACATGTGAATATACCACGTTCATCACAAATGGAAGGAGAACACACTCCAACCATCATCCGGTTGATTCGATCAACGGATCTCGCCATAATTCAACTCGAAGATTCACCTTTATATTCTTCAATTCCAACAATCCCCCACAATGAATGGAGATTCAAGGAAATGACACACAAAGAGACTGACTCTATTGTGTAAGGTACTTTAGAAAAGAAACTGTAATACCCCGTTCCCGGAATACGTACTTAGTTGCGTATTCAGATTTTCGATCGTATTTTTCGATTTGTTTTCCTGTATTTATTCTGTATTATGAATTCCTTGTATGATTGTTTTGTCTTGGAATTTGATTCGTGGATTCAGAGTCAGCCCTAGTCTGAACCGAAGACCCGATTATAGTATATTATTCGATTTGGCCTTTCCGGTGATTAGATTTGACCGATTTCAGTTTCAAATATTATTTTCCAATATATTAGATTTTCTGTGATTTTCTGGATTTTTCTTGGATTAAATTGAATTTCTTCAAAACCGGTGTCGGCCAGTGCCGCTGACCGATTCCCGGATTTTTAATTCTCAAACTGTTTGGAATTTCATGATGGTCCTTTAGACTTTATCTTTTAGAATTACATTTCCTACTTAAATACTTTTTCTGAGAATTTTATGATTTTATGAAAATTCCATCGGAGTCGGTAGATAACTGATTCGGGATTTTTAGTTTTAAAACTATAAAGTAATTCTTAAAACGGATTTCACTATTGGTCTTCATATATTATTATTGATTTTTGATAATTATTTCGAGTCGATCCGGGATACTTGAATTTCGGACGATTCCGGCATTTTCCGAAATGATTTCCACATCTTTGACTTTAACCCGGGTATCTGTCTATTCAACAGTTTCATCTTGAGTCCAAGAGAAAATATCTTCTCTTTATCATTTCTCTACCATTTTCCTTTTCTCTATTTTCCTTTCCTTCCTTCACAAGCCTAAGAGATTTCCAATTTCCCAAATTCCTAATCTTTTCAAAATCCATTTTCTTCCACACTCTTCCATCTCAAAATATCTTCACCTAACCTCCACCTCACCCCTCCACTTGGCCGGCCATGATTGGTCAAGTGACACCTCATGCTTCCCCATTTACACAAAACCCCCTCTCTTCCATCTCAATTACACCTCCTTCACAAATCACAAATCATATATAAACTTTCCATTACATTTCCTTTCTCTTTTTCTTCACTTTCACAAAGAAATCCCCTTCTCCAAAATCCTCCTTCATCTCAACATCCACCACCAACCTCAAGGGCATCATCTAGGTCATCATCTCCACCTCAAGCATCAACAAGATCTTCATCTTCAACCTCAATCAAGCTACTTCCTTTGGATTGGGGATCATCTCTCTCTTCGTCGGATTTATCACCTTGGATCAAGCTTCACATAACCATTCCAAGTGAGTATTCTTACTCACCAAGACTTGTTTCATTCCTAGTATACTTGTATCCTCCTATCTTGTGTTCATATGCCATAAAAATCACATTTTTAGACCATCAAACGCAACCAGCGAATTCTGTTCTGCGTTCTGTTTTTGACCAGTTTTAGTCGACTTGACCTAGAACCTAGTCGACTAGAGACCCTTAGATTGAAACGTAACCTTTTCTGATCCACAGTTTTAGTCGACTCATCTTATTTATTAGTCGACTATAGATCCCTATTAGTCGACTACACCTTGACCCTAGTCGACTACCCTTTTCCTGAAACCAAACCCAACTCTCTGTTTCACAGATTTAGTCGACTTAAGTGTCTGTTAGTCGACTTGACCCTTCTATTAGTCGACTACCCCTCCTAACCTAATCGACTAACATTTCCTGAATCAGAAACCCAACTCTCTGTTACACAGTTTTAGTCGACTAGACCCTACTGTTAGTCGACTAACCCTTCTATTAGTCGACTACTCCCTTGACCTTAGTCGACTAACTTTGGCTGTCTGTTACAGTTAATTACTATCTTAAATTTGGATCTTATGCTTCGGTTATATGTTTGTGTATTGTACTTCATGACCTATTACTTGAAGTATATAACCTCTAGTTACTTCATATTTCTATGTTTATGTATTGCCATGCAACTGTTTGTTTCATTCTTATACTTGTATCTTGCCAGTGATATTCTTACTCCTTATCGTATACCATGCGTGGCAGACCCTTCGAGGTCGTTGAACCCTGTTTGCTTCTATGTTTCCCCTTGCCTTGCTATGATCCAGACACGTCAATACATGTTTTCCTTTAACACATGTATATCACCTGACATGCCACCACCTTACTAGACCTCTTGTTATGTCTTGACTGACCCGGCCTATTATTAATCTATTGTTATGTTTTATTGCTTGTTTTATATCACCACCTTGTCATGCTATCTTTTAAAACCAAGCATGATACACTTGACCTTATGATTATCTTGTTTACGGGAACCCTGCCTTATTTTCTGGAACTAAGTGCCACACCATACTCGGTGGGGGCCACCTCTGGAATCCACTCCCTCAGAACAAAGTGCCACACCACACGGTGGGGGCCACCTCTTGAATCTGTGGGGCCACCTCTTGAATCTGTAGGGCTATTACTGTTATGTACACTTGTTCCCCGTAAGCTGATAATTCTTAATAAGCTACAACTTGTATGGGTATGGGAGGAAGTGATGGATGCCGGAATGATACCTTGCTTATAGTGATGGAATAAAAGTATATATATATATACATATATATATATATGTACTGGCGGTAGTGAATCTGAATTACTGAATAGGGGGACTTTGGGCCTCCAAAGCTGGTTCCAGGTGTATGGAAACTACTATAAGAAGCTTTATCAGTTCTCCATCTACTTCCGGTAACGACCCTCGACTTTCTTATATATGGATGTATGTGAGTTGGGATCGATACCGAGACACATACCTAGATATATGGGTTAGACGAGTAATAATAATAATTGATTACTGTTATGGATCTTATTTTGATTCTCGATATTCCAGTCATGTTTCCAGTAGGATACTTATTATGATTCCCGTTATTCCAGTTATGTTTCTAGTTATGATTCTTAGTATTCTTGTTATATGTTCCTGTTTGACTTTCATGTGATTTGCAACTCTGATTCTATACGCTTGGATTTCTGTGGCATGAGATAAAGGTATCTATATGAGGGTTTCCTTGTTTGGATTATTCCTTCGATGTACTAGTCTCATGGGACTGTGACTTAAGCGTATACAATCACTTTTGCTTGTAATCAGCTTCACCTTGTATTCCCTGTATTATGATTATGTTATACCCGTCCTTATATACCATACTTGTGTTCTAACCCCTATTCATGTCTCTTAGCCACTTGGCTGTAGTTCATTTATTGTTATATGTCTTGATTCCTTGGATTTGCATATTCAGATTCCGAAGCTGGATCGAAGTGGAGCTGTCCACAGTAGATCGAGCTTTCCTTAGCGAGCAGGCATCCTAGCTCCAGTTCCTTGTACCTGACTTTTGACTCACGGGATCCTCATCCTACTCGTGAGCACTTTTGTGTTTATCTTGTATATTTTACTTTTGGACTTGGTTGTGATAAAAGACATATGTAATATGTAATGTTTATCAAACTGTGATGACTTTGTATCTGCACTTTTATGTTGGCATATGTGTGTATACCACGCTTTGTGTTGTACTCTGATCCTTGCTTGTACTTTTATGCTTAGCGTATATACGTGGGGGCACCTTCTGACCTACGTATATACGTCGCAGTGACGTCCCCGTATCCGTGGGATCGGGGCGTTACAGGTTGGTATCAGAGCTTAGGCTCTCCCACCTATAGTACAATCAAGCGGCAAATTCTAGTAATTTGCTAATGCCAACTACAATGTACAAAGTTATCTAGTCCTTCTTGATTTATCTAGTCCTTCTTGATTCCTTCCCATTGTGTCCTAAACTCCTTCCATTCCATTTTCCAGCTCCTTCCAGTCTATCCATACCTAGTATCGAATGGATAGAAGATCGGGTCATAGCAACTCTGGACCAGCATCGAATGGAGCAGCGGGAGAGAATGTGGATATACTGAGGGTTGTCCAGATGATGATGGAGAACCAGCAGCAGCAGACAGAACTTCTCCGGCAAGAGTTAGCAGCACCTAAGGGACAGAGGCCGGGGAATATATCAGATTTCAGACGGCTGCAGCCAGCTATATTCACGGGTGAAGAGAAACCCTTGGATGCTGAGCAATGGTTGACCGACACATCAGACTTGTTGAATGCAGCCCGTGTCCCAGAGGAAAACCAAGTGGAGGTCGCCAAGATTCAATTGAAGGATATAGTTAGAACTTGGTGGCTAGCTGAGGAGGCAAGGTTGGAGAAGCCTGTCACATGGGACACATTCTCCAAGAGTTTCTACAGCAGATTCTTCCCTGTCACAGCTCAGAAAGACATGGAAGAGCAGTTCATCCGGCTTCAGCAAGGGAATAAGTCCGTGGATGAGTATGCCGCGGAATTTCTCAGACTTAGCCGCTTTGCTCCGTACATGGTAACTGATGAGGAGAAGCGAGCAAGTAGATTCCAGCAGGGCTTGCAGATGGGTATCCAAGTTTTCTTAATGCCCCAGCAGTTGAAGACTTATTCTGAAGTTCTCACCATAGCTCGAGAAGTGGAGCGTGGACTAGAGAAGAAGCAAGCAAACCAGATGAGGAACCAGGCCAAGAAGAGGCCTTTTGAGTTGATGGATGAGGAGGATGCAGATAGGGCAACCCATGGCCCGATGATGAAGAGACCATTCCAACCTCCTCTGTCTCAGATTGTATGCAACTTCTGCCACAGGCCCGGACATTATAAGAGGGATTGTCGAGTGGCCAATGGATTATGTTTGGCATGTGGGAAAGGGAGTCATACGCTCAGGGATTGCCAGTACAGAAAGTTTGGACATGCGGCACCAGTCAGACCAGCTCTTCCAGCCCCAGCACTTCCAGCGCCGCCACTGAGGAGGAACCCTGAACCTGTTGATCGAAGAGTTCCATTTCCACCCCAACGGTATGATCATCAGCAGAGGGGAATGAGAGCTAGAGCAGATCAGGGTAGAGGCCAAGGTTACATCATGGCAGCAGAGGCATCAGGCGATACAGCAGAGTGTGAAGACCAGTATCCAGATCAGGAGCCTTAGGGATATCATGGTAACCCCTACCCCATATCTTGCATTTGAGTTGATTATCATTCTAAATGTTTTTCTCTTGTCATTCTTTCATTTTCCATCCTGACCCTTCCTGTATCCATCTTATTCCCTGTTTTGGTTTTATGAGCCCTTTATTCCAGCCTTTGTCCCCTTTGTGTTCATTTCACCCCTTAATGAAATTGCGAGGACGCAATTTTTTGTAAGGTGGGTGGATTGTAATACCCCGTTCCCGGAATACGTACTTAGTTGCGTATTCAGATTTTCGATCGTATTTTTCGATTTGTTTTCCTGTATTTATTCTGTATTATGAATTCCTTGTATGATTGTTTTGTCTTGGAATTTGATTCGTGGATTCGGAGTCAGCCCTAGTCTGAACCGAAGACCCGATTATAGTATATTATTCGATTTGGCCTTTCCGGTGATTAGATTTGACCGATTTTAGTTTCAAATATTATTTTCCAATATATTAGATTTTCTGTGATTTTCTGGATTTTTCTTGGATTAAATTGAATTTCTTCAAAACGGTGTCGGCCAGTGCCGCTGACCGATTCCCAGATTTTTAATTCTCAAACTGTTTGGAATTTCATGATGGTCCTTTAGACTTTATCTTTTAGAATTACATTTCCTACTTAAATACTTTTTCTGAGAATTTTATGATTTTATGAAAATTCCATCGGAGTCGGTAGATAACTGATTCCGGGATTTTTAGTTTTAAAACTATAAAGTAATTCTTAAAACGGATTTCACTATTGGTCTTCATATATTATTATTGATTTTTGATAATTATTTTGAGTCGATCCGGGATACTTGAATTTCGGACGATTCCGGCATTTTCCGAAATGATTTCCACATCTTTGACTTTAACCCGGGTATCTGTCTATTCAACAGTTTCATCTTGAGTCCAAGAGAAAATATCTTCTCTTTATCATTTCTCTACCATTTTCCTTTTCTCTATTTTCCTTTCCTTCCTTCACAAGCCTAAGAGATTTCCAATTTCCCAAATTCCTAATCTTTTCCAAAATCCATTTTCTTCCACACTCTTCCATCTCAAAATATCTTCACCTAACCTCCACCTCACCCCTCCACTTGGCCGGCCATGATTGGTCAAGTGACACCTCATGCTTCCCCATTTACACAAAACCCCCTCTCTTCCATCTCAATTACACCTCCTTCACAAATCACAAATCATATATAAACTTTCCATTACATTTCCTTTCTCTTTTTCTTCACTTCCACAAAGAAATCCCCTTCTCCAAAATCCTCCTTCATCTCAACATCCACCACCAACCTCAAGGGCATCATCTAGGTCATCATCTCCACCTCAAGCATCAACAAGATCTTCATCTTCAACCTCAATCAAGCTACTTCCTTTGGATTGGGGATCATCTCTCTCTTCGTCGGATTTATCACCTTGGATCAAGCTTCACATAACCATTCCAAGTGAGTATTCTTACTCACCAAGACTTGTTTCATTCCTAGTATACTTGTATCCTCCTATCTTGTGTTCATATGCCATAAAAATCACATTTTTAGACCATCAAACGCAACCAGCGAATTCTGTTCTGCGTTCTGTTTTTGACCAGTTTTAGTCGACTTGACCTAGAACCTAGTCGACTAGAGACCCTTAGATTGAAACGTAACCTTTTCTGATCCACAGTTTTAGTCGACTCATCTTATTTATTAGTCGACTATAGATCCCTATTAGTCGACTACACCTTGACCCTAGTCGACTACCCTTTTCCTGAAACCAAACCCAACTCTCTGTTTCACAGATTTAGTCGACTTAAGTGTCTGTTAGTCGACTTGACCCTTCTATTAGTCGACTACCCCTCCTAACCTAGTCGACTAACATTTCCTGAATCAGAAACCCAACTCTCTGTTACACAGTTTTAGTCGACTAGACCCTACTGTTAGTCGACTAACCCTTCTATTAGTCGACTACTCCCTTGACCTTAGTCGACTAACTTTGGCTGTCTGTTACAGTTAATTACTATCTTAAATTTGGATCTTATGCTTCGGTTATATGTTTGTGTATTATACTTCATGACCTATTACTTGAAGTATATAACCTCTAGTTACTTCATATTTCTATGTTTATGTATTGCCATGCAACTGTTTGTTTCATTCTTATACTTGTATCTTGCCAGTGATATTCTTACTCCTTATCGTATACCATGCGTGGCAGACCCTTCGAGGTCGTTGAACCCTGTTTGCTTCTATGTTTCCCCTTGCCTTGCTATGATCCAGACACGTCAATACATGTTTTCCTTTAACACATGTATATCACCTGACATGCCACCACCTTACTAGACCTCTTGTTATGTCTTGACTGACCCGGCCTATTATTAATCTATTGTTATGTTTTATTGCTTGTTTTATATCACCACCTTGTCATGCTATCTTTTAAAACCAAGCATGATACACTTGACCTTATGATTATCTTGTTTACGGGAACCCTGCCTTATTTTCTGGAACTAAGTGCCACACCATACTCGGTGGGGGCCACCTCTGGAATCCACTCCCTCAGAACAAAGTGCCACACCACACGGTGGGGGCCACCTCTTGAATCTGTGGGGGCCACCTCTTGAATCTGTAGGGCTATTACTGTTATGTACACTTGTTCCCCGTAAGCTGATAATTCTTAATAAGCTACAACTTGTATGGGTATAGGAGGAAGTGATGGATGCCGGAATGATACCTTGCTTATACTGATGGAATAAAAGTATATATATATACATATATATATATATATGTAATGGCGGTAGTGAATCTGAATTACTGAATAGGGGGACTTTGGGCCTCCAAAGCTGGTTCCAGGTGTATGGAAACTACTATAAGAAGCTTTATCAGTTCTCCATCTACTTCCGGTAACGACCCTCGACTTTCTTATATATGGATGTATGTGAGTTGGGATCGATACCGAGACACATACCTAGATATATGGGTTAGACGAGTAATAATAATAATTGATTACTGTTATGGATCTTATTTGATTCTCGATATTCCAGTCATGTTTCCAGTAGGATACTTATTATGATTCCCCTTATTCCAGTTATGTTTCTAGTTATGATTCTTAGTATTCTTGTTATATGTTCCTGTTTGACTTTCATGTGATTTGCAACTCTGATTCTATACGCTTGGATTTCTGTGGCATGAGATAAAGGTATCTATATGAGGGTTTCCTTGTTTGGATTATTCCTTCGATGTACTAGTCTCATGGGACTGTGACTTAAGCGTATACAATCACTTTTGCTTGTAATCAGCTTCACCTTGTATTCCCTGTATTATGATTATGTTATACCCGTCCTTATATACCATACTTGTGTTCTAACCCCTATTCATGTCTCTTAGCCACTTGGCTGTAGTTCATTTATTGTTATATGTCTTGATTCCTTGGATTTGCATATTCAGATTTCGAAGCTGGATCGAAGTGGAGCTGTCCACAGTAGATCGAGCTTTCCTTAGCGAGCAGGCATCCTAGCTCCAGTTCCTTGTACCTGACTTTTGACTCACGGGATCCTCATCCTACTCGTGAGCACTTTTGTGTTATCTTGTATATTTTACTTTTGGACTTGGTTGTGATAAAAGACATATGTAATATGTAATGTTTATCAAACTGTGATGACTTTGTATCTGCACTTTTATGTTGGCATATGTGTGTATACCACGCTTTGTGTTGTACTCTGATCCTTGCTTGTACTTTTATGCTTAGCGTATATACGTGGGGGCACCTTCTGACCTACGTATATACGTCGCAGTGACGTCCCCGTATCCGTGGGATCGGGGCGTTACAGGTTGGTATCAGAGCTTAGGCTCTCCCACCTATAGTACAATCAAGCGGCAAATTCTAGTAATTTGCTAATGCCAACTACAATGTACAAAGTTATCTAGTCCTTCTTGATTTATCTAGTCCTTCTTGATTCCTTCCCATTGTGTCCTAAACTCCTTCCATTCCATTTTCCAGCTCCTTCCAGTCTATCCATACCTAGTATCGAATGGATAGAAGATCGGGTCATAGCAACTCTGGACCAGCATCGAATGGAGCAGCGGGAGAGAATGTGGATATACTGAGGGTTGTCCAGATGATGATGGAGAACCAGCAGCAGCAGACAGAACTTCTCCGGCAAGAGTTAGCAGCACCTAAGGGACAGAGGCCGGGGAATATATCAGATTTCAGACGGCTGCAGCCAGCTATATTCACGGGTGAAGAGAAACCCTTGGATGCTGAGCAATGGTTGACCGACACATCAGACTTGTTGAATGCAGCCCGTGTCCCAGAGGAAAACCAAGTGGAGGTCGCCAAGATTCAATTGAAGGATATAGTTAGAACTTGGTGGCTAGCTGAGGAGGCAAGGTTGGAGAAGCCTGTCACATGGGACACATTCTCCAAGAGTTTCTACAGCAGATTCTTCCCTGTCACAGCTCAGAAAGACATGGAAGAGCAGTTCATCCGGCTTCAGCAAGGGAATAAGTCCGTGGATGAGTATGCCGCGGAATTTCTCAGACTTAGCCGCTTTGCTCCGTACATGGTAACTGATGAGGAGAAGCGAGCAAGTAGATTCCAGCAGGGCTTACAGATGGGTATCCAAGTTTTCTTAATGCCCCAGCAGTTGAAGACTTATTCTGAAGTTCTCACCATAGCATCTTCAGTCTTGTATTTCTTGTCAAGACTGGCCCATAATTTCTTTGCCGTAGTGATTGGACTGTAGACGTTATAAAGAGAGTCATCCAGTCCATTAAGAACATAATTTCGGCAAAGGAAATCACCTTGTGTCCAAGCATCGACTGCAAGGACTGAGTCCCGATCAGTTCCGGGTTCTGGTGGATCCTCCTACAGGAATTTGGCCAGATGTAGAGTGGTCAAGTAGAAGAGCATCTTCTGTTGCCACCTCTTGAACTCTGTGCCATCAAACTTTCCTGGCTTCTCCGGCTTCGGGTTAGGAAGTGGAGTAGGCATCAAACCTTGGAGCGGTATGTTTGTTGCCTTGCTGGAGGTATCTTGATTTGTCTCAGACATTTTTTTTTTGCAAGTTCAAGCAGAACAGAAGTGAGAAACAATAATTGTCTTAAGATTGTTGCGTATCCTGCTTAACAAGAATCAATCTGACAACTAATCAAGATCACTGAGATATCAACAATCTAATTGGCCAGGTCGGCAAATATCAGGTGGGAGGTTTTCCGTTCAATAGAACGTTCCTTAATTTAAGAACCACCTTTCAATTTCCTTCCTTGGTTTAAGCACCAATTAGACTGAATCCAAGTCAGTCTCGATATACTGTAAAGTATATCCCCTGTATAAAGGACTTAGTCCACTTATACTGTATCACTTAGACTAAATCTAAGTCAATCTCGATATACTGTAGAGTATATCCCTTGTATAAAGGACTTAATCCACTTATACAGTATTTGAAGTGAGGTACGCTTAGAGCGAATCTCCTTAAGACAATTACGTCCCCCGCACCGGTGCTAACGGGATAATGGACGCTGGTCTCCCAAGATACAACACTTCTTCACGGTATTTGGATAGCACTACCAAATCACCGTACGGTCGAACCGTAGTCAACCAGTACCTACACAGGATTAGCAAAACAGCGGTATAACGACAAATTTCAAATGAATATTTGTCTTACTCTTTTGGAGGAACACCCACTGTTGAGGACGTAGGAAGGTTGAAGAATTTTGGCAGAATCTCCTTTAGGAAGTCGCTTCGGATTCCCACTTCACTTGGAAGTCGCGGATTCCCACTTCGTTGGAAGTCGCTCTGGAAGTCGTGGATTCCCACTTCGCTGGAGCCCAGTTCAGAACCGAAGTCAGAACTTTAGAGAGAGAGAGAGATCTCAGATTTGGTGTGTCTGAGAATGAACCCCTGGAGCGCTATTTATAGCGCTCCGGAGGGGTATTCTCGTCCGCCAAATTCCAGCAGTTGCGACGGTTCGGACAGAACCGTCGCAACCGATCAACCGCCCAACCGCACTGTCGGTTTTCCGACAGCGGTTGGCGAACGGTCGGATCTGTTCGCGCGGACACCCGTTGGCGGGTGATTCGAATCTTTCCGTGGGCGGGTTGGAGCGGTTCGGCCCATACCTACGGACCCTGATTCAAAAAGAACCAGGCCAGGTAGGGAACCCGAACCCGAGCCCGGCCCGGCCCGGCTCCGGCACCGGCGCCGGCGCCGGCCGTCGCCGCCGCCAGCGGCGGCGCGCGTGCGCGCACGTACGTATGTACGTGCATAGTTCCCTCCTTTTCGCGCGCGAAAACTCCAAGTACCCAAAGAGCACACCCTTTGTTCTCATTTTCCTCTATTTATACCCCATGAGCTTCCATCACATGGCCAATGTGGGACTAAATGCATATAGCTAACTTTAGTCCCTTTTGGCTTTGAATTAGGCAATCTTTGGACTTGAATATCTCATTCATTCGAAGTCGGAATTGAACATGTGAATATACCACGTTCATCACAAATGGAAGGAGAACACACTCCAACCATCATCCGGTTGATTCGATCAACGGATCTCGTCATAATTCAACTCGAAGATTCACCTTTATATTCTTCAATTCCAACAATTGTATAATAAACTCTACTTTTTAATATTATTGTTGTCTAAATGATGTGTAAACTTTTACAAAAGGATATGAAAAAGAAATGAACCCAAAACTCACTTAAATTCTGATTTAATTGAGTTTAAATCAAAATTTGGATTGGGACAAATATTTTGGGGGATAAGCGCAAATCAGAACAATCAGAGAAGATAGCACCAAATGAAAACCAGTTAAATTCATATTTCTATAAATCCATTTGGTTAGCTGAATATCAACGGAGATAGCGTCAAATTCAGAGCTCAGAATTGAAGATCTAATTGGAAAAAAAGCGAATCAAGAATCAACAGACCACGATATTCTTCATTTGGCTCCATGGTCAGACATAGGCCGCGGGCTCCCCCTATTTTCGTACGCTTCTCTCATATCCATTTCTCTTATAAATACTTGCATTTTTGAAGGCAGAAGGGCACTACTTTAGCAGAGAGTTAGAATTTTTTCTTTAGTTTTAACTTAGTTTTTCTTTTCTCTTTAATGTAAATTTTTAGTTCTTTGTAAACTAGGGTTAGACTGAGATTCATGTTAAAAAGAGAGAGAAGATTGTATTGAGAAGTGACACCAATATAATGTTCCTTCCTTTCTTTTATCGTTTTTCAATTTAAATCAAAGTTTACATTTTTATGTTTTTCATCTTCCTTTTATTTTTCCTCTTTTGGTACCGATTGCAATCCAGGCGAGTCTTATAGCGTCGAAATTATCTTGCCTTAGCGAATGCCACAATAACTTATGACGATATATTCCTCCTGTATGTCCTTATCATTCATGCTTATATCGTCTTGATGATGTAATATGGACAGGGAACTGGATCCGATCTTATGGGTTATGTATTGATTGTTTCCAAACTCAAGGTAAATTCTCGCTAAAGATTTAGTTTAGTAATTGGCCAAAATAGGTAAGTATTCTTAGTTTTTCTTTCTTTTAATTCCTTAGATTAAAAACATCAATTTCCTTGCACTTTTCATTTCTTTCTTTTAATGTAAAACGATTTCAAAAACAACACCATCTCTTCTTCTATCTCTTTCCACTTTCTTTCTAGCCTAACTCAGATTTATTTTCTTTTCTTTAAAAACTAAGAAGAAAGACTTTTAATCGGTTTTAAGAAACTTAAAAGAAAGACTATTCAAACGCTTCCATCGCAATCGCTCTTTGTGGATCAAGAACTGTAACGCCCCGATTCCACGGATACGGGGACGTCACTGCGACGTATATACGTAGGCCAGAAATTGCCCCACACGTATATACGCTAAGCAAAAAGTACAACAAGAAACAGAGTACACGACAAAGCGTGGTATCAATACATATGCCAACACAAGAAGTACACATACAAAGTTATCACAGGATATTATAAAGTATTACACAATACATGTGTATTACATCATAACCAAGTCCAAAAGAAATATATACAAATATGTATACAAAAAGCTCACAAGTAGAAAGAGGATCTCGTGAGTCAAAAGATAAGTCTGGCACGAAGGGACTGGAACTAGTCCGCCTGCTCGCTAAAGTAAGCTTGGTCCTCTGTGGATGGCTCCACTTCGTTCCAAGCTTCGGAATCTGAATGTGCAAATCCAAGGAGTCAAGACACATAACAATAAACGGACTACAGCCAAGTGGCTAAGAGACATGAATAAGTAGTATGAAACCATATAAGGAATATCAGCTAACAAGTATGAAAAGTATGAAGAGATAAAGTCCTAATACATTAGATTTACAGTTAACATCTTATTATTATTACTTGTCTTACTGTGATATCTAGCTATGTGACCCAGCGTCCCAGAGCACATAGATCCATATCCTAGTAAAGCAAGGTTGTTATTGGAAATCAGCGGTTGTATCGACGAACTATGTTTACAGTGGACCCCGTACATGCCCGGGATAACGGTCCAGGATTGTTCCGTTGCTTGGTGACGGAAGCCAGCCGCTAGGCTAAACAGGAGGGACTTATGTATGCCCTTATCATGATGGTACCAGTAATAGAGGGAGCAAGCACTCCCCTCGGTCCCCTGGAGGCCCACAGGTCAGACCGGAACATGAGTTGCACAACATTCCTAAAAGCCACTGTAAACACGAACACATATCGATATCCGCATGTTTTCCCCCGACCCATGTGTAAGTTGGTCCATTTTATGCAAAAGTCAAGTGTATCATGCTTGGTTCAAGGGATGGCATGATAAGTGGTGATATTCACATTTTAACAAGTTATGGAGCGATGATATGTAATAACAAGTCATGAAGTAATATGAGATAATGTCTATCAAGTAACATGTCATGTAGTACCAGTTAAGAAGCAAGAACAAGAATAATATGCCACACGTGTATCAACAATAAGATCCAAATTTCAGAACAGAATCAACCAAGTCAAACAGTCAGAATTAGTCGACTAGGTGGAAGGGTTAGTCGACTAATAGGGGTCTTAAGTCGACTACTAGTCTGGATGAGTCGACTAAAACTGAAAAACAGAGAGTTGGGTTCTGTTTCAGGGAAAGTTAGTCGACTAGGGTTGTAAGGGTAGTCGACTAACAGGGAACTACTAGTCGACTAATGGATACTTAAGTCGACTAAGTCTGTAATACAGAGAGTTGATGTTTTATTTCAGGAAAACATGAGTCGACTAGGGAGGAATGGGTAGTCGACTAGGGGTCCTAAGTCGACTAATAATAGGATCTAGTCGACTAAAACTGTGAAATTAGAAAATGTTACGTTTCAGCTAAGGTGGGTTAGTCGACTAGTCCCTAGGTCTAGTCGACTAATCGTGGGAAAACAGCAAACAGAACAGATTTCTAGGGTTTTGTTTGAGGGTCTAAAAATATGATTTTTATGTCACAAGTGTGCATGATTTGTCAACACAAGTACACAAAGGAGTTCACAAGTCTTGGTGAGTAGATATACTCACCTCGAACGGTTAATCGAAGTTCTATGCGAGTTCGGAAGAGATCGTAGTCGACGGTATCACCCACTCGATCCTTGGCGATACTTCCGACGAAGAGAGATGCGATCCAAACTCCAAATCAGTTGCTTGAGCTAGAGGTGAAGATCTAGTGGTGTTCTTGGAGTTAGGGTTGAGTTTGAGATGGAGAAGGAAGAGGTGAGGGCTAATCTCTTGGTGAAGTGAAGAAAAAGAGAAAAGAATTGTAAAGGAAAGTTTATATAGGATTTGATTTTTGTAAAGGAGATGTAAATAGTGTAAATGTGAGGGGGTTTATTGCAAAATGGGAGAGGGGATGGGTGTCCCTCTCCTTGGCCACTTGGCCGGCCATGGGAGAGAGAGAGAATGAAGGCATTAATGAGGAAGGGTGTGGAGTTTGTTGGAATTTTGGATATTTTGGAGGAGAAGATATTTTGGGAATTTGGTGGGAGGAAAGAAGGAAAGAAAAAGGAAAAAGGAAAAAGGAAAAGAAATTATAAAATGAAGATATTTTCTTGATTTCCAAAAATGAAAATATCGGAAACACAGGTTCCTGGGTTTAAGTCGAGGATGCGGAAAACATTTCGGAAATACCGAAATCGTCCGAAATTCAAGTATCTCGGAACGACTCGCAAATTTTACCAAAAATCAATAATAATATATGAAGACGTATAGTGAAATCCGTTCGAAGAAATACTTTATAGTTTTAAAACTAAAAATCCCGGAATCAGTTATCTACCGACTCCGTTGGAATTTTCATAAATTTATAAAATTCTCAGAAAAAGTATTTAAGTAGGGAATATGATTCTAAGAAATAAAGTCTAAAGGACCATCTAGAAATTCCTAACTGTTTGAGAATTAAAATTCCAGGAATCGATCAGCGACACTGGTCGACACCGGTTTTGAAGAAATACATTTAAATTCAGGAAAAATCCAGAAAATCATAGAAAATCTAATATATTGGAAAATGATATTTGAAAGTGAAATCGATCAAATACCGGAAGTAAATCGAAAAATACGGTCGAAAAGCTGAATACGCAACTAAGTACGTATTCTGGAAACGGGGTATTACAATCCACCCACCTTACAAAAATTTCGTCCTCGAAATTTCATAAGGTGAAAGGTAACAGGAAAGGTAACAGATAGATAAGGATAAGAGGAAAGATAACAGTAGAAAAGAATAAGAAGGAAAGAGCTTTTACCAAATCAAGATGTGAAGAGTTGAGGATAGCGCTCTCGGACAACGTCCTCTCGTTCCCAAGTGGCTTCTCCTGGCGCATGCCTGTTCCAAGACACCAACACTAAAGGTATAGCCTTGTTCTTCAGTGTCTTCACACTCTTATCCAAAATGGCCATCGGCTTCTCCTGATATGATAAATCTGGCTGTAGTTCCAGTTCGGAATGATCCAAAATATGACTATCATCCTTTACATATTTCCTCAGCTGTGATACGTTGAAAACATTGTGCACTCCCTCCAAAGATGGAGGTAAAGCCAATCTGTACGATACATCTCCCACACGGTCCAAGATCTCGAATGGGCCGATGTACCTCGGACTAAGCTTTCCACGAGTACCGAACCGGATAACTCCCTTGGTAGGTGATATCTTTAAAAACACATGGTCACCTGCCTGGAACTCCAATGGCCTTCTCTGTGTGTCAGCCCAACTCTTCTGACGGCTCTGAGCTGCCCTGAGATGATCTCTGATGATTCTGACTTTCTCTGTTGTCTGAATCAGAATCTCTGGCCCCAAAAGTCTCCTCTCACCGACTTCATCCCAACAAATCGGTGACCGACACTTCCTTCCATACAGTGCCTCAAAAGGTGCCATTTTGATACTTGCCTGATAGCTGTTGTTATAAGAAAACTCAGCCAAGTGAAGATGATCTTCCCAAGATCCCTTAAACTCAATCATGCAGGCCCTTAGCATATCTTCAAGGATCTGGATAGTCCTCTCAGATTGCCCGTCTGTCTGAGGATGATATGATGTACTGAATTTCAGACGAGTTCCCAAACTTTCTTGGAGACTTTCCCAGAAATGAGATCTGAATCTGGTGTCTCTGTCTGATACAATACTAACTGGAACTCCATGCAGACGAACTATCTCCTTCATGTACTTGTCTGCCAGAACCTCTGTTGACTGACCTACCCTGAATGGTATGAAGTGAGCTGACTTGGTGAGGCGATCAATGATGACCCACACAGCATTGTTACCCTTGGGACTACGAGGTAATGCCGTGACAAAATCCATAGTGATGTGCTCCCACTTCCATTCGGGTATTGGTAAGGGTTGTAGAAGTCCAGCTGACCTCTGATGCTCTATCTTTATCTGCTGGCACACCAGGCACTTGGCTACAAACTGAGCTATCTCCTCTTCATAGCATTCCACCAAAACTGCTTCTTCAAGTCCTGATACATCTTGTTTCCCCCTGGGTGGATGGAATAAGCTGAACTGTGTGCTTCTGCCAGAATCTTCTGTCTAACATCTCCTTGAGGGACACAAATCCTGCTACCAAAATATAAGGCACCATCTGGATGAATACAGATATCAGTCCTCAATCCAGCCTCTACCTGAGCTCGGAATGTCTGTAATCTGGGATCTTCCTTCTGAGCTTCCCTGATCTCATCAATCAATGCTGACTGAATCTGCAAAGTCATGAACTGTCCTGCTTTCTCAGTCCTTCGAACTAGCATCAAGTCCAATCTGATGAAGTCTCGAATCAACTCCTTCTGCTGAGTGAGCTGGACAAGCACTCTATTCTCTGGCATCCTGCTCAGTGCATCTGGAACTGTATTGACCTTGCCTGGATGATATTGCAAGTCAATATCGTAGTCCGCCATCAATTCAAGCCATCTCCTCTGCCTCATATTCAACTCTTTCTGTGAGAAAATATACTTGAGGCTCTTGTGATCTGTATATATCAACACCTTATCTCCCAGAAGATAATGCCTCCAAATCTTCAAGGCAAAGATAACAGCTGCTAGCTCCAAGTCATGAGTTAGGTAATTCCGCTCATGAGTCTTCAGTTGCCTTGATGCATATGCTATAACATGACCATGTTGCATAAGCACACACCCCAGGCCTTTACCTGATGCATCACTGTAGATGACCATCCCTCCTCTACCTGAGGGAGTCCTCAAGATTGGAGCTGAAATGAGCCTCTGCTTCAATTGCTCAAATGTTGCGGTACACTCCTCTGTCCATATGTACCTTTCCCCTTTCCGGGTGAGCTTAGTCAATGGAGCTGCAATCCTAGAGAAATCCTGGACAAAGCGTCTGTAATATCCGGCTAGTCCAAGAAAACTCTTAATCTCAGTCACCGTCCTTGGAATGGGCCAATCCTTCACTGCCTGGACTTTGCTGGGATCAACTGAAATCCCTTCTGCTGAAACTATGTGTCCAAGGAAAGCTATACTGTCCAACCAGAAATCACACTTGCTCCTCTTAGCATGAAGCTGCTCCTGTTGGAGAGTCTGCAATACAATCCTCAAGTGTTCTGCATGCTCCCTGTTGCTCTTTGAATAGATCAGGATGTCATCTATGAAAACAACAACAAACTGATCCAGATAGGGCGAGAACACTCGGTTCATCAAATCCATGAAAACTGAAGGGGCATTGGTGACTCCGAAAGGCATAACTAGAAACTCATAGTGGCCATAACGGGTCCTGAATGCAGTCTTTGGGATATCCTCTTTCTTCACCCTCAGCTGATGGTAACCCGACTGTAAATCTAATTTAGAGAATACACGGGCTCCATGAAGCTGATCAAACAGATCATCAATCCTGGGTAAGGGATACTTGTTCTTGATGGTAACTTTGTTCAACTCCCTATAGTCAATACAAAGTCTCTTACCACCATCCTTCTTATTGGCCAACAGTACTGGAGCTCCCCATGGTGAAGTACTTGGCCTAATCAATCCCCTGTCTGAATATTCTTGCAGCTGCTTCTTCAAAACCTCTAACTCCGTCGGTGCCATCCTGTACGGAGCCTTGGATATAGGAGCTGCTCCTGGAACTGTGTCAATAGAGAACTCGATCATCCTTTCAGGTGGCAGCCCTGAGATTTCAGCAAACACTCCTGGGAATTCATCTCACACCGGTACCTTCTGCTTCTGAACCTCCGAAGTAGTCATCCGAGTCTTTCCCTTGGTAGACTTCACTTCTCCACTGAATTGGAACTCCGGTTGATGAGGGATTCTGAAATTAATTTTCTTCTCCCTACAATCAATAACTGCATGGTACTGACTGAGCCAGGTCATGCCTAAGATTACGTCGTACCCTTTGGTGTCTAGTACGATCATATCTATGGCCAAGATCTTATCACATAGTTCTACCGGACAATCAGTGCAGACTCTAGAAGATATGACTACCCCATTCCCTGTACTAATCTCCCATTTGTGGTCTAAAGATCTAACAGGTATAGAATGCAAAGCCACAAAATGGTCTGAGATATAACAATGGGATGCACCTGAATCGAAGAGAGCGAGAACAGGTTTTGAATGAACTCTGATGTTACCTGTTATCACTTCCTCTGAAGTCTCAGCCTCTTCTGCTGTAAGAGTGTAAGCCTGACCTCTACCACGCCCTGCTGCAGTCCTGGCTCCTCTCTGGACTGGGCGAACAACATGCTGTGGCGGAAGGGGAAGAGCTCTCCTCATCACTGGTCCCTGATTCCTCTGCCCAAGTGGCCCTGGTAGCACTCTCTGTCCATTGGGTCCTGGAAGTGCTGGCAAAGTCTGGTTGGCTACCCCCAATCTCCTGTGTGGACAGGTCTCTATAGAATGATCCCGTGATCCACACACCAAACACAACCCATTTGCCCTCCGGCAATTCTGTCGGATATGCCCTGGCTTCTGACAATAACTGCAGAAAGAAACTGGTTGGGCCGTCTGGTAAGGAGCTAGCCTGAAAGGTTGCCTCTGAACTTTCGCTGCTCTATATGGGCCTCCTCTCCCCATTGGTACAAATGGCCTCTTCATGGCCTGGTTCCCCATCTGGTCAACTTTCTTCTTCTCAAGCCCACGCTCCACCTCTCGAGCTATGGTGAGAACCTCAGAATAAGTCTTCAGTTGCTGGGGCATCAGGAAAACTTGTATGTCCATCTGCAGACCCTGCTGGAACCTGCTTGCCCGCTTCTCCTCATCCGTCACCATGTACGGAGCAAAGCGGCTCAATCTAAGAAACTCTGCAGCATACTCGTCCACGGACTTGCTCCCTTGCTGGAGCCTGATAAACTGCTCTTCCATATCTTTCTGAGCAGTAGCAGGGAAGAATCTGTTGTAGAAACTCTTGGAGAACGTGTCCCAGGTGACAGGCTTCTCCAGTCTGGCCTCTTCAGCAAGCCACCAAGTTCTAGCAACATCTTTCAACTGAATTTTGGCGACCTCAACTTGGTTCTCCTTTGGTACCCTGGCTGCATTCAGCAGATCTGTGGTATCCGTCAACCATTGTTCAGCATCCAATGGTTTCTCGCCTCCCGTGAAGATAGCTGGTTGCAGCCGTCTGAAGTCCGATACATTTCCCGGCCTCTGTTCCTTTGGTGCTGCCAATTCTTGCCTGAGGAGTTCAGTCTGCTGCTGCTGGTTTTCCATCATGGTCTGAATGACCCTCAAAATATCCACATTCTCTCCCGTGGGTCCATTCGAAGCTTGCCCCGAATGGTTACGGCCCGTCCTTCGCTCCATACCGAGTTAGGAATAGAAAACTGGAATTTGAAAACAATTGGAAGGAGTTTAGGATACAAGGGAAGGAATCAAGAAGGAATCAAGGAGGACTTAATAACTTTGTATATTGTAGTTGGCATCAGCAAATTATTAAAATTTGCCGCTCGATTGTACTTCAGGTGTGAGAGCCTAGGCTCTGATACCAACCTGTAACGCCCCGATTCCACGGATACGGGGACGTCACTGCGACGTATATACGTAGGCCAGAAATTGCCCCACACGTATATACGCTAAGCAAAAAGTACAACAAGAAACAGAGTACACGACAAAGCGTGGTATCAATACATATGCCAACACAAGAAGTACACATACAAAGTTATCACAGGATATTATAAAGTATTACACAATACATGTGTATTACATCATAACCAAGTCCAAAAGAAATATATACAAATATGTATACAAAAAGCTCACAAGTAGAAAGAGGATCTCGTGAGTCAAAAGATAAGTCTGGCACGAAGGGACTGGAACTAGTCCGCCTGCTCGCTAAAGTAAGCTTGGTCCTCTGTGGATGGCTCCACTTCGTTCCAAGCTTCGGAATCTGAATGTGCAAATCCAAGGAGTCAAGACACATAACAATAAACGGACTACAGCCAAGTGGCTAAGAGACATGAATAAGTAGTATGAAACCATATAAGGAATATCAGCTAACAAGTATGAAAAGCATGAAGAGATAAAGTCCTAATACATTAGATTTACAGTTAACATCTTATTATTATTACTTGTCTTACTGTGATATCTAGCTATGTGACCCAGCGTCCCAGAGCACATAGATCCATATCCTAGTAAAGCAAGGTTGTTATTGGAAATCAGCGGTTGTATCGACGAACTATGTTTACAGTGGACCCCGTACATGCCCGGGATAACGGTCCAGGATTGTTCCGTTGCTTGGTGACGGAAGCCAGCCGCTAGGCTAAACAGGAGGGACTTATGTATGCCCTTATCATGATGGTACCAGTAATAGAGGGAGCAAGCACTCCCCTCGGTCCCCTGGAGGCCCACAGGTCAGACCGGAACATGAGTTGCACAACATTCCTAAAAGCCACTGTAAACACGAACACATATCGATATCCGCATGTTTTCCCCGACCCATGTGTAAGTTGGTCCATTTTATGCAAAAGTCAAGTGTATCATGCTTGGTTCAAGGGATGGCATGATAAGTGGTGATATTCACATTTTAACAAGTTATGGAGCGATGATATGTAATAACAAGTCATGAAGTAATATGAGATAATGTCTATCAAGTAACATGTCATGTAGTACCAGTTAAGAAGCAAGAACAAGAATAATATGCCACACGTGTATCAACAATAAGATCCAAATTTCAGAACAGAATCAACCAAGTCAAACAGTCAGAATTAGTCGACTAGGTGGAAGGGTTAGTCGACTAATAGGGGTCTTAAGTCGACTACTAGTCTGGATGAGTCGACTAAAACTGGGAAACAGAGAGTTGGGTTCTGTTTCAGGGAAAGTTAGTCGACTAGGGTTGTAAGGGTAGTCGACTAACAGGGAACTACTAGTCGACTAATGGATACTTAAGTCGACTAAGTCTGTAATACAGAGAGTTGATGTTTTATTTCAGGAAAACAGGAGTCGACTAGGGAGGAATGGGTAGTCGACTAGGGGTCCTAAGTCGACTAATAATAGGATCTAGTCGACTAAAACTGTGAAATCAGAAAATGTTACGTTTCAGCTAAGGTGGGTTAGTCGACTAGTCCCTAGGTCTAGTCGACTAATCGTGGGAAAACAGCAAACAGAACAGATTTCTAGGGTTTTGTTTGAGGGTCTAAAAATATGATTTTTATGTCACAAGTGTGCATGATTTGTCAACACAAGTACACAAAGGAGTTCACAAGTCTTGGTGAGTAGATATACTCACCTCGAACGGTTAATCGAAGTTCTATGCGAGTTCGGAAGAGATCGTAGTCGACGGTATCACCCACTCGATCCTTGGCGATACTTCCGACGAAGAGAGATGCGATCCAAACTCCAAATCAGTTGCTTGAGCTAGAGGTAAAGATCTAGTGGTGTTCTTGGAGTTAGGGTTGAGTTTGAGATGGAGAAGGAAGAGGTGAGGGCTAATCTCTTGGTGAAGTGAAGAAAAAGAGAAAAGAATTGTAAAGGAAAGTTTATATAGGATTTGATTTTTGTAAAGGAGATGTAAATAGTGTAAATGTGAGGGGGTTTATTGCAAAATGGGAGAGGGGATGGGTGTCCCTCTCCTTGGCCACTTGGCCGGCCATGGGAGAGAGAGAGAATGAAGGCATTAATGAGGAAGGGTGTGGAGTTTGTTGGAATTTTGGATATTTTGGAGGAGAAGATATTTTGGGAATTTGGTGGAAGGAAAGAAGGAAAGAAAAAGGAAAAAGGAAAAAGGAAAAGAAATTATAAAATGAAGATATTTTCTTGATCTCCAAAAATGAAAATATCGGAAACACAGGTTCCTGGGTTTAAGTCGAGGATGCGGAAAACATTTCGGGAAATACCGAAATCGTCCGAAATTCAAGTATCTCGGAACGACTCGCAAATTTTACCAAAAATCAATAATAATATATGAAGACGTATAGTGAAATCCGTTCGAAGAAATACTTTATAGTTTTAAAACTAAAAATCCCGGAATCAGTTATCTACCGACTCCGTTGGAATTTTCATAAATTTATAAAATTCTCAGAAAAAGTATTTAAGTAGGGAATATGATTCTAAGAAATAAAGTCTAAAGGACCATCTAGAAATTCCTTACTGTTTGAGAATTAAAATTCCAGGAATCGATCAGCGACACTGGTCGACACCGGTTTTGAAGAAATACATTTAAATTCAGGAAAAATCCAGAAAATCATAGAAAATCTAATATATTGGAAAATGATATTTGAAAGTGAAATCGGTCAAATACCGGAAGTAAATCGAAAAATACGGTCGAAAAGCTGAATACGCAACTAAGTACGTATTCTGGAAACGGGGTATTACAAGAACCGCATATCCACTTGCTATAGCAGTACAATTGAGGAACTTTACACTTTCTTAATCTACAATTCTAAACTTGTATTTTTTTTGTGCAGGTCTAAATTCAATCAACATGTAAGGAAAGAGAGTCTAAGACCTTGTTGGTAGAGTGTTTTTGACTCATTAGAGAAGATATCCCAAAGTTTGGAGTTCAACGCCATATCCAAGACTTAAAGAAGACAAACCATCGCTGAAGATAGAGACCCGATTGACCGCCCGGTCAACCAGTCTGCACAAACGTGCACACAGGGAGAAAAAGATATGTATCAGTCGACCGCCCAGAAGAGAAGCACCGACCCAGGTGGGTCGATCGATCAACTTGAATAATAGAGTGCGTGACTGAATAACTAGTCATCGATGCTCGATTGACCATTACGTGGGTCGATCAACTGCCCGGTCGACCGACAGACGGGTCTGGGTTGATTTCGAGTTGGATTCTGTATTCATTTATAATCCGAATTCAGATTTGTTGGGTTTTTTTCCTTCATGGATTTTCTCGTTATATAAAGAGGGGTACTATCCCCATTGATTATAACCTGAATTGGTGATTTGGATAAGATATTTGGTTGCTGACCTATTACCATGTCAAGGAAGACAAGTTGGGTCCAAGAGCGAGCAAAGGTGTGTTCATGGGTTCCAAGAAAGGTGTGAAAGACTACAAAATTTGAGATTCAAAGAACAAGATGATCATCTTGAGAAGGGATCTCACATTTGAAGAGACTTTAATGGTGAAGCCTACGAACTCTCAGCAGGTGGAGAGTGAGAAGACCAACAGAATATCACAGCAGGTGGAGAGCGATGCTACTCTACCATCCCCAGATAGCTCAGTATCATTCGAGATCACACCTGAGGTGACACAGAGTAATGATCATGCAGCTGATGTTGAAGAGGATCAAGGATAGGTTATGTGTAATGTTCATGATTCTATTACAGTTGGAAGAGCCTGAAGAAATTCACGTAAGCTCGATTGGCTCACTACAGATATGATTGTGGCCTATACTCATCAGGTCATTGAGGAGGTGATCTCGTCTATATAGGAAAGCTGAATTAGTTCAGAGTCCAAAATATGGAATGATGCCATGATGGAAGAGATGAACTCTCTTCACAAGAATGACACTTGAGAATTGACATAATTGCCCAAGGGAAAGAAAGCTATTGGTTATAAGTGGGTGTTCACGAAGAAGCAATGATCTCTAGATGGTGATACTGTACGCTACACAACCATATTGGTAGTTAAAGGCTACACGCAGCGAGAAGGCATTGAGTACAACGAGGTATTCTCACCTGTTGTAAAGAACTAATCTATTCATATATTATTGGCATTGGTGGCACAGTAGAGCTTGATCAGCTCGATGTGAGACCACTTTTCTCCATGACGATCTTGATGAGGAGATCTTTATGACTCTGTCTATAGGGTTCAAGACTGCAGGAAAAGAGAATATGGTGTGCAATTTGAAGTAATCGCTTTATGGGCTAAAACAATCACTAAGGCAATGGTACAAGCGTTTCAACAGCTTCATGAGAGGCAAGAGGTACACACAAGGTCATTATGACCCATGTATTTACTACAACAAGTACATGATGGAGAGTTTATTTATCTACTGTTGTATGTAAATAATATGCTTATTACTTCTAAGAGTAAATCTGCAATTGATAAATTGAAGAAACAGTTGTCTTCTGAATTTGAGATGAAGAATGTTGGTGAAGCAAAGAAGGGGCTAAGCACAAAGATTAAGAGAGACCGAAAAAGTGAAAAAGTTTGCTTGACACAAAAAGAGTATTTACAAAAGATACTTCAGAAGTTTAACATCAATGTCACAAAGTCTATAAGTAAACCGTTGGCCGCTTTCTTCAAGTTAAAAGCTACCATGTCTCCTACTACAGTTGAAGAGCGTAGGTATATGTTTCATGTACTCTATGCGAGCGCAGTTAATAATTTGATGTATGTTATGGTGTGTACGAGGCTCAATTTGTCACAAGCTGTTTCAATAGTTAGCAGATATATGCACAATCCCAGTAAGAGTTATTGGGAGGCAGTGAAGTGGATTTTACGGTACAACAAGGATACTATAGATGTTGGTTTGGTGTTCGAGAAGGATACTATAAGTAAGAAAGAGTGTATTGGATATGTAGATTCTGATTATGTGGGAGACCTTGACAAGCATCGGTCTATGATGGGATATGTTTTCAAATTTACCTAAGCACCGGTGAGTTGACACTCTATTTTACAGTCCATTGTCGCTTTGTCTACTATAGAGTCTGAGTATATAGCCATGACGAAGGCTATGATAGGGATAATTTGACTTCAATGGTTGCTTGATGATTTGGAGATTGAGCAGGATCTATTGAAGATCAATTATGATAGCATGAGTGCTATCTATTTGACAAAAAAATCAGGAAAAGACATGGAAGGACAAAGTAAATCGACGTTACATTTCACTTTGTTTGGGAGATTCTTTGTGAGGGTGAAATTGAGTTAAAGAAGATTCAAACGATGTAAAATCCCGCTGATATGCTTATTAAGATTGTTGCGGGGTAAAGTTCACGCATTATAAGAAGTTACTCCATATCATTCCAATAGTTGAATTTAGTGGAGCTTGTTTGGATGAGCTACAGATGACTTGATCCATCGAGTGGAGGGTACATAAGCAACCACATTGGTGAAGCCCGGTTGAGTTGACATGGTGATTCATTGTGTTCGGTTCAGATTTGAGAAATCTTTACCGATGTGGAGAATTGTGGGAAGAGAATCTAAAATCTTGTTGGTATAGTGTTTTAACTCATTGGATAAAATAGCTCAGAGTTCAGAGTTCAATGACTTGCCCAGTCTTGAAAAAAATAAAGAATTATTAAAGATAGAGGTCCGATCGACCGACCATGCACAGACGTGCACATAGAGAGGAAAATATATGTATCAGTTGACCACCAGAAGAGCAGCATAGGACCAAGTGGGATCGATGGATTGCCTGGTCGATCGACCAGAATGATGGATTACGCGACTGAATAACTAGCGGTCGATGCTCGGTTGACCACTGCGTGGGTCAGTTGACCGCTCGGTCGACCGACAGGAGATTCTCAGCTGATTCCGAGTTAGATTCTGGATTCATTTCTAATCCGAATTCAGATCTGTTAGTTTCTTGTTTTTTGTAGATTTTCTTGCTATATAAAGAGAGATATTGTCCTCATTGATTTTAACCTGAATTGGTGATTTGAAAAAGATTTCCCTCCCCTTCTGCCCTATTGATGTAAGCAATTGCAGAACCTTATTAAATCTATGTTTCCTCGCATTATTCTCGTTTTCTTTGTTCTTACTTATTTGTGATTGTTCTTCGGTATACTCTAATGTTTGTACAAGAGCTCCGTCAGTTCCCAACAATACAAACTCCTCTCTACTGATATCCTCATGTGCAGGATCACGACAAAAAGCTGATCACGAGCTACTAACTCAATATACACAAAAGAAAAAGGAAAAGTAAATTATATTGTAAAAGGTGGGGATGAAAAATAAGAGAGAATGTATTCTGTTCATTTCTTCTTCATTCTTCATATTTGTTAATGAAGATAAGTAATATATATAAATAAAGCATTGTCGTAACTATAATACTAAAAATAAAAGCGATAATTAGTCACAATGAGTATTAAATCCCACAACAGCTAGTTTAATAAATCAATAATGTTAAGAATTGTGCAAGCAAATAGTCCCACATTGACTAGACATGGGATGGTCGTGGTATATAAGTATTTGAGGTATTCCACCTAGAAGACTAGTTTTTTGAGATGGTGTCCCAAATCCTTACAAGTGGTATCAGAGTCATGCCCTAAACTTAGCCATGTGTGAAAGAGCTACCAAGATGCAAAAGGCGTGATTGGCCCCAGTTAAGCTGGATCTAAAAAAAAAATAAGCTCTCGAGACGGTTGTGATGCTCCAAGTGCTTCACTTAAGACCTGTTGCTGTCAATGCAGTGAAGATGAGTAACCTCGATTGAGCATATGATCTTCCTGGGTGAGGAAGATCGGCTTGCAGAGAGGTCCAGATTTTTTATTTGAGAGGGATTGTTAAGAATTGTGCAAACAAATAGTTTCACATTGACTAAACATAAAGATGGTTTTGGATATATAAAGATTGGGACAATTCCACTTAAAAGATTAGTCTTTTGAGATGTTGACCCAAATTCTTACAAATAATAACTAGTTGTTGGACTTAGACAAATAGCAAAAAGTAAATAATAGCATGTAGGGTAAGTCCACTAAACTGTCCTAGTCACCTGACTTCATTATTTGATTAGAAGTTCGTTTTACTTTTTATTTGAGAAATGTTTTTTCTACACGCTTTACAACCTACATACATTCAGGAGGTTCATTTTGTTAATCTTGCATATAAGTTCTTTTTATTTATTTATTTATTTATTTTAATAAAGATCGTAACTGGGGCTTGAACTGGACACTTTTCACAACTCATTCTCTTCATTTACTAGTATCAAACCTCACTGGTGAAGTGTGTAAGTTGTAAACGTACAGGGGAGAGGAGGATCACCAATCTGACTCAAAAATTTACACTAACAAGTGTGAACCGTAAATTTCTATTTAAGTTTATTATTTTTCTATTTACTTTGCAATATGAGACTATATTCACACATGAATACTGAACATGAGAGTCTCAGATAGGGACAATTTTCCGACATTATTAACAACAACAATAACACCAAGAAGTAACTAATCACTGCAAATATCATTGATGTTCTCAACTATTCACTAAAGAGACTGAGGGAGGAAACAAGTAATTAGAATAAAAGAATTGATTTCTCCCAAAAAAGAATAAAAGAATGGATAATTCTTAACAAAAATTAGAGGGCAAAAATGGGGAAATTGGTTCATGCAGCCTTGGAGATCTCATTGACAATCCATCGGAACTGCTCGGCATCACAAGGGATTCTAAGGACCCCTTGTTGCCGATACCCCACCTCTTCACCAGCCATCTCCAGCAAAGATAACAAGCACGGGTCCTTCAACACGCTAACGTGCACCAAAATTCTCTTCGGCTCCGACGACTTCTCGTCGCCGACGAGCATCGGCACGTAGCCCTTGGGGACTTGCTCTTCATCAATCTTGGCCTTGGGCTTTCTCACTCTTCTCATCAAATTCATTCCCCCCCTCTCTCTCTCAAACTTTTAGTTAATGGAATTGAATTCAAGCAAGTAGTAAATATGAAGTGTGCGTATAGTGTTTGTTGTGAGGGGGCGCCTTATATATGAGTAGATGAATGAAGGATCAAGGAAAGGGATGAAAGAGCTCGTGTTTTGGACTGAGTAAATTAAGATCGTGAGGGAATGTTTCGTGTTTTGATCTAGTCTACTTATTTACTTAATTGTTTATTGTTAGAAAGTAGAAATGACCGAGTGAAATACTTTGTACATATATTTTTAAATGTACTTGTAGTTGCACTCTATTGTAAAGAAGTAGGAAATTGAGGTGTGGGGTATAGAGGTGGTGGTGAGAGGGTGAGTGACTGGGTGGCTGAACAAGTAGGTGCACTAGTTTTGTTCCGTTTGTCGCCGCCTATAAATAAATAATAAATTGATAAAGAAATTGAGTTCATCTGCACGTTTTGGGTCAAGGAAGGGACGCGAGATTTGGATTTCTTTAGACGGAGACCACAAGAAGTCCACTGACCGTGTCACTAATTAGATTAATTAAAATGAATCAAATAGTTTTAAGAGTAATCCTATGAACTTGACTAGACCTGACCCGATTTTGAAACCGACGGTTCCGGCTCTGGAACTTGCGGTTCCCAATTCCTCCATATGAGGAACCAGAATCAGATCCAGGTAGACTGATCCGGTTCGTTTCGGCTGGCCCGAGCCCAGGCCCCAGGCATGTTACTGTTGAGCTACAACGGGTCAGCCCAAAGGGCAAAAAAAAACCACCGGTTCCGGTTTAAAAAAAAATGAAGTCGGTACCAGACCAGCTAGGACTTGGTTCCGGCTCGGTTGGCACCGGAGAACCCGCGACCCAATCCGTTCTGGCTCCCGTTCCACGGTTCCAGTTCAATTCATAGTTGTTGGCAAAAACGAAGCATTAAAATACGAATCTTTGAGCGGATTAAGGCGAGATCTGTTGATAGAATCAACCAGATAATGGTTTGAGTGTGTTCTCCTTCCATTAGGGATAAACGTGGTATATTTACATGTTTAATTCCGTTTTAGAATGAATGAAATATTCAAGTCTAAAGTTTACTTAATTCAAAAGCTAAAGGGGACTAAAACTAGCTAAAAGCATTTAGTCTCACATTGGATATGGGATGGACAATTGAAGTGTATAAATAGAAGAAAATGGGAACAAAGGGCGTGCCCTTTGGGTACTTGGAGTTTTCGCGAGCGATTGGTGGAAACCGTGCCCACACGGGTGCGCCGCCTAGGTGCGAGTGCAACCCTACCCAGTTCTTTTTGAACCGGGCCACACGGGTTTGGTGTTACAGTGGGACCCGACCTGACCCGCTGCACTACAATAGTTGGAAGGAACTACTGCAGGAGTTCCTGTCTGGAACAGTTGGAGCCGTCGCAAATGTCCCTGACAGTTCTGCCCTCCAACGGGTTCCTAGGACCTCTTACAGAATTCAGTGCTTAAAAGGGTTTCAGCCTGAAAGATAAGATTTTTGTGAAAAATTTGAAAAAAAGATTCGTTCTGAAAGAAGACTTAGAAAATTCAACAGATTCTTAAATAGAATTGTTGTCTAAATCTCTATCTTCCTAAGACATTAATTATTCTCTCCCGCTTTTCTCTCCAGTGGATAATCCTCCAAAGTTAAGACAAATATTCTCCCTGAAATTTGTCTTCGTCTTGCTGCATTGAAATCTTGTGAGGGTACTGATTAATTACGATTCGACCATACGGTGATTTGGTAGTGTTATCCAAATACTGAGAAGGAGTGTATTATCTTGAGAAACAAGCGTCCAGTAACCCGTTAGCACCGAAGCGGGGGACATAATTGTCTTAAGGAGATTCACTACACATGTACCTCACTCCAATTGTTGTATAAGTGAAAACATTCTTTATACAAGGGTTATACTGAAATATTTATGCTTATAAATATTACAGTATATTGAGACTGATTAATACTAGTCTAATTGGTGTTTAATCAAAGAAGATAATTGAAAGGTGGTTCTGTAATTAAGGAACATTCCACTGAACGGAAAACCTCCCACTTGATATTTACCAACTTGGCCAATTAGATCGGTGACATTGATTAGTTGTCAGATCGATTCCTGCACCTAACAATCTTAAGACAACTATTCGTTCTTGAAGTTACTTACTTATGTTCTGTTTGAATTACAGAAGATGTTTGAGATTAATCAAGACAGTACCAGTAAGGCACAAAACATGTAAATTCAGACATTGATGCATACTCCACATCCTAACCCAAAGCCAAAAAAGTCAGAAAAATTTGATGGCGCTGAACTCAAGAGGTGGCAACAGAAGATGCTCTTCTACTTGACCACTCTGCATTTAGTCAAATTCCTACAAGAGGATCCACCGAAACTCGGAACTAATCGGGACTCAGTCCTTGTAGTTGATGCATGAACGCAAGGTGACTTCTTTTTCTGAAATTATATTTTAAATAGACTAGATGACTCTCTTTACAATGTCTATAGTCCAATCACAATGACAAAGAAGTTATGGGGCAGTCTTAATAAAAAAGTACAAGACTAATGATGTCGGTACCAAGAAGTTCATCGCGGGACAATTTCTGGAGTATAAGATGGTGGACAGCAAGACTGTGATTAGTCAGGTGCAAGAATTTCAACTTATCTTGCACGAGATAGAGGATGAAGGTATGATTCTACCTGAAGCTTTTCAGGTTGCTACTATCGTGGAGAAACTCCACCTGCGTGGAGAGATTTCAAAAACTACCTGAAGCACAAGCGCAAGGAGCTAAAGTTGAAAGATCTCATTGTGAGGCTTTAGATTGAAAAGGACAACTGTAAGTTCGAGAAATGGAGCAACAAGAACTCCTATGAATCTAAAGCCAATGTGATCGAAGACTCAAAGGGAAAAGCGTCTACTTTCAAAGGCCTGAAGCGGAAGAAGACTGCCTGGGGTACAGAGGTAGGGACCACGAAGACAAGAACAAGCGCTTTAAGGGAACTTGCTACATCTACAATAAAGAGGGACATAAGGCGAATGAATGTCACAGTCGTCCCAAAAAGAACAAGAAGGACCATCCATAGGCAAACCTAACCAACCATGCGTCGCCAAACCTTTTAGTTATGGTGTCAGAAGTGAATCTGATAACCAACAATAAGGATTGGTGAGTAGACACTGGGGCTACTCGGCATATCTGCTCTGAGAAATTATTATCCTCTGATTATAAAAAATTAGAGCATGATGAGCAACTCTTCTTGGGCAACTCACCCGTCTCCGAGGTTGAGGAAAAAGAGATCATCCTGAAATGAACATCTGGGAAGGAGCTCGAACGATATACTACATGTTCCAGATATCCGTAAGAACTTGAACTCTGGATCAATCCATAGTAAGAAAGATTTTAGAATGGCTTTCGAATCAGATAAGCTTGTACTAAGGGTGGGATGTATGTGGGTAAGGGTTATCTTGTTGATGGCCTATTTAAGGCCAATGTTGCTGTAATGGACAAAAGGTCAGTGTATCTATATCCAAAGCTTATAAATAAAGAAAAATCTTCTATTTATTTGCTTGAGTCTCCTATTTTATGACATGCTAGATTAGGGCATGTAAATTACAAGTTCTTGCAAAACTTGTCTGATCTAGGATATATTCCTAAACTCAACTTGGAAGAAATTCGTAAATGTGAGATTTGTGTTGAAGTCAAGTTTGCAAAAAGTTCATTTCACTTAATTAATCGAAATACATAACCTTTAGAGTTAATTCATAGCGACTTGTGTGACTTGAAATTTGAGCAAACAAGAGGCGAAAAAAAGTATTTTATTATTTTTATTGATCAATGTACAAAATACTGTTATGTGTATCTTCTAAACAGTAAGGATGAGACAATGAATATACTTCTAACATATAAAGCCGAAGTTGAGAATCAACTCAATAAGAATATAAAGATTCTAAAATCCGATCGAGGTAGAGAATATGAAGCAAATGAATTCAGTGAGTTATGTGCTAACTTTGATATAATCCATCAAACTATAACACCATATACTCCTCAGCAAAATGGGATTGTTGAATTGAAGAACAGAACTTTGAAGGAGATGGTCATTTCTATGCTCGTAAGTTCTGGAGCTCTACAGAACTTGTGAGGGGAAGCTCTGTTAACTGCAAATTATATTCTAAATAGAGAACCCCATAAGAAGTTTAGTCTTATATCATTTGAGTTATGGCATGGAAGGGCACCTTCCTACCATTACCTCAAAATGTAGGGGGTGCCTTGCAAAGGTTCTAGCACACTCATCTAAAAAGTCTAAGTTGGGAGCAAAACTAATGGACTGCATATTCATAGATTATGCCTTGAATAGCAGTGCTTTTAGGTTTTTGGTATATAAATCAGAAATACCAGATATTCATACAAACATGATTATCGAATCTTGAGATGTTGTGTTCTTTAAAGATATTTTTTCATACAAACGGGAAGAAGAGAAGACTTCTGGAAAAAGAACACACGAGATAGCATTCATGGACGAAAGCCCCAAGAACCTATTGGTAATGCGAAAGTTGAACCAAGAAGAAGTCAGAGATCAAGAATCTCAAAATCTTTTAGTCCAGATTTTATAGCATATTGATCGGGGCGGAACTAGCACTCAAAAATGTGTTATATGTAAAATCGATGAAAAGCTCAAATGTGCTAATATACCCTCGATACATCCGTTATAACATTAACTTAACGGGTCGAATCCACAGGGAAGGGAGGCGATAGAAGCATTAACAGTCTCTATTCACGTCAGTTGTTAACACTTCTTCTTTGTTGAAAGAATGAAAAAGAATGAAAAAGAAAAGAAAATGAAATCCAGAATGTGATAGGTGAAGAAGGCGATGAAAACGTCGATGTAAAAACCAAGAAGATGGAACAAAGGTAAACTAAGAGGATGGTGAAAACATCGATAGACAAATAGTAAAAGAAGCTTGGAAATTGTTTCTAAAACAAAAGAAAAGAAAACTCATGGCTACTAACTACTAAGTGCTCCACTAACCATGCTAACCTCTTCGAAATAGTTGCCTCACATTTTGATCCTCGGCCATCACAATCCTTGGCTTCAAAGAGACGATACAAAGCATGGCTCTTGGATGGTTCATAACAATCAAAACATGCAACAAGAACAAGCTATTACAAGCATCACTCATTACACTACTAGCATGAAATAAAAGAGCATGAAATAAAAGAGAGTTAGCTTGGTTAGCAAGTTAGCAAGTTAGATGTTAGAACCCATCATCTTTGGCCATCAATGGCTCTTGCAAGAACAAGGCCTTGTAGAGGCAACCCGATTCATGTGGATTATCAAGTAAGTGGTTAGATTGTCAGTACTTAGTAGTTAGATTGTTATGAGAAGAAAAACTAGCAAGAAATAATGTAGAAGGTGAAGGAGATTACATTGGAAGAGAAAGGAGGCATCTTTACATAGAGTGTCACTCTCTATTACATCAATCCCTTGCTTTCTCTCTCTAGAAATCACTCAGCCCTACTACAATGATCTAAGAAAAAGAAATGAAAAATACAAGAAATGAAGAACACTCACATACACTACACTAAAATCTGGACCTACTCCTAAAAACGAAGACTGCTCTCGTTTTGGCCAGAGGCAGGGGTATTTATAGGCCTCAGAAGCATCCAGAAGACGAGACGGGGCCAGGCGTCGAAAATTGACGCGTGGCTCCACTGCCTTGCCGCGAAAACGTGGCTATTGCCGCGTTTCCGCGGCAATAGTAGGGAGATGGGTCCTGGATTTCGTCAGATTATTCCTCTGGCTGCGAGAATGTTCAGGGCATATCCCGTTTCTGGTACTTTCTCCCGAATATTCGTCTGACAAGCGCAGGAGTCTAGGTTCAATGCATGTTCTAAAGAATCCTTTGCTTGGCCTCCAAGTAATGCGGGATTAATTACCATAAATTGGGATGAATTAGGCTCTTATTCCATCTTTGCCCTTGGACTTTGGATCTACCTGCAATTAAGACCAAAACACGGTTTAGATCGACAATTTATTCATAAAGCGGTGAGAGAATGCGACATAATAATGCAGAATTGTAGACTAATCACACCCTCACACTTATTCTTTTGCTCGTCCGGAGCAAAACAAGAAAGAAAAAACTATACTACAAATGTTATTACACCACTTTCGCAGGTGACGCGATTGCACTGAGCGTGTGCAACAAACCGTTAAACCTCTAGGTTATCCTAGAGGAGAAGTGTTGTCTCCTGAGGGTTTTCAGTGGATTGCACCCACAAAATCCATAAAAAAAGAAGACAAATGTTAGTATTTTGAAAACACATTTTGAAAGAGAGACAAGTTTATGAAATATTTTTGCAAAAATATAAGTGATCTAAGGTCATAAGTCCACCAAAAATCATTCTTCCTTAAACTTAGTCTCTATGCAAGATCTTGTCTTCAATTAAGGTAAGAATTCAAAATTGGATTGAATATTTTATCTCTCATAAAACCTAGATAATATGCACATTGTGATAGTGAAAATTTCTGGGATTTCAACTCTAACCATCAAGCCATTTATTTATATATATATATATATTTTTTTTTCTTCCTTTTTTTTCTTCCCTTAGTTTAGGCTTTCTAGTTCACCCATGTAGCGAGCCTATAACCGATGACTCCCAAACCAGACGGTCCTAGGGCACCAGATGAGAAAACATCCCTCGGGTTTAAGGACTCGAGTAAACAAGACCACAAAACTAAAGGGGATTATTTGCTTCTTTTGACCACCGTTAGGCGTGAATAATCATGCTTCTTGAGGCACAATTATCCAGCTTAATAAGTGATGTTTTATTTATATATATATATATTTTTTGTTTTTTTGTTTTTTTTTTTTGCTTTATGGCATTTTAGGTCTTTGTTTCCATCCCAAAAATATGTAAGTGTGAAGTGTTTATTATCTAAGGCAAAAATTCAAGATAAAATTATCTCTCCAATTTATCTTACTTAGCCTATAATTTTAAACAAGATCCATTATTTCAACTAGGTTTAAGATGTCGTAATTAAGGCTTCCTTAATTTATAAGATCATCTTAATTTTCTTAAAAATAGATCAAAACTTTGTCTCTTATTTCAAAAAGTTTTTAAAGAAAGAGAAAATTCCTATACAAAGTTTTAAAGAAAGAGAAAAATTCCTATACAAAAGGGAAGATTTCTAAAAGTATCCTAAAAGAAGTGTAAAAGAAAGAAAATCTAAAAACTCTAAGTTAGTAAACCCTCCCCCACACTTATCTCATGCATTGTCCTCAATGCATCGTGATGTATGTATGCATGAAACAAATAGAGAGGGAAGGAAAAATCACCTCAAGGTGGTGGTTCTGGTGGCGGTCGGATTGGTCCACGAAAGGTGGCCCAATCATTCTTGCGTGGAGTCCGGAGGAACCCACCAGAGACCTCCATGATACAACCCACTAGAAAGATGTATGCATTTATGATTTTTATTAAAATTTTACCTCATCTAATTTCCAAATTTGCAAAATAATTTCAGAGTCAAAAATTTCAAGGCCCTTGTCCCAGAATGGAATGATTGATTTGGACTCAGGAAGGACAGGAACTAATATCGACTCAGAAAAATGACTCAAGTCAAGTAAAGGTTCGGGAGTCGAGATCGGTTCAGGAAGTGGGTCCAAATCAAGAAAATGAAGCTCATGTCCACAATCATTTCCCATGATGGAATGTCACCTTCTATGAGTAGTGATTCAAGTTCAGGAATGACAGATGTGGCAATCAAAACTGACTCTAAAATGTTGCTCAAATTGGGTAACATAACAGGAGTCAATAATGATTCAGAAATTTGAACTGGATCACAAATTTGAGGATCAAAGTCACATTCCTCATTTAGTTCAATTCCACAAAAATGAGAACTTACCAATTTATCAAATGGACTTTCAAAAGTATAAAATTGGTCAAGTTCAATATGATCATCATAAGAGATTGGTGATTCAATTTCACAATGGACTGACACTGGATCTAATACTGACTCGGGAAAAGGAGTGAAATCAGGTGAAGACAACGGAGTCATAATTGAATCAGGAAGTAGAATTGAATCATCAAGTGGAAGTTCAGGATCATATTCATGCTCAAGTTCAATTTTAGGAAAAGGATAACTTGCCAAAATGTCAATGGGATTTGAGGTGTGGACAAGTTCAGGTGGATGTGCTGAAATTGAATCTTGATTTCCAAAATAACATGACTCTTTGGCTCGGACAGAATGGTTAGTGACATTAGAAATAGGATGAGAATGAAGAGTTTGAATCATCAACTCTATGTCACGGTTACGAGCATTTTGAGCCTGAGTCATGATTTCAAGCATCTTTTTACAATTCATTGGTTCATCGTTTTGTTGAAAAGATGAAGAGTTGTTTTGGAATTGGTGGTAAAATTGTGAGTCCATCAGATTTTGTGATTTTTGTTTGGACTCACGCATACTCATTTCAAAATTGATGGTCTTCTATTTTGGACTGGTGGAACTGAGTATGAATCTTGAAAATGTTGTGGAATTGGAGAGGCCCTCATTTTCTGAATTTGTTGCTCGGCCTCTTGTAGATTGGCTTCTATACTCCTTTGTAACTCATATTTTTCTTCAATGGGAGGTCCAGAAAAAGGAGTATATGAAGCGGAATCGGGGAATGAATATTGTGTATATTGTGGATGAGGTGGACATGGTGGACAAGGAGGTTGAAAATTTGGCTCGGGGGACTTGAATCCCCATTGACTCTGTGACGAGTTGAAATTATTTTGGAAATTATAGTCATAAGAATGTGGGTATGGGTTGTATTGATTCGGATAAGGCCAACCCGGTGTATGTGGTTGGTGCATATTGTAAAACGCCGGGTTGGAATTATCCGAATAGAATGGAGGCGGTGTGAAGTATGGATTCATGTCAGGATTGAAAGAATTGTTATTGTTGAATGCCATTTCACAAAAAAATCACAAACAAAAAGAAAAAATCAAACAACAAACAAAAAGAAAAGAAAAATCAAAACCAAGCCAATAGGAGAGTTGACCTAGACCTAGATGTAGATGTCCCTAGGGCCAACATCTATTCAAATTTTATTAAGGCTTGGGTTGTGTGAGTGGGGAGATGATTTTTGGGCCAAGGAAGGGTAAGTAAATCCCCACCTTATCTTGTTTGGAGTTTGTCCTTAAGTTCAATTCGTGCAAGTGTGCAATATAGACAAGAATATAACACAAAGCGATAAATCACCCACGTGTTTGTCCTATGCTATATGCAATGTCATATGTACATCTCCATCCAGATCACAACAACAGAACAAAATACAGTATATTAGAATTGAATTGACACGTGCCTAAATGCAAATATCTAAACCGTTTTAAAAGCGTCCAAATACCGTATTTTAGTTCTTTTATTTATTATGGTGTGTAGGCAATCAAAGCAAAAAGATAGCAGCACAAATCAACTAGCTATTACAAGATACACATCTCAGAACAAACAAGATACAACATTATTGCACAATGGCCGCGTTTGCGCGGCAGATGTCGCGATTTCGCGGCTTTTGTTTAGAAACTGGGGCCCTGCTTTCAAGAGTAGGGAGATGCAAAGCTAGCTTATGTTCTGCAATATTAAGCACCTGTAAATATTGCCCTGCACACCAAAATAGAGAAAACAAGGTTAACAAAAACGTGAAAACAAAACCATTCCCTTCCCCGGCAACGGCGCCAAAAATTTGATCGGGGCGGAACTAGCACTCAAAAATGTGTTTTATGTAAAATCGATGAAAAGCTCGAATGTGCTAATATACCCTCGATACTTCCGTTATAGCATTGACTTAACGGGTCGAATCCACAGGGAAGAGAGGCGATAGAAGCATTAACAATCTCTATTCACGTCAGTTGTTAACACTTCTTCTTTGTTGAAAGAATGAAAAAGAATGAAAAAGAAAAGAAAATGAAATCTAGAATGTGGTAGGTGAAGAAGGCGATGAAAACGTCGATGTAAAAACCAAGAAGATGGAACAAAGGTAAACTAAGAGGATGGTGAAAACATCAATAGACAAATAGTAAAAGAAGCTTGGAAATTGTTTCTAAAACAAAAGAAAAGAAAACTCATGGCTACTAACTACTAAGTGCTCCACTAACCATGCTAACCTCTTCGAGATAGTTGCCTCACATTTTGATCCTCGGCCATCACAATCCTTGGCTTCAAAGAGACGATACAAAGCATGGCTCATGGATGGTTCATAACTATCAAAACATGCAACAAGAACAAGCTATTACAAGCATCACTCATTACACTACTAGCATGAAATAAAAGAGCATGAAATAAAAGAGAGTTAGCTTGGTTAGCAAGTTAGCAAGTTAGATGTTAGAACCCATCATCTTTGGCCATCAATGGCTCTTGCAAGAACAAGGCCTTGTAGAGGCAACCCGATTCATGTGGATTATCAAGTAAGTGGTTAGATTGTCAGTGCTTAGTAGTTAGATTGTTATGAGAAGAAAAACTAGCAAGAAATAATGTAGAAGGTGAAGGAGATTACATTGGAAGAGAAAGGAGGCATCTTTACATAGAGTGTCACTCTCTATTACATCAATCCCTTGCTTTCTCTCTCTAGAAATCACTCAGCCCTACTACAATGATCTAAGAAAAATAAATGAAAAATACAAGAAATGAAGAACACTCACCTATACTACACTAAAATCTGGACCTACTCCTAAAAACGAAGACTGCTCTCGTTTTGGCCAGAGGCAGGGGTATTTATAGGCCTCAGAAGCATCCAGAAGACGAGACTTTTCGACGCGTGGCTCCACTGTCTTGCCGCGGAAACGCGGCTATTGCCGCGTTTCCGCGGCAATAGTAGGGAGATGGGTCCCTGGATTTCGTCAGATTATTCCTTTGGCTGCGAGAATGTTTAGGGCATATCCCGTTTCTGGTACTTTCCCCCGAATATTCGTCTGACAAGCGCAGAAGTCTAGGTTCAATGCATGTTCTAGAGAATCCTTTACTTGGCCTCCAAGTAATGCGGGATTAATTACCATAAATTGGGATGAATTAGGCTCTTATTTCATCTTTGCCCTTGGACTTTGGATCTACCTGCAATTAAGACCAAAACACGGTTTAGATCGACAATTTATTCATAAAGCGGTGAGAGAATGCGACATAATAATGCAGAATTGTAGACTAATCACATATGCTATTGAAAGTGAGCCTCAAACATTTGAAGAGGCTATATCAATTCCAGAAGCATACATGTGAAAAAAGCTATAAATAGCAAAATAGAATCCATCCTAAGCAATCATACTTGGGAATTGGCCAACTTGCCTCCTGGCAGTAAACCAATTGAGAGTACGTGAATTTTCAAAAGAAAATTAAAACTCGATGGATCTATCGATAAGTACAAGGATAGATTAGTAGCCAAGGGTTATGACAAAAAGAAAGACTTGACTACTTCGATACTTATTCATCAGTAACAAGAATAACTTACATTCAGATGTTAATTACAATTGCAGTATTGCACAACTTAGATATTCATCAAATGGATGTCAAGATTACATTCTTAAATGGTGAATTAAATGAAAAAAATATATGGAGCAACCTGAAGGATTTATAGTCAAAGGCCAAGAACACAAAGTTTGTAAATTGGTAAAATCCTTATACGGTCTAAAGCAGGCTCCAAAATAATGACATATGAAATTCGATAGTGTCATGATCAAAGATGGATTCACTATCAATGAATACGATAAATGTGTATACACTAAAACAGTTGGAGATGCATGCATTATTGTTTGTCTATATGTAGATGACATGCTGATACTTGGGACTAATATTGAGGTTATTAAATCCACTAAAAAAATGTTATCCAGTAATTTTGATATGAAGGATTTGAGAGTTGCTGATGTAATTTTAGGAATTAAGATCTCAAGAACACTAGATGAAATCACTTTATCTCAATTTCACTATGTGGATAAGATGATAGAAAGATTTAAAGAGCATGAGATAAAAGAGAATACAAATTATTTCTCTTACACATCCACCTTCGCAAGAACACATGAATTAAAATGCAACAGTTGGAGTATTCTCAAATTATCAAAAGTTTAATGTATTTAATGAATTGCACTAGACCTAATATTGCTTATGCTATAAGCAAATTAAGAAGATACACTACTAACCCTAGTGATGATCATTAGACTGCTTTACTCGAATATTAGGTTACGTATCACATACCAAGGAATATGCCTTGAGATTGTTGGCCCAAAGGCCTATCACCCTAGTTTTGATGATGATCAACTCATGAAGTTATGTTTACTAATGATCTTGTGTTTAATAAGTGACAGATTCATTATCAAGATCTTAGTAGGTGCATAGCTCAACAAAGGATAAAATATCAAGATTTGAAGCTAGCACGGTGTGATCCAAGGAGCTTTTGGATCAAGCTTGGACCAAGTCAAGAAGATGAGAAGCCTTCAAGGGAAGACTTCAAGAAGATGAAGACTTGTGTCTAGGTATAAGATTTAGTTTTTGTTTTAGTTAAAAATGTAAAGGATAGATAGTTGGTGGATTGCTCAAGTATACCATGCACACACACTCTTGATTTACTTGTCTTTTCATAAAAGAATTTTTAGATTTAGAAAAGATTTTCATTTTTGGAAAAACATAGTTTTGGTTTTTGGTATTCAAAGTTATATGTTTCAACCAAAACCTAATTTAGAGCTTAATGTCAAAAACATAGATATTACATTATGATTGTGTAGTGGATCATATCCATACACACTATGCTTTAAAATGAAATCAAATATCTTGTTTTTATATTTTGTGAAGTTATGAAACCAAGTTTGAAAAATACATGTTTTGATTTTTGATAAAATTTGCAAGACGCTGAAATGATATGAATATGTTGATATATGTCTTGAAAATTTTTATCACAAGTTTGGTTTTCAATATAGAATGTTAAAACAAGTTTATGGAATTTTTATAAGTGTTAAAAGATTTTAAAATTAATTTTTAAACCAGTTTTCCAGACCTGAAATTGGCTGACAGGCCAGTCCGGTCGACCGGGCGGTCGACCGAACCAAGGGCCGGTCGACCCACGGTCGACCGGACGTGCACAGACTTGTGCATGTCTGTCAGCACAGTGGTCCGGTCGACCGGACGGTCGACCGCTGCAGAGAGTTCTGCTCTCTGGATTTCTGGGTCGACCGGGCGGTCGACCGGAAGCTCCAACGGTCGGATTTTTGACCGTTGGCGGTCGACCGGCCGGTCGACCGGCAGCTCTGACAGACCTCAACGGTCAGATTTTTCTGACTTCTATAAAAGGGGGTTTGGTCATTGTTTTGAGCTAAGATTTTTGGGAGAATTAGAGCCAGTTTTTCCTAGTCTTTTTCAGAAGTTTTCTCCTCAAAATAGTGAGCAAATATTTCCTATCTAAAGGGAAGTTTTATCAAGAGTGTTAAAAGAAAGTCTTTGAGTTTTCCTCCACCTTTCACATCCTTGTTTTTCTCACACCACACTTGAGCTATCCATTGATTATACATCCTATAGGTGTGTTGTAGTGAGAGTTCTGATCACCAATGATCTTAGAGTTGTGATCACCAATGATCTTTTCTTTGTTCTTTGAGGAGACGGGCAAGTGTGATCGTCGTTGTTTCGAGTTCGGGTGCGGACTTGTTGTACGAGGTGCGGCCTTGGCGAGCCGGTGGGCTTGCGGTGTGTAAGGGATTAGAGAGTCCGAGGGCTTGTAGGTGTTGCGGCACCGAGGAGAGATCCATTGGGATCTTGCATAGTGAAAATCCTTCGTGTGTCGAAGGCGGGGATGTAGAGTAAGTGTGCTCGAACCTCGAAACATACCTTTGTGTTTGCGATTGCTTACTCTATCTCTCTCTCTCTTTGTCTCTTTTATATTTTGCATTCAATAATTGTCTTTATCATTTACATGCTTGATATATTCCCTTGTGCTCATAATTGCTATACTTGCTTGGGATTGTTGTTAACACTAGTATTCAACCAAGAGAGCCAACGCGGCACCTCAACTCATTCAAGGGGAATCTAGAGGAGCTTGTCCAGAGCCCTGCAAAGGGAATTCGGCAACACTCTTGAGTTATACATAAGTGTTTAATTAAAAGAAGATTTAATTTGGTCATATTTGTTATAGCTTCCGCATTATTTGCATAATTTACCATTAAGTGACCATTAGATTAGCCATCACCTATTCACCCCCCCTCTAGGTGAACTTACAGAGATATGGACAGTATCCACCTGTACTTAAAGGATACAGCAATGCTAATTGGATTGCAGATTCTGAGGAATTAAAATTAACTAGCGACTATGTATTTACTATTAGAAAAGCAGCGATATCTTGAAAACCTTCCAAACAAATATGTATTGCTCGTTCCACAATGGAATCGAAATTCATAACCTTAGAAAGGCTGGAGAAGAAGCAGAATAGTTTTGATAATTTTTGAAAGATATACCATTATGGCCAAAGCTAGTGCCCGCCATATGCATTCACTGCGATAATCAAACAACGAAATTTAGGGCACAAAATTTTATATATAACGGCAAGTCTAAACATATTCGTCGTAGACATAATATCGTTAAGCAGTTGCTCACAAATGGAATTATCTCTATTGACTTTGTATCGTCAAAAGATAATTTAACGGATCCGTTTACTAAAGGTTTATGTGAAAAGCGTATAAACTGTGCAACGAGAGGAATGGGTCTAAAAGCCTAACCTTACCGAATTAACTTAATGGAAACCTCACTTAGCGACTAGAGATCCCACAGATTATGTTCAAGAGGAAAAACTAGTTATGATTGACTCTGCGAGTAAGCACTTAGAAGCTTGACTCCAACCTATTCCTTTAGTGCACCCAAGTGCTTTCTACAAGTGGATTAAGGATAAGCTTAACGCTTTTAATGTTGCCTATATCTTGTTATTAAAACAAGTGTGGTAGAGTAGACTATTATTAATAGGATGATCACCTATGTGAGTATAAAACTGGGTCGTCTCTTTAGGAATCTCTATGGAGGTTGTTATTCCCTAAAGATAGTCTCTGAAACTAAGAATGTTCAAGGCCAAAAAAAACACTACTGAGAACCAAATTTGATTTTGAAAAGTTATTGTGTGAAGCTTATTAACTTGGCTTACAATAATAGCTAACAGTTCAAGACTTAGTTCATTGATTAGCTAGTAACTTCGATGAAACTTTCGCTATGAAAGGTTCAAGACCTATTTCACCTATCCGGATGCAGTTTCTTTTCTAAAGTACCTGTAAATATAGAGTCAGTCTCTTTGTGTGTCAATTCCTTGAATCTCCATTTATTGTGGGGGATTGTTGGGAAAAACGAAGAATTAAATATGAATCTTTGAGATGAATTAATGTAAGATCCGTTGATAGAATCAACTGAATAATGGTTGGAGTGTGTTCTCCTTTCATTAAGGATGAACGTGGTATATTTACATGTTTAATTCTAATTTGGGATGAATAAGATATTCAAGTCTAAAGTTTACTTAATTCAAAAGCTAAAAGGGCTAAAGATAGCTAAAAAAGCATTTAGTCCCACATTGAATATGGAATAGACAATTGAAGTATGTAAATAGAGGAAAATGAGAACAAAGGGCATGCCCTTTGGGTACTTGGAGTTTTCGCACGCGATTGGGGAAACCATGCCCGCGAGCGTCACCGCCCCCGTCGCCCGTCCGGCGCCGGGGCTTGGGTCCCGGCCCGAGCCCAGGCCCTGGCCTGTATGCGGGTGCCACCAGCCGCGACTTTTTTGAACGGGACCATACGGGTTTGGTGCCACAATGGGTCTCTACCCGACCCGCTTCGCTACCCTCGCGCTGCACTAAAACGATTGGAAGGAACCGCTGCAGCAGTTCTTGTCGGAACAGTTGCAACGGTTCAGACACGAATCGTCGCAACTGTCCCTGGACTGTTCTGCCCTCTAATGGGTTCCCATGAGCACTATAAATAGCGCTCCTCTACGTGGATTAAAACAAAAAAACAATTCCTTCTTCTCTTTCTCTTACAGAATTGCTGAAAAGGGTTTCAGTCTGAAAGATCAGATTTTTGGGAAAAAATCTGAAAAAAGGTTTGTTCTAAAAGAAGGTTTAAAAAATTCAACAGATTCTTAAATAGAATTGTTGTCTGAATCTCGATCTTCTTAAGACATTAATTTTTCTCTCCCTCTTTTCTCTTCAGTGGATAATCCTTCAAAGCTAAGACAAATATTCTCCCTAAAATTTATCTTCGTCCTGCTGCATTGAAATCCTGTGAAGGTGCTGATTAACTACGGTTCGACCGTACAGTGATTTGGTAGTGCTATCTAAATACCATGAAGGAGTGGTTATATCTGAAAGACCAGCGTCCAGTAACCCGTTAGCACCGAAGCGGGGGACGTAATTGTCTTAAGGAGATTCACTACATGCGTACCTCACTCCAATTGTTATATAAGTGAACTAACATTTTTTATACAAGGGTTATACTGAAATATTTATGCTAATAAATATTACAGTATATTGAGACTGACTAATACTAGTCTAATTGGTGTTTAACCAAGGAAGGTAATTGAAAGGTGGTTCTATAATTAAGGAACATTCTACTGAACGAAAAAAACCCTCCACCTGATATTCACCGACCTGGCCAATTAGATCGGCGACATTGATTAGTTGTTAGATCAATTCATGCACCTAACAGGTTCGAATCGGAACCATGATTGGATCTAACTTTGAGCACATTGGTAGATGAGCAGGAACTCATCTAATAATCAAAGATTCCGTGATAGAATCTAACATGGAACATAAGGGGAGAGAATAAATAACAAAATTGAGCCTGATTTTCATTCTCTAAAATTAAATTGTTTGGTGTATGAAATCAGGAAGAAAAAAAGGAATTGAATCAAATGGTTTTAGTTAGTAGGTCTTACACTTGCTGCATCAGTCAGTTTCCACGATGCGTCCACCTAACTAGAGAGAGAAAAACTAGTGGGAAGAAAATTCTCGTTTTACTTTTCGACAACAACATCCTCCAATTTTGACTCTCTTCCCACTAACCAAACAAGGAAATTAAGAAACTGAAACTAAATTTGACCTTCTATTTTGATTTCCCTTAATTTTTATTTTATTTTTGATTTTAACTCCTAAACAAGATTTTAAAATTAGAATAAGAATTCCAAAACCCTACCATGTGAAATCTTCATTTGAATGAAATCATGAAAACCCAATTCCTTTATGTTTCTTCTTCCCAATTTGATCACGGGCGATTTTAAAAGTTAACTTAATAGGTTTAGTGAAAAATGAATATCTAAAAAATAAATTTGATGCTCACAGAATACTGATGTGGACTACAGTTAGTTTGATTTGCTTAAGAGTTAGGTTCCTTTATCCAATGACACATGTTAATAAGGCGCAACAGATTCATTTTGGCTTCACTTGTTTTAGTAGAGATATTATATTATTAATATTAAATATTTTGCATATGGATATGAGAAAATAGAAAGCCATGGCTGTTGATAAAATTTCCTTCTAGGCTCATCTAAATATCCAATCTATTCATTGTTTTTTCACGATTCAAATGTACATTATCATCTACATTCCTTAAAAGATAAGGTGTATTAAAAATCGTTTAGACTTTGTTTACTCAGAATGATCACAATTATTTTATTGTTGAAAAGTCATTAATTTTGCAAGTATTTTATACATGAAAAAAATAAGTATAAACTTATGATTTTTCATGTACATACATTTTAGACTATGAAGATACAAGATTGAATCATGAAAAAATAATAAATAGATCAGCTTTTTAGATCCACCATAAGAGAAATTTTCCTAAGAAATTTTTTTTTTCTTCAGCGGAGGAAAGTATAATCTTCCATTTGTATCACGAATAATTTATCAATGTCATCGTTTTCGTATCCATATGTTAATCTAATGGATATCAAATATAGCTTGTTTTGTTTGCATGAAGAGATAGAAGTCTCTGAAATCTGTTATGCAAAATCTGCCATTATTTCACCAAATCTCAAGCTATATATTATTTCTCAATCCCAACAATACCAATTCCCAATTCAAATATCGCAAATCTCAAGCTACTATTTCTCATATTCTCACTGATAATCACAAATTCACAGCAAGCTCGAGAAAGAAAACCAACACATAATCAATTACATATCGCAAATCCAATCGACACACGGAGTTCTTCTACAGAGTCTTGGAGACCTCATTAACAATCCATCGGAAATGTTCGGCCTCACAGGGGACCTTGAGGATCCCCTGCTGGTCATACCCCAGCTCCTGGGCCGTCGTCTCCAGCAGCGAAGATACGCACGGGTCCTTCAGCAGGCTCAGGCGCACCAGAATCCTCTCCTCAGCCTCGCTCCCCACCAGCAACGCAACATACCCTTTTGGTATTCTCGTGGTGCCATCCCTCTTCGAGGATCGACTGTCAACAGCCATGACTGCAGCGGACTTTTTGTATGCGCGTAGCTAATTGCACAAGACAGCGGAGCAGCGTGCAATGAGCAGATAGAGAATTATCGAGTGAGTGCGTTTCATGAGCAGGTCTTTCTGTGTGTGTGTGTGTATATATATAGGGGCTGTTTGGTTGCAAGGAAGTGGGCTAAGGAAATAGGGAAGTATAATTGCTCACTTCCCTATCTATCCAAACACCGGAAAAGAAAAATAAGAAAATCCTTTTTCTTTTTCTCTTTTCTCTTTTACACAATCATTTCCTCACTTCCAGAGTGCTACAGTTAATTTTGTGGTCATGTAAATCTCATTTGTAATAAGTTGCAGCACAAGACAGTTAATTTTTTGATCATGTAAATCTCACTTGCATTTTAATTACAGTCCATTTTTTATTTTTCTTAAATAATTTTTATATTTAATATTATTTTACGGTCAACTTTGTGGTCAACTTCTCCACTTTCACTTTCATATTACCATCCAAACACCGGAAAAGATAAAACATTTTTTAAACCACATTTCTCAACAACATCCAAACACCGGAAAACTAACTAACCAATTCCCAAGTTCCAAAAGGAATTATTACCACTTACTCAATTCCTCACTTCCTCACTTTCACCCTTAACCAAACAAAGAAGAGATTTGAGGAAGTTTCGTATTGGAAAAGTCTCCATCTCTGACTCGGTTTGTGATGGTGGATTGGTCTAATTTGTTAAGCTGTTTTGGACTTACAATATCAGTAATGGGGTCTGTCTCAGCCTTTTCCCCTACGTTTATCTTCAAATGATTAATAGTTTACACAACCACTTGATATATCAAAAGGGAATGCAGTGTGAAGTGGGAGAACATTGAGAGGAAAAAAGTCTAAATTTTTTATTTGTTAGAGTTGTGATGCATGTGCACGTGTGCATTCAAGCAAAACAAGTACATCAGGTGTAGCCCCGGGGCAAAGGAGAACGCTTGTCACTGTTGCTTGCGCACAGGTCCACGGCGTGTCGTCCCGGGTTCACTAGTGATCGATAAATTGAAGTAATACTAATTCTATCATTAATATTATATTATGTCACACGACTGACGATAATAAAATATAGTACAAAATTTGTAGACTGCAATAAGGTATAATCTAAAAAAAATAGCCGCCTCAGAATTAGGATATACGAGTAACAAAATAGCCTCTCCTGCTTCTCACGCCGCCGCCGCCGCCGCTCCCTTCTTTTCTGGTCGTTTCTTTTTTTCTTTTTTTCTTTTTTTCTTCTTTACTTCTTTGACTCGCAAAATGGTCCAAGCTTTTTTGGCATTGCACATGAGTATAGTAGCCACATTTATTCTCAACTTTTTGCAAAATTCGCTAATAATTGTGTGCTACGAAAGTAAATTAATATGCATATTATTCAGTTGATAAAACTTTTACCCAAAAATACAGTTTTTAAACAAAAATTCTGATCACCACCTTTCCATATTACATAGTTATCTTTTATAATAGGTTTTTTTTACAAATACTAGGAGTGAGCAGAGTTCGGTTAAAACTGAAAATCTGCCTGAAAATCGAAAACCGAAGTGGACTCCGACTCAAACCGCTGCATTTCGGTCGGGTTCCGCTTTCAAGTTTCGAAACCGACACCGACCGAACCGACCATATTCTTAAAGAAATTTTGGGTCGGATTTAGAAAACTTGGAGGCGGATCAAGTTCAGAACCCGGTTTGGGTTTTGTTTTTTAAATTAGATTCAAATTTTCAAATCAGATTCCAATTCTTACTCCTGTTGACTCCGATACGGACTTAGATCCGTCACCACACCTTACGAGAAAAGGGCTTTGGTGGTGATGATGGTCGGGGGATGTCGACGAAGAAGTCTTGGTAGCGGTGACTTCAGCGGAAGTGAGGCAGAGGTGATGCGAAAACGTGGAGGCATTGGTGTGATGCTGAGGGTGAGATGAAGACGATGAGGTTGAGGTTGTGTTGGTGATGGGTTTGAAAGTTGACGGCGGCGGCGATTGTGTTGGTGAAGGGTTCAAAAGTAGACAATGGCAGACGAAGATGAGGACGATGGTAGATGAAGATGGAGAAGTTGAATCGCTGGAGAAGAAGACCGAGTCAGTATTGATTCATTGAGATGACCCGACAGAGTCGAGGGGGTGATGACGACGCTCGCGAGAGGTGCAGTTGGCGCTCGAGATCAGGATCTGTAGAGATCTAATTGAGCAGAAAGTCTGCCCACTATAGGCCGAACCGAATCGAGTCGGTTGGGTTTGGTTATGTTAGGTTTTACCAAAATCGGTGTACGCGTCGAAAAATCACAATTGCAATCTTCTTTTAATTGAATAGAAGATTACAACGGATACAATCCGATTACAAAGTGAGAAAATCTCTTAATTGATTCTCCTCTTTATTTAAAGCTGGGTTCTTCACGTGGCAGTGGAGAGTGAGTCTTGTTCTCCGTTGACCCGCCGAACGTCAAGTTTCTCTTGTGGATCCTCTCTTTGAATCTACTGGTGTAGTAGCACAGCTCCTATCAGTAATAGAATCTCAAAGAGATTTAAAAAACTTGAACTCAACAAGTTAACAGAAAGAGTTGAACTCTTTCTAGGCTTCAAGCGCTTCAAGACCGAACTCTGGCGAGGTAGCTCTCCCCTCTGCCTATGACTTCTTAGATTCCTTCACCAGAACTCTCCCCTTCAACCCTTTTTTAGAGGTCCCCCTCCATGGGTTCCTTTACATCCCCTTATAGAGGTCTCCTCTTTTTCTATCCCCTTTTCTTTCTAACTATTCATAGCTATTTATAGAGCAATTGGGATGTAACTAACTCCTTAAATCTCTCCATAATGGGAGGGGTGTAACTAACTCCTTAAATCTTTCCATAATGGAAAGTTATTCCCCATTATGTGGAGAGAAAATTGGAGTGTAACTGCTGTTGACACTTAAAAAAGACAAGATTCTTATTGGTCCGAACAATGTCTAAACTTGTTGACATTTACAAAAGACAAGTGACAGACGAGCTGAAGACCAGTTTTCACCCATCTCCGAGGGACAAGGAAGCAACTTGGACTCCACTGATCCAGCAAGCAGACAGTGAACCCGGATTGTTTCTAAACAGACCTCAGCAGGTCTAAGGTGCTAACACTTAGCATCGCATGAGCCCAAAGGATAGCCTCGCTTGAGAGGCTAATATCACCCAACTTCGCCTTGAAGCCATTCGAAGCCTCGCCAAGAAGCTAACTCGCAAACTTCGCCACAGAGGACTTCCAGCTCCGCCAAAGGGTTTCTTTCAAACTTCGCCAGAAGCTGCTTCTAAGCTCCGCTACAAGCTCAATGCGGACAGCTCCGCTATTGGTCTGCTATGGTCAACCTTTGACCAATCAAATCTCCGGATGAGATCGGATCCAATCAGATCAAATCCAATTAAGATCAAATCAGAGATCAAATTTGACAGTTGATTGCCACAATCTCTTGACTCTTCTAAAACGAGTAAGAAAATCAGGAGAAATCCTCTAACGATATGGAAAGGATCAAAACAGATCGAGAAGGTCCACCGACCTGCCAATTCTAGCTTCGCAGAAGTTGATCTTAGCCTCGCAGCAAGGCTACTTTTCAGATTTAAATAGATTTGATTCAATCTGTTTCCATATTTTCAAGGGACGATTATACCCTTGCTCTCCCTATAAATAACCCGCCAGGGGTACAAGGAGAGGATATAGATCGATCGATCGAAGACAAAAAGAGGACTCCACAAGCAGAGGCTTCTTCACAAAACACCGTGCGCTCTCGAATTCAGAGACCTTTTAGAGAATTGCTTTCTCTAACCAGGGTGTTGATACCCTAACATCGTCCTTCTTCTCAAGGAATCTCCGGAACCAGGCGAGAAGGAATTCCTTATTGAAGGCGATTTTGAGAAGCAGCAAGAGGGTTCTACCAACCTTCTGTTCTCTGATTCCCCGAACCAGGCGAGAAGGGAATCTAATCGCTCGCATCGTCAAAGGGACAAAGTGGTCGCGCGCTGACCAGACTCCTATCGGCACACTTCTCCAGAATCTCTGAGGAGATCTACTTGTAATCTTTTTAAGAATATTTGTAATTTAGCTCCTCAAACTCTTTTTTGTAAGTTTTCCCCTTTACAAACATAATGGAAAACAAGATGGCGACTCCGCTGGGGATGAAATTCTCCACTGCCGAGAATCAAGTGTCGCAATGCGACGAACAGACCTTCGGGTCTAACTCTGAATTCAGAAAAGCCGGTGCAGCCAGAGCCTTTCTGGCTAAATCTTCAAGGAAAGTCTCTGCGGAGACTGAAAAGGTTCTCTACGAACCTACTGCGGTTATTTGGCGCAATAAGGAAGCACGTCCGCAGTCTGATTCCTTTACTTGTGAGAACTTGGTGGTTCAGTTCGATCAAGGAAGATTTGAAGAAGTCCTCTCTGGGGGTGGCCCAATGCTTCGAGCACGGAAGCATAGGAGGGTTTCCACGACCAAGGTTTCAAATCAGAAACCGGAAGCAGAATTCTGCCAACACCCCTCAGCCTCGTGTGTGGCTAATCAGGTTCCTTGCGAACCTAAGTCTCCTCTGCCAAGGCGGATATGGAAGCCTAAATAGAAGTCTCCGATCGAAGCTTCAGGCGTAGCTACTCCTAAACCGCGCCTCTCTCGCGAAGAAAAAAGCAAGATGCCTGTCTGCTCCAATCATAAAATCAAGACGGCAATCATACCGTCACCCAATTCAAGAGCAGCAATGCCTCGCGCCGGCCTCGTTCTCATGAGCGAAGCTACTGTACCACAGCATACGCGCAGGGTTCGTGACCGCGAAGCTAAAGCCAAAGTACCATCTAAGGCCAATTGCCTTCGCAGCAGCATAGCGGGTAAAGCACCGCAGCGTGCTCCGCTCTCCAGTTCGTCAAGCGCTAAGCCCGCGCTTTGTGGCGAAGCTGGAACCAAAGCACTATTCAGTGCTAGCCCCTTCTGCAGGGATAAAAGAAACAGGACATCGTCCTATGTGCGACCTAAAAGAGCCTTTGCGCTCGATTGCAGAGACCCAACCGGGTCCGATCTGAGGAAATTGTTGACGGATAGACAAACCTCTTCCCCCTGTTGTCGACAAGTGGGATGTCAGCTGGTGACACTCCACTCGGTCCATTGCCGGCTGGGACCAATCCCCGCCACGCCTCCAAGACGACGGTCAGTTTTTGATCGACTATCGGTACAAGCCCCGATGAAGCATCGCAGAAGGAGTATCTTGCGAGATCTCCCCTCCGCATCCGTCAACATGACTGGGAGAGGGCGAGAGCTGCGCAGGGGAAGACAAACATCTGACGACACCCCCTACAGCTCCCCAGATCCAGATTACAGCCCAGGCTTAGGGGAAGTCTTGGTGCATGAAGAAGGTGTTTTCCGGAACACCAGATCCAGGGCGGCGATACCCTACACTTATGAACAGCCTTCTTCCTCGACGGCCCTAGCCTCGTCACAGCCCAGGAGATCACTCCAATCATCAGACGAAGAAGATGAAGATAGTGGGTATGCCTCTTCGGCGACAGTTAGCTCGGTGCGAACAGACAGAGCATCAGTCAATATGGCTGATAACGTCAACGATGATCTTCGTCGACGTTTGGAACCTCAAGGAGCTTAGAGGCTTGCAAGGCAGGCTGGCTTATATTAGGAGATTCATCGCAAATCTCTCAGGCCGCTGTCAGCCGTTCACCCGACTCATGAAAAAGGGTGCTTCCTTCGTATGGGATCAAGCTTGCCAGGAAGCTTATGAAGACATCAAGAGGTACCTCACAAAACCTCCAGTCTTAGTGGCCCCTACATCAGGGAAACCGTTCTTTCTTTATGTAAAAGCTCTAGACTACTCCCTCGGTGCCTTCCTCGCTCAAAAGGACGACAATGGTCACGAGCAGACCATTTATTATCTGAGCAGAACTCTCATAGGAGCGGAATCTCGCTACAACCCTATTGAGAAAGAGTGTTTAGCTCTCGTCTTCGCTGTTCAGAAGACACGACATTATTTAGTCGGCCAGACCATACATGTCATCTCCAGAGTAAACCCATTGCGTCTTCTTATGACTAAGCCAGGATCATTGAATTCAAGATTGGCTAAGTGGGCACTTTTATTGTCTCAATACGACATGATCTTCACGCCTCAGAAGGCGGTTAAAGGCCAGGCCCTTGCAGAGTTCTTGGCTGCTCATCCAGTTCCGGAACACTCAAAGCTCCACGAAGATATCCCTGATGAGGTCTTTGAGTCTAATGCAACCTCAGAAGAGGAAGTATGGCAGATGTTCTTTGATGGAGCATCGCGAATGGGCCCTAAAGGCAAGATTATTGCCGGAGTGGGGGTTGTGTTTATCTCCCCACAGAATCATGTCTTGCCCAGAGCATTTTCTCTGACAGAATCGTGCTCCAACAATGTAGCAGAATACAATGCTCTGCTCATTGGTCTTCAGCTCGCTCATGGAATGGGGGTTCGCTACCTCGAAGCTTATGGCGATTCAAAGCTGATCATCAATCAGGTTAAAGGCGAATATGAAGTCCGCCATGAGGACTTGGTGCCTTATTACCATACAGCCCTCGAGTTGGCTAACCTATTTGAAGGTTTCTACATCAGGCACGTGTCCTGATCTCAGAATACCAAGGCGGACGCTCTTGCTGCATTAGCGACGACGCTAGCCTTGCCAGCCGACACCGAGTATCATATCACAGTTGCGACTCGACATCTTGTATGCTCCAAGCACATGCTAAGAACTCAAGAAGTCTATAATGTCTCCACGGATCTTGAGCTGAGAGATTGGCGCTTTCCTCTCATCGACTATGCTTTGCACGGTCTGCTTCCTGACGATCCTAAAGAAGCGGCGTCCGTCAGACGAAGGTCTCTCCGTTTCTACTATGATCCGACTCTGAAGACACTTTACCATCGTTCATATGACGGTTTCCTCCTCCGTTGCCTTTCCAATTCAGAGGCACAAGAAGCGCTCCAAGAAGCACACGACGGTACTTGTGGAGCTCATCAACTAGGTCCAAAACTTAAGGACAGGTTGCACAGGCTTGGATACTACTGGCCAACTATGATAGCCGACGCCATCCAATATGCGCGAAGGTGTAAGGCATGTCAAATCCATGCGGACTTCATACACCAGCCTTCGGAGTTACTCCACCCTACTGTTGCTTCATGGCCATTTGAAGCGTGGGGAATAGATGTCGTAGGGCCAATCAGCCCCTCTTCAGCAAGAGGTCACCGGTTTATCCTTACAATAATCGACTACTTTTCAAAGTGGGCAGAAGCTATACCACTGCTTGAAGTCAAAACCTCTAATGTGGTTAACTTCATCAAGCACCATGTCATTCATCGATTTGGTGTCCCTAGGCGGATCATCCACGACAACGGTCCCCAATTCATAAGCCAAGTATTCTATCGGTTCTGCGATAAATACCGAATTCAGAATGTGGCTTCTACTGTCTATAATCCCGCCGCTAACGGTTTGGCGGAAGCATTTAACAAAACGATCATCAAGCTACTCAAGAAATTCGTCTCTTCGAATAAGCGAGATTGGAACGAAAAGCTTGGTGAATGTCTTTGGGCCTACCGACCCACGGTTCGGACACCGATAGGTAATACGCCTTTTTCCCTGGTATATGGGTGCGAAGCAATCATCCCGTTGGAAATCCAGATGCTATCATTGCGAGTCGCTCTGACCACCAAGAGCACATCAGAGGACAATGATCGCCTACGTCTTCAAGAGCTCGAAGCCCTGGACGAGAAGCGGCTCCAAGCGCAGCAACACATTGAGCTGTATCAAGCTCGAATGTCAAAAGCCTTCAATAAGAAGGTCAAGCAGAGAATCTTCCAGAAAGGAGACCTGGTCTTAGCCGTCAGACGACCGATGATTATGACGCACAAGACCAAAGGCAAATTTCAGCCTAAATAGGAAGGACCGTTTGTGATAGAAACAGTCTATTCAAACGGAGCATACCGCCTCACGACTGCAGAGGGCGACCTACTCATGATGCCGATCAATGGCAAGTTCTTAAAGAAGTATTATCCTTAATCAAGGATCCTTCTCATGATCAAGTTAACATTACACCTCTGATCAAGACCTTCGTGTGCAAAGTACATACAAAGAGAGCCTTTCTCTTCCTCCAAGTGAGATCATACAGCCATAAACCAACAGGAACCTGGCCGTGCACCGGTTATCCTAAAGGAGAATCAGGGTTATGCAGACATTAACCCGATAATCCAATATCCTTTAACGATTAAGGATAGAGGAAAATGTTGGCCTGTAAGCCCAACATAAGTCCTCGACAACTCATCATGCTGAGGGAAAAGCATGGCTTGCCCAATTCAAACGGTAGTTGGTAAAAGCATATCAAACCCGTTGACAGCTGGGGGTTTGCTAAAAATCCTAAGGGACCTGTTCCCGTTTGATTCCCTCGTTTCTTCCCGTGAAAACGAGACCTCCAAAATCACTTACCAATTCTCATCCATAGAATGGTAAGACCACATACACATTTCGCTGTTACGTTAACACTAAACCTATGACATCAATTCCCTCGTTTCTCCCCGTGAGAGCGAGACTTCCAAAATCACTTACCAATTCTCGTCCATAGAATGGTAAGTCCTCATATACACTTCGCTATTACGTTAACACTAAACCTATGACAGTGATTCCCTCGTTTCTCCCCGTGAAGACAAGAACTTTTCCCAAACTCCATTACAACCTTGAGCTTAGTGGCGTCTCAATCGGTTATGTCATTGCGACCTCTGAACCAACAGACAGCTAAGTCTCAACCTTGAGCCCTGTTGACATTTACAAAAGACAGGTCTCGATACTCGTTGACATTTACAAAAGACGAGTATCACCAATTTTGAAGCTTGGTGGCATCTCAATCGGTTATGTCATTGCGACCTCTGAACCAGCAGACAGCCGAGTCTCAATTCCGAGCCCTGTTGACATTTACAAAAGACAGGTCTCGATACTCGTTGACATTTACAAAAGACGAGTATCACCAATTTTGAAGCTTGGTGGCGTCTCAATCGGTTATGTCATTGCGACCTCTGAACCAGCAGACAGCTAAGTCTCAATTCCGAGCCCTGTTGACATTTACAAAAGACAGGTCTCGATACTCGTTGACATTTACAAAAGACGAGTATCACCAATTTTGAAGCTTGGTGGCGTCTCAATCGGTTATGTCATTGCGACCTCTGAACCAGCAGACAGCCGAGTCTCAATCCCGAGCCCTGTTGACATTTACAAAAGACAGGTCTCGATACTCGTTGACATTTACAAAAGACGAGTATCACCAACCTTGAGCTTGGTGGCGTCTCATTCGGTTATGTCATTGCGACCTCTGAACTAGCAGACAGTTAAGTCTCAATTCCGAGCCCTGTTGACATTTACAAAAGACAGGTCTCGATACTCGTTGACATTTACAAAAGACGAGTATCACCAATTTTTGAAGCTTGGTGGCGTCTCAACCAGTTATGTCATCGCGACCTCTGAACTGACAGATAGCCAAGTCTCATTATCCAACCCAACAAGAACTATGTTCTCAAGGAATTGCACTACAATTCGGAATCGCAATTCAAAAAGAAGAACAAGATTGAAGATTCGACAAAAGAAAAAAGAATTTTCATTCATTTCAAGAGGATAAAGTACATGGAGCTACAAGCGTACACTGTACGATCTGAGCCGCTCTCCGAGGGTGTTTAGCCTCTTCTTCCTGTCATCAGCAGCCTGGGCAAGCGCTTGTGACTTCAGCTCAGCCTCATTGAAATCTTCCGCCTGAGCCAGACGAGCTTCGGCCTCCGCCAAAGTTGCCCTCTGTGACAACCCCTGCCGCTCAAGCTTTTCACTCTGAGCTTTGAGCTGTTCAAGCTGCGCAGTTTCCTCAAGACGCACCGGTATGGCCTTGGATAAGAGGAGATTTGCTTTCCTAATCATTTCCTCAGCCTTCGCAATCTTATCTTCAGCGCCAAGAAGAGCACTAGTGGAGGCGTCAATTGCACTTCTAACCTCCGCTTGCCTTATTTCCAAGGATTTCAAGTCAGAAGAGATAGCCTTAGCAGCCTCTTGAGCGGCAAGCCGGGTCTCGTGCTTTTGAGCAATAAGAAGCGCGAGCCTGTCATCAACTAAAGACTCCGGGTCCGAACGGTGGAGGCGGCGCCATTCCTCCGCATCCTTCTCAAATTCATCCACCAGGAGCTCCAAAGCAGTGGCCTGGTGATACCCCTCAAAGTTCCGAATACTCTTAATATCACGGGAGAGGACCCCCTTTAACCTTGAGAATGGCATAGTTGAGCCCTTCAGAACCAGGTCGATAGTTCGCCCTAAGCCTTTATAAAAGTTGTCGACCAGGTCACCGATGTAATCGTTCTCGACCTCAGCTACTTCCGGTAAAGATGCAACCTCGGAATAGTCCACCAGCCTGGTCGACGCCGTCGCAGAAGAAGCAGCGGGGGCACTGATAGCAGCCGGACAAGCCGAGGGCGATCTCGGCGGAGTCCTCATCGGGACCAGAACGCCAGCCATCGCGGAAGAAGGACTAGCAACCACCTCCTGAGCAGCAGGCTCAACCACCAGGGTTGGAGAAGTAGGGCTTGTGATCACCCTCAGCTCCACACTCGGCAAAATTGTCGGCACCCGACTCGTTGATACAGTTGGGAGCGAGGACAACTCCGGGACCGCCGCCTCCGCAACTTCTGGCCTTTCGGCTGACTTGGGCCGATAAGAAGGCAGGTCGCCATACAGCGCGTCCAACATAGCAGCATCCGCCGCGGTCGAAGCGCTCGCATCACCCCTTGACTCTTCAGGGAAATCACCTGGTTCACTCGAAGCTGATGCATCTTGAGGCCGAACACCTGCAACAAAACCATGACCAAGAGGGAGATACAATAAACAGAAGAAGCCAAGGGGTCGCCATCATACCTAAGGCTGATGTCGCCTCAAACCTCTCGTCACCCGTATCAGTCTCCAGGTGCTCCATCGGAAAATTCTTGCCAGAATCAGCACGAATAGCCGGCCCGCTTTCGTTCGCCGAATAGCCCGTGGACCACCCGATAGAGCTTGATGCCACAGGACTTCCTTTGGAAGTCCCAGCGCCCGAGGGACCAATGTCGGCTGCATCACCTCCGGACTCCTCCGAGTGAGTAAAGAACCAACAGCAGTCCCATAAGCGAATAGGGGATCATAATGTTCCCCTTGCTCCCCAACCACCTCAGCTCCTGCAACAAGAAGCAAATAATGAGTTATTTGGGATACACCAAAGGCGTATTATATGGATGGGGTTAATCTTACCCAGACCCGGAGCAAATTCACCGCTAGTCGGTTCAGCGACCGACGGTTCAGCCGCTAATGGGGCAGCAAAAGGAATCACTGCAGAGGGACGGTCCTCCGCCACAATTGTAGGAGCTTGGCGACGGGGCTTCTTCGCCAACGACCTCCTGCGGGAATCACTCCCACGCTTCCTCTTGAAGTGGACGTCAGAATCCTCCTCTTCCACTTCTCCCGCACGTCGTGGGGAAGATGTCCCCACCACACCAGAGCCAGCCGCATGAGTATCAACTCCCATCCCCGCCTCGAAGCGAGGACTCCCTGCATCAGAAGCCTCGCTATCATCTACAGCGATGAACTCCTCCAAGCCAGGGACACGAACCCGTTTGCCTTCCTTTCTCTCAGAAGCCTTCCGCTTCAGTCGATGAGAGATTAACTTCACACCCGAACGGTTGGCATTGAACCCAGGACGTGTGGAGTTGGAAGCCGCATACCACTGGCAAAAGCACAGGGTCGTCAGAAGGTTGGGATCCTTCAACGGCGTGCGCAGCCACGCCCCAGTGCCGCCCACAGTAAAGAATCGCCACGCACGGGCCCCATCGATGAGACTCCCCATGAAGGCTAAATCGAGATTGGGGTTGCCCACATACAGCTGGTCGTACCCAAACTGTCCACCGACCTGCCAATTCTAGCTTCGCAGAAGCTGATCTTAGCCTCGCAGCAAGGCTACTTTCCAGATTTAAACAGATTTGATTCAATCTGTTTCCATATTTTCAAGGGACGATTATACCCTTGCTCTCCCTATAAATAACCCGCCAGGGGTACAAGGAGAGGATATAGATCAATCGATCGAAGACAAAAAGAGGACTCCACAAGCAGAGGCTTCTTCACAAAGCACCGTGCGCTCTCGAATTCAGAGACCTTTTAGAGAATTGCTTTCTCTAGCCAGGGTGTTGATACCCTAACATCGTCCTTCTTCTCAAGGAATCTCCGGAACCAGGCGAGAAGGAATTCCTTATTGAAGGCGATTTTGAGAAGCAGCAAGAGGGTTCTACCAACCTTCTGTTCTCTGATTCCCCGAACCAGACGAGAAGGGAATCTAATCGCTCGCATCGTCAAAGGGACAAAGTGGTCGCGCGCTGACCAGACTCCTATCGGCACACTTCTCCAGAATCTCTGAGGAGATCTACTTGTAATCTTTTTAAGAATACTTGTAATTTAGCTCCTCAAACTCTTTTTGTAAGTTTTCCCCTTTGCAAACATAATGGAAAACAACTGCCCCCTAAAACTCTCCATTAATGGGGATTAATCTCTCCTTTAAATGGGGAGAACGTGCGAGTGACTGACGCAGTCATGACTGACAGTTACAGTAGAAATGCGGGTCTCGCGTTGAACACGGATCTCACTCTGATGTTAAGACGCGGAGCTCACAACCTCGTGTCTGTGTTGGAACGCGGAGCTGTCAGGCTTGTGTTTGAGTTAAAGTGCGGAGCTGGTTGAGGTCCGTGTTTGATAAAGGACGCGAGGTCCGCATCTAACGATCTGAGAAAGGACGCGAGGTCCGCGTCTGGCGACCTCCGCATCTGACAAAGGACGCGAGGTCCGTGTCTGAGGCTGGAACGCGATCTCCGCGTTTGAGGGGTTCGCGTCTGAGGCTTTATCTTCGATAATTTTTTGATAGCCTACAGAATCTCTTCCAAAGTTTTCAAAACTTCATGGTTGACTGGGACGGATTTTGAAATACTTTGAACTTCGGTTGAATCTTGACTTTCTGTAATCGGACTGGCATTCTTCTGAGAGGCAGTCTCGAGCTTGATCTTGTCTGAATTCTGATCTTCGTGAGTATACTATTAAACTGCTTGAAGCCTCCAAGAAAGATCATTATAATTTGATTGTTGGTGTACTGTTGAATCAGTAGAGTTATCAATTGCCTTTACCAGTGTATTGTTGAACTGATTGTAGTAGTAGAGATATACTCTTGTATTGGGGGAGAAAGGACGCAGCTCTCACAGACGCGGCTCTGGCACACTGATCAAGTGGAGACGCGAATTTCACTAAAGTTGAGATGTGACTCTCAATTATTGTAGAGATGTGACTCTCAATTTCTATAGAGACACAACCTTTACTTGCTGTTGAGACACAACTCTTAAGTTCATTGAGACGCGGCTTTGTGCTTGAGACGCGAAGGTCACGCTCAAAGCTTCTTTGAAAGGGTTTTAATTGCCAGAGGTGTGATATTAACTTAGCAAATTAAATAATTCTACCGGAGGAATTTGAGAAGGTTACTGTCAGAGGTGTGATATTAACTTGACAGTGAGATCTGAACTTGTGTTTTGAACAAGTTTTGTTGACTTGTTATTCTATTGATGAGAATAACATGTGGAGTTTGATCCGCTAGGGATTATGCCAGAGTCTATCGTCAGAGGTTTAGTATTAACATGACTAGTACTCTGCTGAAAATTAATGGAATGAAAGTTACTGTTAGAGGTGTGGTATTAACATAACAGCGTTGAATTTGCGATCTACACAACTTAAGTGGACTTGTCATTCTATTGGCGAAAATGACAAGTGGGATTGGATTTGTTAAGATCTATGGAGATTTTTACCATCAGAAGTGTAATGTTAATGTGATGGGTTTGGGTTTGCAATTTAAGCAAATTGAATTGTCAGAGGTGTGATATTAACTTGACAAGGATGTGTGCTAGAGGTGTGATATTAACTTAGCATCATGAAAGTCTCATTTTCACTGAGAAATTTGAGAGAAGATCATTGTCATAGGTGTAATGTTAACTTAACAATGAAATGCATGCTAGAGGTGTGATGTTTAACTAAGCATTGAAAGGTCTCGCGTTTTCACTGAGAAAATCAAGGAGATCACTGTCATAGGTGTAATGTTAACTTAACAGCGATTGATTTTGCGATATGAGCAACTTTGGTCAGAAGTGCAGTATTAACTTGACTGAGAGATTCTGCGATTTGCGCAGTTTGGTGGACTCGCCATCTATTGAAGAGGACTGACAAGTTGAATTTTAGTCAGAGGTGTAATGTTAACTTGACCGGAATTTGTCTTGCGATTTGAGTAAGTTTGGTCAGATGTGTGATGTTAACTTGACCGGGATATTCTGTGATTTACGCAGTTTGGTGGACTCGCCATCCTATTGAAAAAGACTAACAAGTTGAAATTTTGGTCAGAGGTGTAATGTTAACTTGACCGGAATTTGTCTTGCAATTTGAGCAAGTTTAGTCAGAGGTGTGATGTTAACTTGACCATGATATTCTGCGATTTGTGCAGTTTGGCGACGCCATCCTATTGAAGAAAGCTGACAAGTTGAAATTTTGGTAGAGGTGTGATCTTAACTTGACTGGGATTTGTCTTGTGATTTGAGTAAGTTTGGTCAGAGGTGTGATGTTAACTTGACCGGGATTTGTCTTGCAATTTGAGCAAGTTTAGTCAGAGGTGTGATGTTAACTTGACCAGGATATTCTGCGATTTGTGCAGTTTGGCGACGCCATCCTATTGAAGAAAGCTGACAAGTTGAAATTTTGGTAGAGGTGTGATCTTAACTTGACTGGGATTTGTCTTGTGATTTGAGTAAGTTTGGTCAGAGGTGTGATGTTAACTTGACCGGGATTTGTCTTGCGATTTGAGCAAGTTTAGTCAGAGGTGTGATATTAACTTGACCGGGACATGTCTTGCGATTGGAGCAAGTTTGGTCAGAGGTGTGATGTTAACTTGACCGGGATTTGTCTTGCGATTGGAGCAAGTTTGGTCAGAGGTGTGAGGTTAACTTGGCTGGGATTTGTCTACTGTTAGAGGTGTGATTTTGAACATAACAGTATTTGAGTGGACTTGTAATTCTATTGAAGAAAATTGACAACTTGAAATTTTACCCCGGGGGAAACATCAAAGTCTTAACAGTGAATATGTCAGATGTATAATGTTAACTTGGCATGTTTAATTTGTGATTATTTCACTTGGAAAATAGTCACGGGCTTTTTGTTGTCCTACCATTCCATGGATGAGAATTGGTAAGAGATTTTGGAGGGGAAGGCGGGATCAGATCCCTCAAGGTTTTTAGCAAATTTTCAGCTATCAATGGATTTAATATGCCTTTACTAACTACCGTTTCAGTTGAGTGATTGAGATTTTTAAAGAATAAAAAGAAGTTCAGATTTCTTAGTCTCAATGCGAATCCGCTGTAGCAAGGGCTCAAGCGGGTCGTGATCCTCAGGGAAGGATGCGATGCAAGCTTTTCGGCCGATTCCCCTGTATGCTTTAAGTAAGAAAAGAGAGATTAGATTTGAGAGATATATATGATATAAAAGATGTGGTTTTTACTGATTTTCTACCACAACCCTATTGCAAGTTAAGGAGATTGAACATCATCTTAATATATGTGAAATTAATCCTAGGTTTATTAGCGAAGATGCAAGCAAGAATAAAAGAGTTTAGAATCTTACTAGTTCGCACCTTTGAACATTCAACACGATTTCATCTTAACATCTAAGTACAGCGGAAGAAAAGCATTACCTTGAAGTTACGCTGTCAAAGTTCTTAAATATGAAGGGTGAGGAATTATTTAAAAGTGTAACCTAGATTAGAAAGCTGATTATCCATTTAGTCCTCAAGCAATCTACTTTAAACCTAGGGTTTCTAAAAAGTATCATTAATCTGTTCAACTCCAAACATGCTTAGGGTTGCTTAAGAATTCAGCAAACCACAAAGGAAGATTAGTTCATCATCTTTTTTATTATTTTTCTTTTTTTTTTATATGAGAAGAATAAAGAAAGAGAGAAAATAAAGAGAATCGAGATATCACAGATCAAACCAAACTCAAGAAATCACAAAGTAAATGCAAAATTAAATGACAGAAATTAAGTGGCAAAAAGGTAACCTTTATTCGAGAGTAAACTCCAATTACAAAGCTCCTTCTTCTCCACACCGTGCTTGAAACAAGATTACAACTTGCTGAAATTTAAAGAAAAATGGCTAAAGAAACCCTAATACGTCTCTGGATGCCCTGTACGTTGCACTGCAGGGGGTATTTATAGGTGCAGAAGGTCGAAGAGTCCCGGATGAAGTTGTAGACGAAATCTGGTAGTCAGAGTCATCCATACTGCCGCAGAATTGCGGCTTTTGCCGCGTTTCTGCGGCAGTTTAGTGGAGTCAGGCCACGCGCTTTGGCGCGTGGCTTCTCCTGGTCCGTCCGTCTGGGCGCATGCTTCTGGAATATGCATCCTGGCCTTTTAATCTGGATTTTCGAGATAACTTAGTAATCAAGTAACCCTTAATCCAGATTTCTTCAATCTTTTTCCTCGAATTTCCTTCTTATCTTGGGCTTTTATCTTCATCCTGCAAGTGTTTAGGGTTGGATAGAAGTCTATCCTTCCTTTTCTCTGATATTTGCAACTTTTAGCCCTTGTATTTGCATTTTGACTTCTTGTAATTGCGCTTTTTCACCTGGGCTTCAAACATGGGCTTGGATCTGGGCTTTTGGGCTCTTTAAGCTTTATTTCTTATTAAAATAATAATTCGAGGCCTGCACACATTAAATAACGAAATATTAATAAATGTGCATTATAATATGAATAAATGTGCAAATGTGATGTATATATGATGACAATTATGTATTTTTCACTATCTATCATTGAGCTAGCCATGCTATTCCCCTCAGCATGATGAGTTGTTGAGAATTTTTTCATTGAGATTAAAAGCCAACTTTTTCCTCTATCTTTAGCCGTCGAAGGCGTCAGATTGTTGTTTCACAAATAACTTATAAACTCTGTGGGGAACTTATAGGGAGATTGACGTTTCCTTTGAGTACTTATTTGATCAGAGATGTGGTGTTGAACTTGATCAGAGAAGAGCTTCTCGAGGTCGACCCATTTCTCGATAGAGCCGGCAGGAAGCTTCATGAACCATTCAAAGGTAACAAAGCCGGCAGGCTCGTTCTTTGCAGAAGAGACGCGAGTCTCGTGTTTGGCACAAAGACGCGGGACTCACGTTTTTGAGAGGAGACGCGGATCTTGCATTGCTAAACGTCGCGTCTGTGAGGTGAAACACGAGTCTCGCATTCTAATGTAGAAACGCGGGCTTTGCATTCAGTTATAGAAACACGGGCTTCATGAGCTCCGCATTTTGATACAGAGACGCAGGCCTCATGAGATCTGTAACGCCCCGATCCGGAGGGTACGGAGACGTTACTGCAACGTATATACGCAGGTCAGAAATACCCTCACGTATATACGCTAAGCATCAGTACAGGCAAGAATCAGAGTACGGAAGCACGTGGTGCATTATACATTCCAACATATGAGTACAATTACAAAGTTATCACCAGAGGTGATCCAATATTACATGAATATTACATCACCAGAATGGCGCAATTGCGAGATTACAAGTAGATGTACATGGATGAATAGTACAAAAGGGCACTCACGAGTTTACTAAAGGAAACTCGAGAAGCACACAGGGGGGCCTGGAAGGATAGAGCTTCAGATGGTCTGCTGGGGATCCACGCTACCGCTGCGCTACTCTGATCAGCAACAGGGAGAATCCACGCACTTCAAGCTCCATGACCTGGACATGAGAATCCAGGGGAGTCAGATGAAACTCCCCAGGCGAGTGGTGAAGCAAAAGCCAAATGGCGAGCAAGGATAAGCACATGTGTATCGATAAAACCGAACCATAATCATGTACAGAAAACTGTGCCGTGAACAAGAGCATGTATAAGCAGGTGTGAGCAAGTATAGCATGATAATCATAAAACTGGGATTCTGTTATAGAACCCGATGAAAGCATTTGTGGCAAATCACACAACGGTCATAACAAGAGTGCATGGCAGGCAAAGGGAGTCACAACAGGAATACATAGCTGGAATCATGACAGGGATAACAAGAGTCATAACAGGCATCACTCGATATCTCCTAAACTAATATAAAACCGATAAAACAGAATAAAAACCGATAAAACTGAGTAAAACCGATTACGAGCAAAACCAATCGTAAACACTTAGGTTAGGCTCCATGAGACTAGTACATCGAAGGAATAATCCAAACAAGGAAACCCTCATCTATATACCTTTATCTCATGTCACCGTAATCCAAGCGCATACAATCCGAGTTACAAAGCAACACAACAGATTCACATAGCTTATTATTATTATTATTGGGGCCGCCTAAGTTCCAAGCTTCAGTATGTGTCCCATTCCACATACTTCCACTCACAACTTATATAGCCAGTTATTTGGAAACTGATAAAGTTCGATGAATCATGTTTCGGATGGGCCCGTACATGCCCGGGATAACGGTTCAGGAGTATCCGGTGCTGAGCCGGAACGTACCGCTAGGTACCGGGACTTATGGACGCCCGAACAGGAATGGAGTATCGCAGATCCCATAGAAATAGGTCTAGGGCATGTGTATACCCGGCATGAAAATCAAGAGTAGGGGTGCCAGTAAACCCCACGGAATCCCTGGTGGCCGCCAGGTGATCCCTCAAGTATTTGGCCACGCGCGGCTCGATATGGCCACCATAAACATGATTAATCAGGGCCCATCAGTTTCCCCCAAACCAGGTGCAAGTTGTATTAGTATAATTTATCAAGCAAGTATCAATTCACGGGAATAACAGGAGCAGGACATGATCAGGAGTACAGGTCACTGTATAGAATACAGGATAACAGGTCAGGTACAGGCAGGAGATGGCCCTACAGATTCAAGAGGTGGCCCCCACAGATTCAAGAGGTGGCCCCCACCATATGTGTGGTGTGGCACTTTGTTCCATGTGGCACTTTGTTCTGAGGGGAATGGATTCTAGAGGTGGCCCCCACGGATTCAAGAGGTGGCCCCACCACGTGTGTGATGTGACACTTTGTTCCGTGTGGCACTTAGTTCCATTCAGGATTAACCGGGAACAGGTGGTATAACATGAGTCAGTGAACTGGTATCGGGTATCGCATATAGCATGGCAAGTGGTAAAGTAGTTGCGGAGCTAAGCAAGCTGGAAGCATGGACAGCAATCAGTGTTTAACACTAAAGCGCTTAGCGAGGTTACCGGGACGACTCGGCTAAACTGCGAGTGGAAAGTCCGGCAGCATCTCGCCTAGACGAGTCTAGTGTTAAAGCGCTGAGCGCTAAGCGTGCCTACCAGGCGGAGCAAGAAGACCTGTTGGTCTAAGCGCACTCCTCTTATGAGGAAGTGGGCGGAAGCCCGGAGGCTAAAGTACGCTCGGGGTTTAGGAGCACTCTTAGTAGCTACCACGAAACCAATAAGGGTGCGGCTTTAAGCCATTGGGTAGCCAGCCTAGGAGTGAGCATAACCCGGAGGCGGTACAAGAGTACCTGCAATGTTAGTACCACACAAACAAGAATAATACATGTCCAGACATTGACACTCGGCCATACACAGATACAGGGACTCAGCCCAATACATGATACATGAAACAGGGAAAAATACATGTCGACCCGACGAAGCGGGAAACCCAAATGGAGGCGAGAGCGAGAACACTCGCATAACCAATGAAATAGGAAAGCAAGAGGGTAGCGAGATCACTCGCCTAAATCACCGGAAAGCCGAAAGTCTGGAATCCATGGAACTCGCGCACGCGCCATAAAATAATATATATTTAGGAGGAGAGAGAAAGTGAAGAGGAGAGAGAAAGAGTGAGAAACCTAGAGAGAGAAAGAGACACAGGGAGACGCGGGTTTAGAAAGTGAGACGCGGGGGTCGCAGACGCGGAAGTCGCGTCGCGAGGAATAGCAGACGCGACGATCACAGACGCGGGAGTCGCGTTGCGGGAATAGCAGACGCGGGAATCACAGACGCGGGGAGTCGCGTCGCGAAGATACCACAAACGCGGGGTTCGAGACCCGCGTTCAAATCAGGACGCGAGAGAGAACGCAGACGCGGTCGTTGGGTCCGCGTCGCGTTAGCACGAGGGGATCACGACGCGGTCATTAGCCCCGCGTCGTGACGAAACAGTAACGCGAAGGCCGCGTTAGAAAGAGGTCGCCCGCACGCGGGGGTGAGATCCGCGTCGGCAAATCACCGAGAGAGAGACATGGAGTTAAGGAGAGAGAGAGAGAGAGAGGACAGGAGAGAGAGAGATCCAAGGGAGAGAGAGAGACTCAGGAGAGAGAGTGAGAGAGTCCAAGAGAGAGAGAGAGATCCAGGGGAGTAAACAAGAGAAGGGGGCTGCTGCCCCCCTCTGGATCCCACGCACAGCGCCCCCTTGGGGGCGCCCGGCCTGGCCGCCGGCCAGGTGGCGGCGCCGGGCGGCGCCGGCCACCGGCAGAAGAAGAGGAGGGGCGGCTGCCCCCTCAACAGAGCACAGGAGGGGGCTTGCCCCCCTCCAACAGAGAGAAAGAGAGGGGGCTTGCCCCCCTCTCAGACCAAGCACAGGGGGCCCTGGTGGCCCCTGGCCGCCCGCGACCGCCGGCGCGCCGCCGGCGGCGCCCAAGCCCGGGGGTGGCTCCGGCCACCCCAAAGAGAAGAGGGGAAGGAGGAGAAGTTGGGTTATGTGGTGGTGGTGGGTTTGGTGGTGTTTTGAAGAGGAAGGAATTGGAGGTGGTGGTTGGTGAGGAGGCTCGGCCACCGGAGATGAGGTCCTTGCCGGCGACGGTGGCCGGAGGTGGCTGGCGGTGATGGCCGGTTGGGGCTGGCCTCTCTTGGAGGAGAAGAAGAAGAAGAAGAAGAGAATGAAGGAAAAGAAAGGAAAAAGAAAAGAAAAAGAGAAAAGAAAAAAGAAAGGAGAGAGAGTGTGATGGTGATGGGGATGTGATGGGGAGGTGACCGGGCCCACGTGGAGGGGAGTGGGTTGCGGTTGGTGGGAGAAAAGAAAGGAAAGAAAGAAAGAAAAAAAAGATTGAAAAAATAATAATATTATAATATGGCTGCGAAATATCGACTGTTCCAGAAAAATCCCCAAAAATATCCAGAGGTAGAAAACATCATCCTGAGGAACAATATGAAATCGGTTTTCAGAAATAAAATCCCGTTTTCAAATTAAAAATCCGGAAGTCAACCGCCGATACTGGCCGATACCGACTCCGGTGGATTTTCATAAATTCATAAAATACTCAGAAAAAGATAGTAGATTTAAGAAATATGATTTTAAGAAATAATGCCTAAAGACCCTTCTAGTAATTCCAATCCGTTCGTAAATTAAAAATCCGGGAATCGGTCAGCGGCACTGATCGACACCCGTTTTGAAGATTTTAAACTTAATTCAGGAAAATTCCAGAAAATCATAGAAAATCTAAAATATTAGAAAACGATGTTTAAAACTGAAATCGGTCAAATCGGAATACCAGAATGTCCAAACCGAGCAATACTCTAGGATCGGGTCCTTGGTTCAGACTAAGGCTGAATCCGAGTCCGAGAATCCGGATCCAAGACAAAATGTTCATATAAACAATTCATAATACAAAACAAATACAGGAAGCAAATCGAAAAATACGGTCGAAAAATCTGAATACGCAACTAAGTACGTATTCCGAGAACGGGGTGTTACAATCCACCCACCTTACAAAAATTGCGTCCTCGCAATTTCGATAAGGGGCAAATTGAACACAAAGGGGACAAGGCGGAATTTATACCAATTAAGATATGAAGCACTATAGGTTGGGCCCTCAAGTAGACTGAACAATAATCAGAGCCAGCCGCTACCTCTCTAGTCTGTTCATATCTTAAGTTGATATAAAGGCTACAAAAAAAAACCAAAACAGGGGAAAGATAGGAGGGATTAGGAATCAAAGGAAAGATGATCAAGAAAATAGATAACTCTGTACTTGTAGTTGGAGTGTATAACCAGGACTCATGCATTCCAGTTGCAAATTTCTTTACCATTAATTTGCCATCTGGACGTACTGAGGAGGTGAGAGCCTAAGCTCTGATACCAACCTGTAACGCCCCGATCCGGAGGGTACGGAGACGTTACTGCAACGTATATACGCAGGTCAGAAATACCCTCACGTATATACGCTAAGCATCAGTACATGCAAGAATCAGAGTACGGAAGCACGTGGTGCATTATACATTCCAACATATGAGTACAATTACAAAGTTATCACCAGAGGTGATCCAATATTACATGAATATTACATCACCAGAATGGCGCAATTGCGAGATTACAAGCAGATGTACATGGATGAATAGTACAAAAGGGCACTCACGAGTTTACTAAAGGAAACTCGAGAAGCACACAGGGGGGCCTGGAAGGATAGAGCTTCAGATGGTCTGCTGGGGATCCACGCTACCGCTGCGCTACTCTGATCAGCAACAGGGAGAATCCACGCACTTCAAGCTCCATGACCTGGACATGAGAATCCAGGGGAGTCAGATGAAACTCCCCAGGCGAGTGGTGAAGCAAAAGCCAAATGGCGAGCAAGGATAAGCACATGTGTATCGATAAAACCGAACCATAATCATGTACAGAAAACTGTGCCGTGAACAAGAGCATGTATAAGCAGGTGTGAGCAAGTATAGCATGATAATCATAAAACTGGGATTCTGTTATAGAACCCGATGAAAGCATTTGTGGCAAATCACACAACGGTCATAATAAGAGTGCATGGCAGGCATAAAGGGAGTCACAACAGGAATACATAGCTGGAATCATGACAGGGATAACAAGAGTCATAACAGGCATCACTCGATATCTCCTAAACTAATATAAAACCGATAAAACAGAATAAAAACCGATAAAACTGAGTAAAACCGATTACGAGCAAAACCAATCGTAAACACTTAGGTTAGGCTCCATGAGACTAGTACATCGAAGGAATAATCCAAATAAGGAAACCCTCATCTATATACCTTTATCTCATGTCACCGTAATCCAAGCGCATACAATCCGAGTTACAAAACAACACAACAGATTCACATAGCTTATTATTATTATTATTGGGGCCGCCTAAGTTCCAAGCTTCAGTATGTGTCCCATTCCACATACTTTCACTCACAACTTATATAGCCAGTTATTTGGAAACTGATAAAGTTCGATGAATCATGTTTCGGATGGGCCCCGTACATGCCCGGGACAACGGTTCAGGAGTATCCGGTGCTGAGCCGGAACGTACCGCTAGGTACCGGGACTTATGGACGCCCGAACAGGAATGGAGTATCGCAGATCCCATAGAAATAGGTCTAGGGCATGTGCATACCCGGCATGAAAATCAAGAGTAGGGGTGCCAGTACACCCCACGGAATCCCTGGTGGCCGCCAGGTGATCCCTCAAGTATTTGGCCACGCGCGGCTCGATATGGCCACCATAAACATGATTAATCAGGGCCCATCAGTTTCCCCCAAACCAGGTGCAAGTTGTATTAGTATAATTTATCAAGCAAGTATCAATTCACGGGAATAACAGGAGCAGGACATGATCAGGAGTTCAGGAGTACAAGTCACTGTATAGAATACAGGATAACAGGTCAGGTACAGGCAGGAGATGGCCCTACAGATTCAAGAGGTGGCCCCCACAGATTCAAGAGGTGGCCCCCACCATATGTGTGGTGTGGCACTTTGTTCCATGTGGCACTTTGTTCTGAGGGGAATGGATTCTAGAGGTGGCCCCCACGGATTCAAGAGGTGGCCCCCACCACGTGTGTGATGTGGCACTTTGTTCCGTGTGGCACTTAGTTCCATTCAGGATTAACCGGGAACAGGTGGTATAACATGAGTCAGTGAACTGGTATCGGGTATCGCATATAGCATGGCAAGTGGTAAAGTAGTTGCGGAGCTAAGCAAGCTGGAAGCATGGACAGCAATCAGTGTTTAACACTAAAGCGCTTAGCGAGGTTACCGGGACGACTCGGCTAAACTGCGAGTGGAAAGTCCGGCAGCATCTCGCCTAGACGAGTCTATTGTTAAAGCGTTGAGCGCTAAGCGTGCCTACCAGGCGGAGCAAGAAGACCTGTTGGTCTAAGCGCACTCCTCTTATGAGGAAGTGGGCGGAAGCCCGGAGGCTAAAGTACGCTCGGGGTTTAGGAGCACTCTTAGTAGCTACCACGAAACCAATAAGGGTGCGGCTTTAAGCCATTGGGTAGCCAGCCTAGGAGTGAGCATAACCCGGAGGCGGTACAAGAGTACCTGCAATGTTAGTACCACACAAACAAGAATAATACATGTCCAGACATTGGCACTCGGCCATACACAGATACAGGGACTCAGCCCAATACATGATACATGAAACAGGGAATAAAATACATGTCGACCCGACGAAGCGGGAAACCCAAATGGAGGCGAGAGCGAGAACACTCGCATAACCAATGAAATAGGAAAGCAAGAGGGTAGCGAGATCACTCGCCTAAATCACCGGAAAGCCGAAAGTCTGGAATCCATGGAACTCGCGCACGCGCCATAAAATAATATATATTAGGAGGAGAGAGAAAGTGAAGAGGAGAGAGAAAGAGTGAGAAACCTAGAGAGAGAAAGAGACACAGGGAGACGCGGGTTTAGAAAGTGAGACGCGGGGGTCGCAGACGCGGAAGTCGCGTCGCAGGAATAGCAGACGCGGCGATCACAGACGCGGGAGTCGCGTTGCGGGAATAGCAGACGCGGGAATCACAGACGCGGGAGTCGCGTCGCGAAGATACCACAAACGCGAGGTTCGAGACCCGCGTTCAAATCAGGACGCGAGGAGAACGCAGACGCGGTCGTTGGGTCCGCGTCGCGTTAGCACGAGGGGATCACAGACGCGGTCATTAGCCCCGCGTCGTGACGAAACAGTAACGCGAAGGCCGCGTTAGAAAGAGGTCGCCCGCACGCGGGGGTGAGATCCGCGTCGGCAAATCACCGAGAGAGACATGGAGTTAAGGAGAGAGAGAGAGGATAGGAGAGAGAGAGATCCAAGGGAGAGAGAGAGACTCAGGAGAGAGAGTGAGAGAGTCCAAGAGAGAGAGAGAGAGATCCAGGGGAGTAAACAAGAGAAGGGGGCTGCTGCCCCCCTCTGGATCCCACGCACAGCGCCCCCTTGGGGGCGCCCGGCCTGGCCGCCGGCCAGGTGGCGGCGCCGGGCGGCGCCGGCCACCGGCAGAAGAGGAGGGGGGCGGCTGCCCCCTCAACAGAGCACAGGAGGGGGCTTGCCCCCCCTCCAGCAGAGAGAAAGAGAGGGGGCTTGCCCCCCTCTCAGACCAAGCACAGGGGGCCCTGGTGGCCCCCTGGCCGCCCGTGACCGCCGGCGCGCCGCCGCGGCGCCCAAGCCGGGGGTGGCTCCGGCCACCCCAAAGAGAAGAGGGGAAGGAGGAGAAGTTGGGTTATGTGGTGGTGGTGGGTTTGGTGGTGTTTTGAAGAGGAAGGAATTGGAGGTGGTGGTTGGTGAGGAGGCTCGGCCACCGGAGATGAGGTCCTTGCCGGCGACGGTGGCCGGAGGTGGCTGGCGGTGATGGCCGGTTGGGGCTGGCCTCTCTTGGAGGAGGAGAAGAAGAAGAAGAAGAGAATGAAGGAAAAGAAAGGAAAAAGAAAAAAAAAAGAGAAAGAAAGGAGAGAGAGTGTGATGGTGATGGGGATGTGATGGGGAGGTGACCGGGCCCACGTGGAGGGGAGTGGGCTGCGGTTGGTGGGAGAAAAGAAAGGAAAGAAAGAAAGATTGGAAATAATAATAATATTATAATATGGCCGCGAAATATCGACTGTTCCAGAAAAATCCCCAAAAATACCCAGAGGTAGAAAACATCATCCTGAGGAACAATATGAAATCGGTTTTCAGAAATAAAATCCCGTTTTCAAATTAAAAATCCGGAAGTCAACCGCCGATACTGGCCGATACCGACTCCGGTGGAATTTTCATAAATTCATAAAATACTCAGAAAAAGTATTTAGGTAGAAAATATGATTTTAAGAAATAATGCCTAAAGGCCCTTCTAGTAATTCCAATCCGTTCGTAAATTAAAAATCTAGGAATCGGTCAGCGGCACTGATCGACACCCGTTTTGAAGATTTTCAACTTAATTCAGGAAAATTCCAGAAAATCATAGAAAATCTAAAATATTAGAAAACGATGTTTAAAACTGAAATCGGTCAAATCGGAATATCAGAATGTCCAAACCGAGCAATACTCTAGGATCGGGTCCTTGGTTCAGACTAAGGCTGAATCCGAGTCCGAGAATCCGGATCCAAGACAAAATGTTCATATAAACAATTAATAATACAAAACAAATACAGGAAGCAAATCGAAAAATACGATCGAAAAATCTGAATACGCAACTAAGTACGTATTCCGGGAACGGGGTGTTACAAGATCCGCGTTTTGATATAGAGACGCAGGCCTCATAAGCTTCACGTTTTGATATAGAGACGCGGGCCTCACATTTTTGCTGAGAAACGCGGGCTTCGCGTTCTGATACAGAGATGCGGGCCTCGCGTTAAGGATCTGAGATGCGAGTCTCATGCTGCTCAGAAGAAGCGTAGGCCTAAGCCTCGTGTTTTGTATCTGCTGAACAGATGACTTTTTCAGCTTTTTTTATCTGTTGTCGACGTGTGTGGTGCCTTTGTCGACGTTCAGCATTCCGGTTATGCTTCACGGGTTGTTCGGGACCCCAGTAACCTGGAGTTGAGGAATCTGGAGAGGAGAGGTACGGTAAGACGGGCCTTCATCTTCATTGGCCTCGCGGGTCTCGTGGGAGACATTGACGCGGGCCACATGTGCTGTTGTAGTCACTTCTGTCTGCTGACGACGAGCGCGACGCCTTTGCCGTCTCTCGGCATTCCGATTGAGTCGCAGAGGTTGTTGGGAACTCCCAGCATTCGAACAAGCAGTGCCTTGATAGAAGGATGGCGGGAGATTGGTCTCCATTGCCATCTTGACCGTGGGTCGTGGCGCGGGCCTCTGAAGAGATGTTGGGGCTAACCACGTTGTCTCCATGGGAAACTCCTGAAGCTTTGGGGGAGTTCAACTTCTCTTGATCAAATTCGATCATAAGCGATTCGACTGTGGAACCAACCATCCGACGTCGGCTTGCGTCACTACTTTCTCGTTGATTGAAAATGACAAAGTTTCCTCACCGGAGTCGCCATCTTTTGTACGCGTCGAAAAATCACAATTGCAATCTTCTTTTAATTGAGTAGAAGATTATAACGGATACAATCCGATTACAAAAGAGAGAAGATCTCTTGATTAATTCTCCTCTTTATTTAAAGCTGGGTTCTTCACGTGGCAGTGGAGAGTGAGTCTTGTTCTCCGTTGACAGGCCGAACGTCAAGTTTCTCTTGTGGATCCTCTCTTTGGATCTACTAGTGGAGTAGCATAGCTCCTATCAGTAATGGAATCTCAAAGAGATTTAAAGAACTTGAGCTCAACAAGTTAACAGAAAGAGTTGAACTCTTTGTAGGCTTCAAGCGCTTCAAGACCGAACTCTGGCGAGGTAGCTCTCCCCTCTACCTATGACTTCTTAGATTCCTTCATCAGGACTCTCCCCTTCAACCCTTTTTAGAGGTCCCCCTCTATGGGTCCCCTTACATCCCCTTAGAGAGGTCTCCTCTTTTTTTGTCCCCCCTTTTTTTCTAGCTATTCATAGTTATTTATAGAGGAATTGGGGTGTAACCAACTCCTTAAATCTCTCCATAATGGGAGGGATGTAACCAACTCCTTAAATCTCTCCATAATGAAAATTTATTCCCTATTATGTGGAGAGAAAATTGGAGTGTAATTGCCCTCTTAAAACTCTCCATTAATGGGGATTAATCTCTCCTTTAAATGGGGAGAACGTGCGACGCAGTCATGACTGATAGTTATAGCAGAAACGCGGGTCTCGCGTTGAACGCGGACCTCACTCTGATGTTAAGACGCGGAGCTCACAGCCTCGTGTCTGTGTTGGAATGCAGAGCTGCTCAGGCTTGCGTTTGAGTTGAAACGCGGAGCTGGCTGAGGTCCGTGTTTGATAAAGGACGTGAGGTCCGCATCTGACGATCTGAGAAAGGACGCAAGGTCCGCGTCTGGCGACCTCCACGTCTGACAAAGGACGCGAGGTCCGCGTCTGAGGCTGGAACGCGATCTCCGCATCTGGGAGGTTCGCGTCTGAGGCTTTGTCTTCAGTAATTTTTTGATAGCCTACAATCGGCAAAACCCGAACCGAATTGATGCTCACCCCTAACAAATACACCAATAACTGAACAATTAAATCTATTTGCATGTCATTCTTTAAAGAGCACACTATAATTCAAAAGGAGAAGAGTCTTAAAATTTTTTGGAAGGAAAGCAAAGGAGAAATAAAGAGAGATTTTTAATAAAGAAAGAAGAAAGGTTTTCTTTTCAAAGATTCAGTTAAAGATGAGGATACAGTTAAAGATGAGGATTTGCTCATAAAATTTTGTACTTATAATTTAGAGGAAGTGTAAGGTTTTTGTGTATTATTGTGCAAAATTTATCATATAATAGAATCAATAGTGTGGCTTTCTTTGGGTTGTATGGCAATCAGGGAGTTGAGGTAAAGTGTGAGTAAATATATCACTTGCAACTATCATTAGGGGAACAACAAAGAGAATATCTTGGCATCTTCAATTGAAAAATGTGAAACTAATATAAAAACGTGCAATGCATAAGAGCAATTATTATTTTCTACATCGGTCTCTAGAATCACTTAATCTGCAAAGAGTTCTTTAAATCATATTATTTGCGACTATATCTCTGGAATCAGATAAGCAATGTGAAGGCCTCTTTGGCTCGACTAACAATAGGAGGACCGACTTGCAACTTTGTCGTCAAAAAAGAACAAGAAAAGAAATCAAACAACTTATTAAATTGAAAAGATGTAATTGTAAGTATATGAATTTGGAAACAGTTTTCGAATTATTTGTAATTTGAGAGACCATCAGAGAAACCCAAAATTATAATATTACGCAAGCACAATTTGGGGTTTTTCCCATTGTTTGTTTCCAATTTTTTTTTGTTAGTTTCTGCTTAACAGGAATCAATCTGACAACTAATCAAGTTCACTGAGATATCAACAATCTAATTGGCCAGGTCGGCAAATATCAGGTGGGAGGTTTTCCGTTTAATAGAATGTTCCTTAATTTAAGAACTACCTTTCAATTTCCTTCCTTGGTTAAACACCAATTAGACTGAATCTAAGTCAGTCACGATATACTGTTAAAGTATATCCCCTGTATAAAGGACTTAATCCACTTATACAGTATTTGGAGTGAGGTACGCTTAGAGCGAATCTCCTTAAGACAATTACGCCCCCCGCACCGGTGCTAACGGAATAATGGACGCTGGTCTCCCAAGATACAACACTCCTTCACGGTATTTGGATAGCACTATCAAATCACCGTACGGTCGAACCGTAGTCAACCAGTACCTTCCACAGGATCGTTGAAGCAGCAGTACAAGAACAAATTTTGGATGAATATTTGCCCCTTACTTTGGAGTAGCACCCACTGTTGAGGACGATGGAAGGTTGAAGAATATTCTTCTTCAGAAGTCTTAGATTCAAACAACAATTCTATAAAAGAATCTGTTGAATTTTCTAAGCCTTCTTTCAGAACGAATTTTGCAGAATTTCCGTTGGAAGTCGCTTCGGAAACCGAGTTACGGATTTCCCACCTCCCTTTTGGAAGTCACTTCAGAACTCTACTTCCCAGTTCAGAACGCAGAAAATTGAAGTGTTCAGAACTCAGAGAGAGAGAGAAGAGAAGTATTTGCTCTTGGTGTATTTGTTGTTGTAATTGGTGTCTTTCAATTGAGAATCGGAGCCCTTTATATAGCCTTCCAGGAGGGGCCAACAGGTTCGAACCCAAACGAAAGGTTGCAACCTTTCGACCCAACAGTCATGACTGTTGGCTGTCCAATTGGTTCGCAACCTTTGGCGGGAGCGGGTCTGGTTCGCAACCTTTGGCAGTCCAACAGGTTCGCAACTATTGGCAGTCCAACAGATTCGCATCTGTTGGCAGACCAACAGGTTCGCAACCATTGGCCGTCCAACTGGTCTGACACCTGTTGGCGGATCGGTTTGAAACCAGACAGCGGAGCGGGTCCGTTGGCGGGGCGGAGCGGGTTTGGTTCGGGTAGCGGCCCATACCCTTGAGACCTGATTCAAAAAGAACCAGGCCAGGTAGGGAACCCAAACCAGAACCATAACCAGAGAACCCGGCCCCGGTGCCGTGCCGGCCGGCCGCCGCCAGCGGCGGCGCGCGCACGCACGCATGATAGGGCATGGTTCCCTCCCAATCGCGCGCCAAAACTCCAAGTACCCAAAGGGCACGCCCTTTGTTCTCAATTTTCTCTATTTATACACCACAAACTTCCATCTCATGGCCAATGTGGGACTAAATGCTATTAGCTGCCTTTAGTCCCGTTTTGACTTTGAATTAGGCAATCTTTAGACTTGAATATCTCATTCATTCGAAGTCGGAATTGAACATGTGGATATACCACGTTCATCCCCAATGGAAGGAAAACACACTCCAACCATCATCCAGTTGATTCGATCAACGGATCTCGCCATAATTCAACTAAAAGATTCGCATTTATATTCTTCAATTCCAACTTTCCCCCTTTCAATTGATGAAAGTGTTACACACGTCCACTTGATAAAAGGGACAACCTGGAGCGGGAGAACTAGACCCGATCCCTATTTTGGTTCCTCTATATGAGGAACCGGATCCGGACTGGGGCCGGTCAGTTTCAGTTATGGCTCCGAAACCGGCCGGTATTGATTCATGAACCGTTTCTGCTCCATCGGAATATTAATTTTTATATATAAGAAAAATTAACAAAATATTTAAAAAAAGGGCGTGATCTTTAATCCTTATCATAATTAAGTTGCCTATGTATTCTCATGGGGTTTAGAAGAATTAAAGCTCACGTAGTTCTCTTAACTCAATCTCCTTAACTTAGCTCAATCACTTCCTTCTTTTTTTGTGGTTGTTATTTTCATAAAGTCTTCATTTTCTTTCCGCATGATTTCTTGTTCCTTAACAAAGCTTTTGTCCAATCATTAAGACATGCTTGGGCCTCCACTGATTTAGGAGATATTGTAGATAGAGGTTGTTGTATGGATTGAAAGGTAGTACCGGGTGAGAGTGTAGTAACCCAATATAGACTCTTAATTTTAGTTGTCCAGATTAGAAGGAGATTTAGAAAGATTAAACATAAGTTATATCCTATGATTAAGTGGTGGCAGCTAAAAGAAGGTAACCAAGGAGTTTTTGTAGATCGAGTAGTACATGAAACAGATTGGATAGCCCAAGATGATCCCAATACAACATGAAATAAAATTGCCAGCTACATTAAAAGGGTAGCTAAAAATGTACTTGGTGAGTCACGTGGTGGTGCTCTACCATATAAGGACACATCATGATAAAATGAAGAGGTAAAAGCTGCCATTAAGATTAAACAAGACTCTTATAGAGATTTGAAGAAAATTTGTGATAGAGTGAGTTTTGAGAGGTATAAGCTAGCCAAGAAGGAGGCTAAAAAAGTTATTCAGAATTCAAGAGCTAAACTGTATAAAAAAGTGTATGAGAAGTTGGACACCAAAGAGGTTGAAAATGACATATATAGAATTGCTCGAATAAGGGAGAGAAAGACTAAAGACTTACGTACTGTGAGGTGTGTCACAAATGAAGATCAAAAGGTTTTACTTCGAGATGAAGAAATCAAAGAAGATGCATAGAATATTTTGATAAATTGTTCAATGAAAGTTCTACTCAAGACTTGGATGACTTTACCATTTAGTGTCAGGATATGAACCATAATTATATGCTCAGAATTAATGAATCTGAAGTTAAAGAGGCCTTGAAGAGAATGAGTCAAGGAAAGCTGTTGGCCCAGATGAAATTCCTATTGAGGCATGGAAATGCTTAGGAGAGGTGGGCATGAGATGGCTGACAAACCTCTTCAATAAGATCTGGCTAACTAAAAAGATGCCAAATGAGTGGAGGAAGAGTACCTTAGTACCTCTCTATAAGAACAAGGGTGATATCCAAAATTGTTTAACTATCGTGGAATAAAACTCATGTGTCACACCATGAAGCTTTGAAAAAGGGTAATTAAACACAGGTTAAGACAGAATGTTACAATATCAGAGAACCAGTTTGGCTTCATGTCAGGGCGATCGACGACAGATGCTATTCATTTGCTTCGTCAACTTATAGAGTGATTTTGAGAGAGGAAGAGAAATTTGCATATGGTCTTTATTGATTTAGAAAAAACTTATGATAATGTGCCAAGAGAGATATTATGGTAGACATTGATGAAAAAGGGAGTTCTCATCAAATATATTGACATAATCAAGGATATGTACGATGGAGTAGTAGTAAATGTCAGAACTTGTGGAGGCATAACAAGTGATTTTTCTATCACAATTAGATTGCATCAAGAATCTGCATTGAGTCCATTCTTATTTGCCATAGTGTTGGATGAGCTTACTAGAGCTATTCAGGATAAGATATCCTGGTGTATGCTATTTGCTGATGATATTGTCCTAGTTGATGAGACGAAAGCTGCGGTAAAGCCAAATTGGAGTTATAGAGACAAACTCTAGAATCTCGAGATTTTAGATTAAGTAGGGCCAAAACAAAGTATATGGAGTATAAATTTAGTAAACAGGGAATCCGAGATTATAGTATTTGTGAGACTAGATGGATAAGAAATACCGATGAGCAATCATTTTAAGTACTTGGGTTCTATTATCCAAAAGGATAGAGAGATCGATAGTGTGTCAACCATAGGATCCAAGTCGGCTGGTTGAAATGGAGGAGCGCAACAAGAGTTTTATGTGATTGTAACATTTCGTTATGACTGAAGGAAAAGTTTTATCGGACTGCTATTAGGCCAGCTTTGTTATATGACATAGAATGTTAGGGTATAAAGAAACATCATGCTCAGAAGATGAGTGTAGCAGAGAGGCGCATGCTTCGTTGGATGTGTGGTAACACGCAGAGAGATAATGTGAGAAATGAGGATATTCGTACTAAGATAGGTGTAGCTTCTATAGAAGAGAAGATGAGAGAAAACCGCCTACGATGGTTTGGTCATGTGTGACGTAAACCTACAGATGCACTAACCCGGCGAGTAGAGCGTATTAATTTAGGGCAAGTTAAAAGAGCGCAGGGGAGACCTAAAAAAACATGGATGGAGGTAATACGACAAGATATAGAGGCTAAAGGTCTTAGTGAAGGCATATTGCTTGATAGGAATTAATGGAGAAAGCTGATCCATGTGCCCGCTCTGGCGTAATTCTCTTTTGCTTCAGTAGCCTACCCAAATACTTGGGACAAATGGCTTAGTTGTTGTTGTTTATTGTTGTTGCAGAGGAACTTATATGACAAGTAAGCAATAAATTGTGGGGGATTAATATATAACTATGATATTATTAGAAGCTAATATCTAAATAAGAAATTTGTTAGAGACTTAGATCTTAAAAATCCAAATAAAAAAATCCAACGCTTCTAGCTTCTAAACAAATTAAGTTGTGATCGCGCATGCCTTTTTCTCTTCAACCAAATCCATCAGCCATAGTTTGGGCCCAAGGTCACGGTCGCTCTTTTAAAGCCCACTACTACTTGTTAGGCTCACAATTAGGGGTGCCATCGGATCGGATACGGATCGGATATTACCTCTACCATATCCATATCCGCACCCAACCTTCGGATACGGATACGGATACGGATATTGGCGAATGTGAAAAAATGATATCCGTATCCGTCAAAATCGGATATCAGATATAAATCGGATATTAGCGGATCGGATGCGGATACTAATCGGATATGTTAAAAATGGATATAGTTAAAGATAAATTAAACAGAAATACTTATATTACTTTTTATCTCATCTACTACAATATTAAATGTGATACATACTGTGATATTATTGTGTACATATCAATACATTCATCGTATTCATTGTCATTTGACTTCTATAACAATAGATTACACGTCCTCCGGTGCTAAATGCCGATTCGGATGCCATGGTTGATGTCGAAATACTCAAAATATCTTGTGGTGCTCTTGCAAGAATCGAATACTTTCCACTATTACTTTTTCACCAACTCAAAATATCAAAATTTAATGCCTTATTCCATTAAAGAATAGTCTTCTCCATACCGATATCATTATGAAGCACACAACATTCGGATATCGGATCGGATACGAATAAGATATTACTTTTACCATATCCGTATCCGCACTTACCTTTCGGATACGGATACGGATACGAATATTGACGGATGTGAAAAAATGATATCCGTATCCGGATTGGAGGCGGATTCGGATGCGGATATCCGCGGATAATCCGTATCCGGTGGCACCCCTACTCACAATTGACCAGTATATACTGTAGATGGGCCCATCTGCCATGATTAGGTTATCCAGCGGGTGTAAAACACTGGCTGTAAAATATCCTCACTGAGGCCACGTGGCCGAGTGGCACACACCCCGCCTCACGAGGTGATTCTGTGGGGTTTGAATCCTCCTAGGATCCATCGCGCAGGTAATGTTGGTAAGTTCCCCAAAACCCCCTCTGATGATAAATATTGCCTTTAAGTGTTGTGTTTCTTTCTATTTAATTTATTGTCTTCTTTTTTTTTTTTTTCCCTCCTTTTTGGTATATAAAAAATAACAGATGATGATAATTATGCAAGAATGAGGACCCATTAAGTCTTTGTTGGAAACAGAAAGCACATCGAGTTTCAGAAGCATAATGTTAGAATGTATCTCACATCTGATTTAGCATTCAGACAGATTTTGTGCCCAACGAGTCTCCAAATCGAGATCATTTATTAGTGTAAGCTACTATTAAACGATGGATAGTATCAGGATTTTCTTTTTTGAGAAAGAGCATGAGGGTTTTCTTGTAACGCTATATATAACTCTCATGTGTGAAATGAGAGAAATGGGTTCGGAAAAAATGTGGGACGAGACGAAGAGAGATAGTGAGGTACAGAACAAGCCTCCCTCATAACCCTAAATAATTCTTCATATTTATACCTCATGGACATCAGTTGAGGTAAGATGATATAACTATGTAAAATCTCGTGTCTCTTTTCTTTCTTGTATTTAAGATTCATCTCTTGTCTGTTCAACTGATTGATCTCACGGTTAGTTGAAATCAGGAACTGGGAATGTCTATACCAGGAATCCTCTGTGATATTTATGTAGATTTTTCCAAAGACATTAGCTAATACCTCGGTAATGTTGCGATGAAGACGTGTGTGTGTGTTGTGTGTGCGCGTGTGTGTGTGTTGGGATCTTGCACTTGTTCACCTAAGCAATCATGCTCTTAAACTCAACAAACTGGCCCTCATTTTTTTTCCCCTTAATATTAGAGTGTTCTTTTTAGTTACTTAGCAAAAAAAAACTCTATACTAACCTGAGATGGCGTTTATGTGTAGGAATCGAGAGGGTCCTAATCTTATATCCTAGTCCTTTAGGAGAAGGAATCTTCCGATTGCCGATCACCAAATCACACTTTCAGACGCGCACATATTATGACTTTATTGAATTTTTGATTATTGGGAGTAGGCCTGTCAATGGGTCGGGTCTAGACCCGGACGCGACCCGATTAAGCGGGTATGAAGAGGGCTGCTCTGGACCCATACCCGTTTACCCGTATACCCGATTATTAAATGAGATGGGTCTGATTTTACTTGAACCAGACCCGATTACCCGTTTACCCATTTCAAAAAATTAATATAAATAATACTAATAGAATTAAAACCCTAGAGATTTAGGCTCCAGACTCTATGAGTAAATCATCCCTTTGTGCTTTAAGTGTTGAAAATTATTGGTTGATTAGTGGATGATCCTATTGTTGTGTTTCCCCAAATAAATTAGGGGGCCTTGCTTTAAATTTTTTTTTTTCTTTATTAAAGTCTTTCATCAAAAATTTTCTCTCCAACTCTTGCACATGGTTGCATTTCATACTTTATTGATATTAAAACATACTTTCTTTCTTTTTACAAAAGTTTTTCCCCTCTCTTCACGTATTTTTGTTACTGTTTTTGTTTATGTATCGTGTTTTTTCCTTTGTTATGGGTTCGGGTAAATGAGTCTGGACCCGCGGGTACAGCGGCTCTGGATATGAAAACCCACCTTCTGGATCCGCGGGTAAACGGGACGAGTATGGTACCCTTTTGGGTAAACGGGTCCGGGTCTGGTACCACCTGTACCGCCCCGAACCCGACCCATTGACAGGCCTATCGGGGGATAATGAACGATCTCTAATCCGCCTAGAGAAGATCTATAGCAATAAGGTGCTGTATTTCACCGGCAATTTGTGAGGTAACATGGTGAGAGCGAAAAAATAGAATATATAGAATTAACTTTTTAATAGTAGATCATGCATTAATGTCGCGATTGTTGAGCTCACGTTTGAGTCTTGTCTGGTTCATTGTAAAATAAGGATTTGAAAATAGAAAAAGGGTGGGGGCCTGGCTACTGTAGATTCCAAAGTTGGTGAAAGTTGCCCAAGTTCTGTGCTTTGGTTGTACAAAATTTGAGTTTGAAATTGATCCCAAAATTTGTGATGTCACGTTGGAGAATTGTGGAAAGCAAATAATTCCAAGCTCTCGGCTTTTACTTGGGCTGACAGTTAGTAATGATAGGGTAGGACTATTTAAGAAATGAATTCGCGGGCCTCGCTGGTAGTTGGCATTTGAGGGGAGTGTGGAAGAGAGAGCAATTAGTTTATGCAACCAAACAAGGTACAGTTCTGAGCTTGGAATTGCTTGTTGTTGAAACTATTGTAACATTCGTGATTCGAAAAGTACAGTGTTTTTATGCAATCAAACAAGAAATGCGGATTTGGGAAAAAGCTTGGACTTGTTAATTTAGGTTCATTGTCATTTCTATTTCTTTGATTAGGGTCTGTTTGTCTGAAAATTTTTGACTTAAAAATTGAATTTTTGGCCTGATATTGGTGGGCCGCAGACTTTCTCACTCAGATGGTCAAATCTAAAAAGCTAATAAATGTTATTGGACACCGCAAACAGGGATATTTCAAAAATAAAATATTTTTCTGTCGCAGTGATTGAGAAAATGAGAGACATCTATTATGAATGGATCCCACACTCCTTTTTTCATTAAAAATTGAGTGAGTGAACCCCCTACTATTTTCCGAAATAGAACTTTCATAAACAAACTGGCCCGTAGAGTATTGAACTGACACTTGCAATAGCCATTCAATCAATCTACGGACCTCTACTGCACGCCACAATGAGGATTCTGATGATGACTGGGGTGGCTGTCGACACAAGATTCACCCTCTCCTCTCAACTTTATCGGTACCATAACCCATTCAAGTTGTTTTTATATTCTTTTGAGGAGACATGTGTTATGTTTTTTGGTTCAGATGTTCATGTACTTTTATTTCGTTAAATTTTTATTAACGTGGCCCCTCCCCTTCAAGTAGCCTAGTGGTCCTGCTTAGGTTGTTGACCCGCTCCTCATAGCAGGTCACGAGTTAGAGACCTCGTGTGCGGACATGGGCTGCCTTCATGTGCCCCTTTACTAGCAAAAAAAAAAAAAAAAATTATTAATGAGGGTAAAAGTACAGACAACCGCTTTGAACAGAGAGAAAAAGCATATGATATTAGCTCTAAGGATTTTAGCAAATATAGTCTTCGCTTTTAGATTTTACATATTTTATTTTTATCTACTTTTTTCTGTACGACCTCGTATTTTTGAAAGAATATGGTTTAATGATTTAGGATCTAATAGAATCGCTGCACTTCCATTTTGTTGCTTTCCCACCAAAGAGATGTTTCGCACCATATCACTTATTAGAGTTATTATACTCAATACAAGTGTATTAGTATCTCATTATATTATAAACTAATGTATGCTATCCTATAGATAACAGAACCATAAATGTTAGATAGTTAAAAATATCAGATTATAAATGAAAACTTTGGGTTTTTATCATGTAAGTTCCTAACAAATTATATATTTTGATATTAGTTCTTAACAAATTATTATTTAGATATTAGTGCTTAACAATACATGACACACTCCATAAGAGCCCCACCATTAAAAATTATGTCCACTCATTCCACTTGACTATATTTAAGAGTTAACCATGATTATAAAATTACTTATTTATCCCTCTATGTTAGTTAAACAAATAGAAGAACTAACCTATTCAAGAAAAAAATAAAATAAAATAAAAGACTAACCTATTGACGATTGGTCTTCCAGTCGCGCTCTCTCTCGGGGGACCGAAGTTGCGATGCAACAAAACAAATAGAAGAACTAACTTATGTTCTCTATTCTCTTTCTTTTAGCAGCGACAAAATGATGCTGTTACTATTTTATGCTTTACCATTTTGGCATTGTTAAACAAAGCATGAGATTAGTTGATGATGATTTCTAACCAATTTAACTTGAGAGGGTATCCTGAGACACGAAAGGTCTCTAGTATTGAACGACATCCGATAGAAAAAAAAGACTGAAAGTTGAAAGGAATGTATTTATGTCTAATATTTAATTTAAGTTCACTTTATTAGAATATTCTTAATATTTGAAATGATTTTAATCATAAGGACTCTTAACAAGTGGATATGATATTGTTAGCGACTAATATCCAAATAATAATTTGTCAGAGACTAATATCAAAATAAAAAAATTGTTAGAGACTTATATCTTAAAAACCCGTAAATTTTTAGGATTCAGTTTTAAACGCAGATACCGGTGATTGCTGGAACTCAGAGATTTTCCCTCACGTACCCCATCCCCTTGAATCATAGAAATCCTGACTTACTATTAATTTCAAATTGATGATATGACAATACATGATTGGAACACACAAACCAGACCCAAAAATTTAAAGTACAAGAGCATATATGTTGGGAGCGGAGGTCGTCACTCCAAAAATAAGAAAGGCACCCCCATAAATTAGGGCACCCACAAATTTGATAAGGTTCTTGTAAAAAAAATAAAAATAGAAAATGCTCTCTTCTCCTCTGCTCCCTCCCAACCTATCTTTCATCGTCGGCGACCCCCGACCTCCTCCGTCTTCCCCCGGCCCACCGGCGACCCTCCTGACCATACCCCCTCTCCCCGCGACCTATCGACAAACCCCCTCTCCCCGGCCTCCCCCTCCTTCCCGCGACCTGATTAGTATCCAATTCTGCATTATGCATAACGCATTTCCCGCCCAATTTTAATAAAATACTATTTAATAACCCGTGTTTTGGTCTCTTGTACAGATAATGAATGAATAGGGGCAAAGTTACAATAAGAACTTAATTAAACTCATTTTTTGGTAATTAATCCGGATTACTTGGACCCAAGTAAATAGAGCTTTTAGAAGATACATTGAATCCTGAAATTGAAGATGAATTTAGAAAAATACGGATCCAATATACGCAAAATCAGACATATAAAGAAGATTCTAGAAGCCATAAGCATCTACAGCAAAAGATTAGGGCCATTAGCCTAATCAAGCCGCACAATCGAGGCTATTGCCGCGGATGCATGGCAAAGTCAGGGCCAATAGCCCTGATTCTTTTCACGTGGCGTCATCTCGTCAAATCCTAATTGTCTTTACCTATGAATACTGCATTTGATTGCCAGAATTTAGGAGAGAGAGCAGTAGGCTAGAGTTTCTCTCTATTAGTTGTAGTTTAGTTTTTTTTCTTGTTTCTTTATATATTTCTTTTCTTTTAAGATTATGTATTAGGGTTGAGAGTGATTCAGGAGAGGAAAAAAAAGTATTGAAGTAATAGATGCGTGACACATCTAAGAAATCTTCCTCCTTTCTCTCTGTTATTTCTTCTTTATCTTCTACATGATGTTTAGCTAACTTTTCTCTTATGATGACTAACTACTAACCACTAATCATCTAACATTTTACTTGATAATCCACATGAATCTAATATCATCTACAAGGTCTTGCTCTTGTAAGAGTCACTGATGGCTCATGATGATGATTTCTAACTCCTAACTTGCTAACAAGCTAAATTGCACAATTTATTTTATTTCATGCTTGCCTCTAACCAGTTTTGATGGATTAGTTATATGGTGCACATTTTTAATATGGTTTGGATGTGAAGAACAATCTTATGAGTCATACTTTGTAACGTCTCTTGAAGCCAAGGATCCATGTAAGATAACTATCACTAAAATGTTAGTATGATTAGTGGAGTACTTAGTAGTTAGTAACTATGAGTTTTCTTCTCTTTTACTTTGTTTTAAAATCAATTCTAAAATCACTTTTTTATCATTTCCTTATCGTCATTTTCAACATCTTTGTTCACCACAAGTTTCATCTTTTTCTATTTTAAATCAACTTTTTGAATCACTTCACAACGTTTTCACTGTTGCTTCTATTTCTTGTTTTATTTCCTTCACCGATACCATTTTTTCATTCACCTTTTTCATCGCCTTCTTCTTACTACTTCTAATTTTTTTCTTTTTCTTTTCTCTAAACAAAGAAGAACTTGTTAATAACCAATGTGAACATAAACTGTTAATACTTTTATCGCCTCCTGTCCCTATGGATTCGACACGTATAGCCTATATGCTATAACGAAAATATCGAGGAAGTCAAAGTACCATAACATTTTCATTGATTTTACAACATACACATTTTCGTATAGCTTTCCTTCCGATCATGACCCACCGACGATCTCCCCTCCCTTGTCCGCCACACCCAAAACAAAACCACTCCCCTATATGTTCGAGAAGTTGGGCGGGCGGGGGAGGGAGGAGGAGGGGGAGGGAGAGGCCAGGGAGGGGAAAGAGTGGGGGGAGGCCGGGTGTCGTAGAGAGGGGGGAGGAGGAGAGGGAGGCTGGGGAGATCAGCAGGAGGAGGAGGTCGGCCGGAGAAGAAGAAAAAGAATCACCGGAGAAGAAGAAGAAAAGAGTATGAAGAAAAGAATATTTGGACTTTTCACTGTGGATAAAATTGTCAAAAAAATAATGACACGGTCGTAAATATTTTTGGGATGCCTTTTTCATTTGTTGGGTGACAATGTCCGCTCTCGCTCTCATATCGGCTAAAGGGTTCTAAAC